>CM068825.1:113377078-113519578 GCA_028554795.2 Sinohyriopsis cumingii
ATTATTGACATTTATTTCAGAAGGTATCGTCCCAAGATTTATAGCGGATGGTGCAACAACTGTATCGGTTAGGTAAAAGGCTAAAATAAATATTCATATAATAAATAATTCTTGGGGGGGGGAATGGATGATTTCATTCATTTCCTTTATGGGTTTCCATTTTCATTTATATTGTTTAAATAAATAAATGACTCACTTATGATTAAAGCATAAAAGATGATTTAATGAAGAAAGTAGAGCACAACAAATACATTATTGTTAGCTTCTTGAGCACTGAACACGCAGTCATTGAGTCACTGGCGAAAATATTGAAACGAGTTGGAAATATAGACTAAGTGAAAAACGACGAACCAACAAGAGGTAATTCAAACGGTTAAATTTATTAACAATTGACATTGCCCATGATCAAGTTTATTGCCTACACTTATTTGGAATTCCAGTGCAATACTACAGATATTCAGTTGGAACGTTATTAATTTGGAGTTGTGATAAAACTCTTACGTTTATTTGGGATTTATTTCACAATACGGCGAGTTATTTTTAAATTTTATATCTATATCTATATATATATATGTATATATATATGCAACTTAAAATATTCGAACCATCGCGCCTCCACCATGTTGTACTCAGATTTATCCCATTTTTGTTTTAATCTATAGGTGACGTTAGTTTAAACTGTGTTATTAAACGTTATTATCTTATCCATATTTTTACATGACCTCTCGTTGATGCCATGTTCATGATACACAGTAAATAACAAGTCATATACGTGTTCTGCTTTTGTATCTTGATGAAAAAAGCTCCTGCTGAGCTTAGAAAAGATCTTCCCTTAGGAAAGAAATATAGTGCTATCATCCTGTTTGTGGTGATGCGTTATACCAGAGGTGGCCTTTTAATATAGTTACAGCAATATTACTATTTGAAACGTCTCCTTGGCTGCGGGGAGCTGTTTGCGCATACCACCACAATAAAGAACAGTATACTCGCATGTTCGGCAAAATCATTTTGCTTGTGGGAAGTATGAGTCGAAGTGTTATGGCAATTAAGAGTTTTGAATGACTAAATATTTTGATTAAATTTGTTCAATATTTCAGAGCTGATGTATTTTAATTTCATTTGCATATCAGAGCAGATTATTCCAAAGCAAAATACCAATCGTTTTACATTTGTCATGTTGAATGCAAGAAGAATTACCTCAATTACGCATTCAAATATATATGCATCGAACTATATTTTGTTAGGTATAGGACGAAGCAGGAGTTTCTGCAGATATGCACATTATTAGATAGTCGATTCAAGTCGGTATGCTTGACTGAACAGGAAACGTTCGACACATACAAATGACGAGTTTGGGAAGCATCTCTAGCTAACCGATTTGTAAGCATCAAACATAAGCATGGGACATCTTCTCAGTACCAGCTTCAAGTAGATTTATCCCTGCTTGTTTTTGCTTAATCTGATCTATGGCATCAATTATATTGTTCCAGGCAATATGGTGCATCCTATTTTGATTGTTTATATATTTTATAAATCGTTTGATATATACATAACATAACATACTAGTAGATGGAAAAAGTACGGGTTCGATTGATGCCATCGCATCAGACTGTTTCAGCTACCGTAGTATGTCATTAGGCAAGGCGCGTTATACGCCTAGACGCTGAATAACCTCCGTGTGTTGAAACGAAACTTATCCAGCTCTAGTCGCAGTTTCAAGTACACATACCAGTGCTATCTACAGTCTTTACGTTCCAGTTGAATGCGTGCGCAGGAAGATTTTCATTTATGCATCACCGTATAAATAGTCACAATTAGCAGTACAAAAAGATAGTTTTAGCAGTGATAGGGTCTTTTAAATTAATATTTGAGATAGTAAACTAAGGTTAAAGATTTATTATTAGATTTATACATTATCAGATTTAATATTAGATATGGCTCATCGTTATTATTTTCGGATGTAATTTTAGAGGAAGTTTTTGCATGGTTTTCCATATCATTCCTCTGAAGATCTGGAGTTATGTTGGAGTATAATTGTATTGAATCAATACTTTCTTCCGGGAAAAAAGTATTGTAAAAGCAAGAGAGTAAATTAGATTACTTCTGCTCCTTTTACATCGCATGAGATAATGATAAATTTATTAAAATATTGTCATCTTAAAATATGACGAACTCTGTAGAATATGGTTGATTATGGCTGCATGGTCCTTCACCTTCAACATTATGTGACCAATATATTCAAGATCCATAATAACATGGGCATTAAGAATAAACATTTATATTAACATTGCTTAGTAAAAATCACCCTCTAAGTGATTTGCAGGTAAACTAAGCAGGCGGTTAATACATGCAGATCTAAGGCCATTATGCATGTTTACATGTACAGTCTCTAACATGTCTTCTGCTCCGAAATTATGGTTAATTCTATCCCCACCCTTATCATATTTATATTGCTTAATAATTCAATATTTAATCCTAACTGCATGTTCAGTTACTTAGCGTTATAATTCTTTCTTCTTCTTCTTCCTCTTCTTCTTCTTCTTCTTATTATTATTATTATTATTATTATTATCATTATTATTATTATTATTTTATTTTTATTATTCAGTGTCGACAAAATGCTGCCTAAAGAAATTCTACAGTAGGTATATTCTGCATACTTCTAATTTGAACGGCTAACTGACGTTGACGTATCAATGTGAAATCAATATTGATACTTTGCTATAGGTTGACGTATCAATGTGAAATCAATATTGATACTTTGCTATAGGTTGACGTATCAATGTGAAATCAATATTGATACTTGCTATAGGTTGACGCATCAATGTGAAATCAATATTGATACTTTGCTATAGGTTGACGTATCAATGTGAAATAAATGCTGGTATTTTAGTACACGTTGACCTATCAATGTGAAATCAATACTGGTACTTTGCTACAACTAATATATCACTTTATTTCTTAAGCAAAATAGTTCCTGTTTTCGATGCGCCTAAATGCGCATTTTCGTTTCTTGTGCTTGCTCGTTTCGTTGCTAATGCATTTATTTTTAAAACATTTTTTCATGGACAATATGGAAACAAATGTAACTTAGATACTTGTTTTAATTCAGCAACAGTATAATGTCATCTTATGTTAGTATGTTTCCACTACGGAGTTAAACATGCTGGAAACAGTATATAATTCATATAACATGTACACAAATTCCATCCATCCATGACCAAACCGTATTGCTGGAGCAGTATATAGGACAACCTGTTCGTTTACAAGTGAATAACTTGCAGGGGGTTCTAAATCGCCGATACAGGCCGTATTTAATGGTACCTCCATTACATATGTTTGGAAAAGATAAGCACAGCCTATTAGTGTGCTTTGATATGGTAATTACCGTTATTGGTTTGAAACACACGTGCAACACACCAACCGGTTCTGTAAGGTTAAATCCTCATTAAAGTATTTTGCCTTAAGCATTTTGTCGGTTTAAGTTGTCTCATGAATAGTCCTTCACTGTGTAACAGAGTGAAACATGAATTCGTTCTGAAGAGAATCTACACGCCGCATTACACAAAGGTGTAATATTTCATTTAGTACTATTATAATGGCCATTTTATACTTCTATGGGATAAACATGAAAAGGTTATCTTTCAAGGTTGCAAATTTAACGGCTATCTTTAAATCTTTTTTTTTTCTCGAGGTTTAGAAGTTTCTGGTTTTATCAGCGTATAACATATAATATTTATTTTATTGTCCAACAAATAAAAACGTGTATTGACTATGGAGGCAACAGTATTCTTTTAGAGGTAATCTATTTCCTACTATCACAAGAGATATGATTAGGGGTGCAGCGATAGGCCCAAAAGCGTATTGCGATATATTGGTATGTACCAAACCCATATTGCAATACGTATTGCTATGCTGTAACGAATGTGGAAAACAATAAAATAGTCACTCTAACAGCTACTGATTTAAAAATACAACATCCCTAACTGATATTATCTTGTAAGACTTCCAATAGTAGACAAATGACATATAAAGCTATCATAAAAATGAAACAAGTCTACAAACACTCGAAAACATTT
This sequence comes from Sinohyriopsis cumingii, assembly GCA_028554795.2. Classification (NCBI taxonomy): domain Eukaryota; kingdom Metazoa; phylum Mollusca; class Bivalvia; order Unionida; family Unionidae; genus Sinohyriopsis; species Sinohyriopsis cumingii. Next base: position 113,381,158 of record CM068825.1, read on the forward strand.
AAATGATCAGCAAATAAATATCTCACTGCCATTTGTAGTTTGTTTGTGTATAAAGTTCAACTTCAAAGAAGCATTGTGGTAAAATTCTCCACACACTTGAACTATAGTTTTTATTATTTGAGTTTTATGTATATTTAATTTGATTTTTTTAGGTATTCATTATAAGCACTGAATAATTGTATTTGGGACTTGACCTTGTCCAACATCAAGTTCATTTTCTCCCTGACCTGGATCATTGATTTTAGTTTTGTCAACGACATGTTTATCTCAATTTAAATCCAGAACATTCGAAAGTCGCTATGAAATGCCGGGTCTACGTGTTGTTTTCCACATTTGTGTTATAATTTTAGTAAAAAAACTTCTACTTATTACTAAGATTTTATCTTGTAAACATTTGGAACTTCCAGAATGCAATTTTCCATTACGTAATAGTTTATTTAGAAAATGATATGAATGGAGGTCAACTAGAGGACTATAAAATCTTGTTTATCAAGAAATTATTAATTCGTGCTCTAAGATCTGAGCAGAATCATTTGTATTACTGTTGTGTCCAGTATTTCATTTGGGCTGGAGTTTATTTATTCAAATTATTTAATTGAAATTATTCTTCTCTGGCAAAACAAAGTTTTGAAAAATAACATTCTTGAAACTATGTATTTGGATAAATAGTGAAATCCAAATAAGGATATATTCTTGGATTGTATTATTGTGATTCAACAAAAGATTGTTGTACAGCAATAGGACAAATGCCATCATAGACATATCAAGAGATTATGCGTTGAATTTATTTTGTAGTCCCGCTAACGTTTATTCAGAACTTTAACCATTATGACTTTTGTTGGCAATTATATGATTAATTGGGATTCAGTTCGCAATGCAGTAAACATTTTACAATTTCACATTGCAATTTAGGGGAAAAAAATTTTGCTGAATTTTACAAAACGTTCTGATTTTCGCTCTTTTCTGTTACTTAGTTTAAGACCGTAGGGTCGTTACATTAGCAAGACGTTAAATAAATCACGGAATATTTTTCTTGAGGAAAATTAACATATCAAAAATTTCTGAACCCAAAACGGGCCTTCGTGCTGTAACAATTTCTCCTGCTGTACATATCGCGACAAAGGAGCAAAATACATAAACGTACGAGTATCAACGATTTCTGGCAGGGATGGATCTACGGGAAGCTGGTACTGAGAAGATGTCCCATGCTTATGTTTGATGCTTACAAATCGGTTAACTAGAGATACTTCGCAAACTAGTCAATTGCATTTTTCGAACGTTTCCTGTTCAGTCAAGCATACCGGCTTGAATCGACTATCTAATAATGTGCATTTCTGCAGAAACTCCTGCTTCGTCCTATACCTAACAAAATATAGTTCAATATATATTGTTAAATGCGTAATTTAGTTAATTCTTGTCGAATTCAACATGACAACTGTAAAACAGATTCTATTGGCTAGCGGCCAATGTCAGCCTGTTAAGTTGTCCGTGTCAAGGTGATAGGCATGTATGTGTAAACTTGTAAACACAACTTTAACATTCTGTAACATACAAACGGACGGACGAACATCATTGTGGAGTCGTGTCTATTTCTCGCTATTGCTTAAGTCGCTTGACAAAATAATTTGAGTTACTGTATATAAATTTGTACATGTATTACTCTTTTGATACTTTTATTATGTTTATGACTTTAACTTTTTGTGTCGTAAAATCTTTACATGTTTTAAAAAGGCAAAGTTATTATACTTTTTTTCTCTAATATATTTACCTGGTAAACAAATAATAAAAATAGCAGTTTTCATTTGTGTGACAATATCAGAGCCATTTGCTTGGGCAGCTAAGGCAAAGGACAAGAGTTTTATCTGGAATGGTAGTTTAAGTGATACCGTAAGTTGTCTTCTGCGAGCTAATATGTTTCGTAATGTTTCGAACCGGAATTCATAATGTGTTCGGCACGAATAACATCTTCCTATAACTTCTTGAATCAGTTTAACATTTTTAAGTCCAAGTAACTTAGTTTTACCTTTAAGTACATCAAGAGCTGTGTTGTTGCTGTGAATAAATTATACAATCCTTCTAATGCGACCAAGAATTCTTGACATGATATTTAACGTTTTGCACATGTCTAGGTTTAGAGTGTGAGCATTACAGACAAAATGAGGGTTGCATCAGTACTCCGAAGCAGCCACAGCCCATGTTTGAGGCATTGACCTTCACTAAGGTTGTATTCTTGCAGAGACTCCATTCCTCAATAGTAATGTTGAAGCCAGTGTGAATCTTTGGAAGCTCTCTGGGCTGCAGAACGACAGACTACAGCTCCCAGTTCTCATTTAATATCGAGGCAGTACTTGTCACATTAGATTCGGTGGGCCTATCGGTCAAGCCATCAGCGGTTGGTGTTACAGGCACATTCATGAGACAAGTTTTAACCATGTCTCTGCAAGTTTTATACATGTCCGGCACCAACGTTTCGGAGAAGTACGTTTGCAACAACACGGAAAGCTTGCAGATCTTTCACATTAAAGCTAGTGACGGCCAGTGTTATGTTCTTATATCGAACACTTGTGTCTTTATACAAATATGTAGGTACAACTGCAAACTGTCTTTGTGTCACTATTTACCATGGTCGAAGTAGTACCATTGGATGACCCAGCTGCTGATGCTGGCAACCCTGCCATCCTGTGGTGTCGAGTAAGATACTTAAATTGCTCGTACCACTACTATAACATACCTCAGAACTGCATGTCTTGCATACGGCGATACCTTCTTCAATTACTACCATTCTCCCTTTTCTTTAAACCGAAAAAATCCTACAGTGCACTTTTTGATTTTTTGCTGGGAATAATTTCAAAATAAATCTTTGAAAAAAATCTAAAAATACACGCCTGTCAAATCAACTTGAAAAATGCGTCGACGTAATCGATATTTGGAGACAAGAAAAGAAAGTTAACGTGACGTAAGCACTTTGGTCTCATCGACCATATCCTTCGCGCGGAAAACATCAACTGCAGCCACTGTCTGTTTAAATGTTTGCCCTCTTTGTATTCTTTGCAACTTAAATATCAGTCATAACAGCAGATTTTGCATGCTTTGCTTTATGTACATTCCAGGCTTTGGATACGAAAATAAATTATTTTAGAGGAATTTAAATATTTGAATACTGATCATTTAGTGTCATTACAAACCGGACATAAATATCTGAAGCAACGTGAAGTTTATAAATTATTATTTATAACTGGAAAAGTATCACATGGTCTTGGCTGGACACACCCCACATACCCCGCAAATAAGCGGTGTCGAAATAATGGCATTATATGTCTCGTTTTCTTTGCAATCTCGTGCTAAGCGTGAATCTAGGAAAAATGTGGTTCTTGAATTAAATTGGAAAAATTGTGTGGTATACAGGGATTTCTTGGATGAAAGCATGACCGTGAAAAAATCGCGGTACAGAAAACCATATTGCAGTATGTATTGCCAGAACTGCAAACCGCAATATACCGGTTACCGATATATCGTTGCACCCCTTGTAATGATAGAACTAAAAAAAGAGCATTGAAATACGAAGATGAGCACACAAACAGAGATGATTGATATATAGATGATTTTGTTAATAATACGTTACGATTAGAATTAGCTATGCATATGGTATGTTCATTTCTGAAATATGTATGTAACGCCTTGAAAATATTCGATCGAAAATCAAGATCTTCAATGACATTTTGGATCACACATTTTAACAACGCATTTACCTGACAGATCATTTTACATGTGTGCGCATAAGTGTTATCTCCCTTTGTCTGCAATGTTGAGGAACATTGACAAACGTACGGAAAATTTGCTAAAAGTCAGCTATAGATTATGTTCAGTCAATTTAATCCAATTTACAATTTCGCACATGAGTTGTACCAATAAGTGTTGTGTTATATAAACAAGCATCAATGATCAAATATTTGATAAGAAATTGCACTTATTAATAAATAAGAGAAAAGGCTTTAATCTCAAAAGCTGCAGAGAAGAAAGCAGCTCTCGCTGAAAAATTTAAGTGTTTCAAATGTAGTCTTAACAAGTATTAGCCAAATTGTACTCCTGATAACAATGGAGAAAAAACAAGAAATATTGATAGATAAACGAAGGAGCAAAGACTAACTACATGGATAGACCTGCCTAACCGCCTAACATTTTGTCTCAAATCTCCATGAATAATTTTATGTAGAAAACAGCAAACTTGTTTCACATGTAAATATTATTAATTATAATTGGACTACATACACTACAAGAACTTAAAACAGTGGGAATGACAAAGGGAGTTTAATCCATGAATATTTGAAAATAAAAGATGCTGTGATATGATTGCAATTTACAACACACATAGACATATAATTTAAATATAAATTGTTGCTTTTAAAATTTAATACTAATTTTATTCAAGCAAAGTCTATTCAATCATGAATATCGAATGTTCTGCACCTTAACGGTCATCAGTAATCTTTCAAACGAAAAATGTCAATCGCTATTGAATTTTACAGTGCTAGACAGGTACTAAACAGGGTCACGAAAAGAGCACGTCGAATCTAATGGTCATAGTATAGGGTAGTACGAATAAGTTTATCAACATCGATAGCTTTTGTTGCACAATAGCAGCTCGCTACGTTCAATTCGGACTGTACTGTATTTTAGCATTGATTTTGCCGTACGTATTTTTCGGGGCATGTAAATAATGAAATTTCAAAGAAATATGGATGTATGAGGATCCAAGTAAAGTGAATAATTGCCATGCAAAGGTAGGTTCTATCAAATTCTAAAAGATGACACCCATTACTGAAATAATCGGTGTTGAACTTATACATGACCTGGATGACTTTTACTACATGTTGAAACGTCAATAAACATTAGTAACTTTGACAATTTTGCTTCATTATTTCACTTATTTAATTTAAACTTACTGCTCAGCATTTTGTTTTCTTCAAATAACGTGATACAAATATAAATGACAACATGTAATTTAACAGTTTATTAGATATAATTCTTCGGAAATATTTCGTTTTCTGTAATTGTGGATTTCAAAGACGCTTTCTGTAAGCTTCTTTACATAAACAGATTCAAGGTGCTCACTGTTATTAACTACAATTCTCACATTGTTTCTCTGCCAAGAAAAAAACAACAACAACAGATTCTATGTGTCAGTTTCCGAGATTTATTTGTATATATTTTTTGGATGAACGCACACTTTAGCACGCTGAAATTAGCAGCATTACAAGCTCTGCTTCTTATACCACAAATTGCAAACTAGCTGGAATAAAGGATAAGTTGTAAGAAGATAGTATAAGTTCCAGATGTATTTGTAAACCAAAATATATCATTTTGAATTCAATGTTTGAAACAAATATTCTGAGAAAGCAAAATGATCTGATTTTTCATTTTCTTCTAGTTTCTAAGTGTTGAAATTCCTTACCGGAATTAGAGACTATAATATTAATAGGCATATATGACATTCCTTGATAGCCCAACGTGATAGAAAATGTAATTGCTTTTGTATATCTTTGTCAGGCCATTCTAATTTGATTGTGGTGTCCATATATATATATATATATATATATATATATATATATATATATATATATATATATATATATATATATATATATATATATATATATATATATATATATATATATATATATATATATATATATGTCTATCTATCTATCTATTTATCTATCTATCCATCCATCCATCTATCTATATATCTATCTATCTATCTAAGAATAAATGGACAACTACATCTATACTGTATCACACTCATGGCCACCTCCATACCATTATTATTAACATTGTTTTGATTCGCATAAGAACTTGTTTTCCTGTATTTTCATTTTATTACAAATGGTGTCTTTCTTACGTATGTTTAAATAGTTTCACAATACCTAAGCAGTACCTAATAATAGTATATACAGCATAAAACATTCGCCCAGTCCGATAACGTGGAGCAATAGCTTCACAAGTACTGTCTGCTACTTTTTCTGCTCAGGCGCATTTCCAGTGACAGTTTACAAACAATGAACTCAAAGCGACACGACAATAGCGGAAATCACGAGGGTGTGGCCGAATATATTCCTCTCAAGACATGCGTTACAATTGGCTGAAATTTCCACCAGTCGTATTGATAAACAAAGGGGTGACACTGCTTCACTCTCTATGAAGAAATATTACAAATCATAATCTCATTTTATAACCTGGGCGGTTTCTAGTTTTTTTTAGATTAGTTGTGTGCGGTACTATTACGTTGGACCTTTCTGCATTCGAACCAGAAAATACTGTGCAATACACGAATCGATGCTAATATAATTTGTACGAAGTTTACAATTGGGACTAGATTACGTGAGACTGAAAGAGCTTTGGTGTATGAGGATATAAAGAAGGTATACATGCTATCTATTTAATATACGCAGCAAACTATGCATCATAATTCTTTAAAAGTTACGTAAACATCGCAAGCTCGTCGACAGGATAAGTTATCATCAAGGTGACATAATGTATCCTATACCTTTAGGACTTTACTATTCCCAAGAACAATTGAAGTTTTTCCACAGCCTTGAACAACTGAAGTCTTTGTATAGTATTGAACAGCTGAAAAACATGTATAGTCTCGAACACCTCAAAGTTCTATACAGTCAAGGGTTATGCAATCGAGAACATCCGATGTCTCTATTTACACAAGAACAGCTGAGGAATCTGTGTAGGACCTTGGAAGCTGTGAAGACCACACTATCGCCGATGCTGCCGACGCCATCAGCGCCACCATCTCTCTTCTCTATTGATAGTATTACGGCACAGCGGTCTCACCTGATGCATGGACAATCCCTAACCTATCCCGTTTCCCGTAACGGGGTTGTCCCTATGGTTCCGGATATCGCCGGTAAGTTTGCATCAGAGATTTGCGTAGATATTCAAAAACAACCTTACACTTTTGAGGAGAAACCTTTTATTTTATGTTATATTCAATTTCTAGCTCTAAAAATGTTCAAGGTGTCTGCCACTATAGATAAACTGCATTTTCCTTATAAAATAAGCTCAGCTGTGTAATGTTATTCATTTGAAAAATAACTTGTATATTCTCGTAATAAAACTAACCAAATTAGTTATAGTAATAATTTTAGAATGCATAAAATCTAAATTCTCGTTATTTGGTGAACATTTTTAAAGCGGGCTATTTCATAAAGTCAGACTATTCCTTCGTACGTAATAAACATTTCATAGAACTGATGATTTTGTTTACAACTGATGATTTTGTTTACGAAATGCGAGGCCAATAGTAAATTGTACGTGGGATGCATGTCTTTGTTTAAATAAATTTCATGCTAAATGTTTGCTTTTATCACACGAGTTCAATAGGTAGGTAGTACTCTTTATTGCCAAACGTAATCATTCATCAATTACATTTTTCTCAGGACATTCCATTTTTTAGGTGAGATAAATTATACAATGTAATATAAGAATATAGTATGCAATAAACAAGACACTTAATGATTTGTATTGATATTAAAGATTACCATTTGTGTTAACTCGAAAGCTACCAACAAAACAAAACTAAATGGTTTTGTCTATATATATACGAGTCTTGTCCCATTTTATGAGACGAAACAAGTTACAAGAAAAGTGTGGTCCTAATTTTCCATATGTTGCTTTTCTAATAACATGTCTTTCTTCGACATCCTGCAGCGTTGGGATTGTCACATTGTCCGAGCTTTGTATCATTAGAAGGACTGACCAATCTTCTAAACCTCTGTGTCATTTTGGTGGCTAGTCAAATTCATGTAAATGCTACGCCTTCCCTCACCCATATAAAAAAAATGAACCTATAGACCTTGGATAATTTAACGCATAATTGTTGAAAGCAATAGGTATTATGCCACTGTATAGTTTGTGTCAAAGATGATCGATTGATGCATTTGTACCTCTTTGATATTGATACCCAAATATGAAGTTCAGATATTTTACATACAATTGTAACATAAAGACTGTCGGTAATTTCATACATGAATAAAACAAAACAAAAACTGTTTTAAGATGAAAAGAGTATACCCTACATGAATAAAACAAATATATACGCGAGTATGTTGAAAGAAAGAGAACACTAATAAAGAACTTCTTCATTATGCAAATGGATAACGGAAAATGAAAAACAAATAATTGTCCGTGGTGTAGTACGATTTATAAATAAATACGTAATTAAATATGAGAAAAGAACAGGAAAATAATTGTCGTTTTTAATAAGTGGCTGTGGATCTTGTTTTACCTTGTTTTGAAATGCAAGAACATTTTGTTGTTTAGGAAAGCACCTGGCAGTCTTAGTTAATTAAACGCTCGATATAGATTGTTTCGGGTATTATAATCGTGATCAAGTAAATCTGAAGCTGGACCAATTTTTTTTAAATTAAAGATTTGTACTTTATTCCTATCATGTACACTATTCGTATAAGTTACAGTATTCTTCTAATGTACTGCATTCTTCTAATGTACTGTATGTTTCTAATGTACTGTATTCTTATCATGTACACTATTCATATAATATACAGTCTTCTTCTAATTAACTATTCTTCGAATGTATTGTATTCTTCTAATGTACTGTATCTGATACACTGTATCCTTTTAATATACATTATTCTTCTGATGTACTGTATTATTTTAATATACAGTATTCAGAAACGTGCCTAATTTGTACAAGCGTCAGTGTATGATGCATTATGCACTGGATCTAGTACGTAATTCTATTAAGTATGAATGTATCTAAATTTACGCATATGGATACTGAAATTGCAAATCGAATGTTTAAAGTGAACTGGAATTATTTGAATACATTACTAAATTTATCAGTATTTTAAAAATAAAACTTTTCTTCACAGTGAACTTTGAATGATACAGTAATTTCAGCACACACCATCTAAAGGTTATGGTAATCTCATATCATAGCTTTCTTTACCTCAGAGAAAAATAATTTTGTACTGAAGGTGCTTAATCAATCAATCAATCAATCAATCAATCAATCAATCAATCAATCAATCAATCAATCAATCAATCAATCAATCAGGAGAACAGACGGGAAGAGTCACTGGTAGGGAGATAAAGTGTGAATAAAGAAAACACGTCCTTGCCATGTATTGTCAAAATTTACTAGCATAATTATAAAATCCGAAGTTTCATGGTTACAACTAAAATGGTTGTTTTGTATTTGCTCGGGAATTTGTATACTATTGTGTCAATAATTCATCCTAAAATATGCTGTTTGAGAGTACATCTCGTGTTCAAGGTGTTCTTGCAGTTTTGAGTTAACAATATATGACTGTATACTAAATTATATTTTGTGTAATGCATTTCGGGATATCGTGCCACTTTTATGGTAGCAAGTTTGAACCTTTGCTGATTGGAGAGCTAATTCAAATATCTCAAATTAAGGAATCCAGGTAACCACAAAAATGTAAACAAAGAATATAATGTAATGTATCCATTTAGCAAAAACGTAAATAATCGGTTTCTGCACTAAGATGAAAAACTCTCATTACCGTCTGTTTTGCTGGAAACATTTGAAAATATGTTAATTTGTTTTTAAGGATTAATACTTAAATCAAGTTGAGTAGGTTTGATTGAAAATTTGAAACAGAAACTATAAACATTAGGTAAGTTTATCACCTATATTGGATGATACGGTGTTTCTTATATATTTTATGAAATATTGGACTATCACATATTTTAAAAGTCACATGTACTATACAAAGATATACTGTGAATAATTCTGATGATGTATTTTTCCTAGCAAGCGACAAAAGTTTAAAACAGAATCTTCGAATCTTTTCTCATTCTTTCAGTATTATTAGTTTTATAAGCTGCTGACCAATATCTGCTTATTTTTATTGTCCAAAATGTCGTATTGTTTTTAGCAGCATACCACCAGCTGCACAATTTTCTAACGCCTGTGAGCCTGGTGGAGGTGGGACAGAAGCGTAAGCGGCGTCACAGAACTATTTTTTCCGAGGAACAGCTTCAAGAGCTCGAGACAACCTTTCAGAAGACTCATTACCCGGATGTATTTCTACGTTCAGAACTAGCAATGAAGATATCTATGAACGAAGAACGCGTGGAGGTTCAGATATTTTTTATATTCAAGTATTGTAATTTGTCGTTTTATAGAAGTGAAATAATAAAACATTTTACTTTCATTGATGCTGATTGAAAGAAAAAAGGCGCCGTGAAGCGAACGATAATTAAACCCCATTGAACCCAGGTGAAAGAATAGCTACGATACGTCTATCACCTGTCTGAATAGAAAACCAAACGCTGGATTAAAAGATAACCAAGATAATCTTTATAGTGTGGAACCTACTTTCGATGTCAATTTTACCTTAGAATCTCCAATGTATTCAATTTTTGTTCATGGGGTGACTCTCGAATCTTAATTGTGTGTCAAACTTTCTTCGACATGGCGAACCTTGTTGTTGCTGGAGCAATTACCATTTTAGTCAAACTTCTTTTCTCTCTTTGAAATGCCTTTTCAAATTCATTTTTCATTACACTGTATTCTCATACATTAAAATGGAATATTCACGTTATACTCAATCATCTGCATAATGAAGTCAAATTTCAAGAGGAAATCATCATTAGACCAAAAACTCGAGGGATTGGTTCCTTACTTTCCATGCCTGTTTTTAAATCATCCTGACAATGAGACTAGACCATAACATGTGAATAAAGTATGCAGAATGATGGGATATCTAGTTAAACGCTGATGTTGTTTTCAATTTGGAGATTTCAAAGATCAGACTTTATTGATAAATGCATTAGGAATGCTTCACTTCTAGCATCATCATTTCATTTCATATCTATGAACAACAAAACGGGAATGGCAGTAGTGATTCAATGTTTTTAGAAAATGCAATATTTTTATTTAGCTTTTAACCGATAGTTTATAATGTTTTGTTTACGATCTATTAAGATCGGAAGAATAAAAAGACTTTAGATACGTGAAAGGTTACCAGGTTAAATACAATTTGTATACGTGAAAGGTTACCAGGTTATATACAATTTGGATACCGGCCAAATACATTCTCCCTTGTGTTAAGCTCAGTTTGATTAATGACAAAATGCTTGCATAATGATACAATACCTTGAAAACATTTATATATGTTATGGACTAATACAATTGCTATTAATATTAAGCAAAGGTTCAAGCGACGTATTCCAATGCACAGCCATATTACTGTGATGGAAGGTTCTGATTACTCCAAGAGAAAGTTAACAAAAGATCAAAGCTGGGTTAAAGCCATCTTTGTCTTTCTATGACATATCTTGATCTAAATATTTGGCAACACCGGAGTTAATGTTCAAGCCTCTTTAATTACAAATGCAGGGCTTTAAGTGCATAAAACACGTGTGGACGTGATGAAAGTTACACTCTAAATTGATAAAATAGATCCAATACAAAATAATAAAATTGAGTTTAATTTTACGTTTACTTCACTCGCAGTTAATATAAGTATTACTTCAAATGTTCCTAATGTCTTTGTGCATAGTAGCTACGTAGACAAAAAATAATTCAGTCATTACATCATAAACATAGGTTCAAAATTCAACATAAAACCACGACTAAAGCAATGGTCGAGAAATGCATCATATCTAAGCAAAACGTAAGGTAGTAATATTAAAATTATATTGTATTTTACTAAAATAAATAATTTTTAATTCATATCCAAAATTTAAATTTGTCCTCAATGTAATTTTAACACACATCCAAAATTGAAATTTTTCATTAATGTAATTTTCACTATTTTCTAACTGCAGTCTTTTTAAATTCCACCAGGTATGGTTCAAGAATCGCAGAGCGAAATGGCGGAAGATGAAACGAGAGGAGGATACATCAAAGAGTGCTCCGGAAGAGAAAACTAATGTGGAGGGTATACGAAAGGAAAACCAAAATGAGATTGAGTGTGACGATAATGCTCGTTGTAATTTAAATGGTCGAATTGCAGGCGACGTTTGCGCTTTTTCATTCACAAACAATGACGTATGCAGTTCAAGTTGTAGCATCCATCATTCATTAAATGGAAATAATACGGAAGAATCACTTTCCAAAGAATACGAACACAGCCACACAACATCAGAACCAGGTTCATAGCTAGTAAGGAAGGGTAATACACCTCTCAAGAAGTCATTAATGAGTACCAGTCGTTCCGTTCAAAGAAAATACAGTTGTACCAACTTTGTAACTGAACGATGTAACGCCTCAAGTAAGTACACACTGTACCCGTTTTGTCATCTCCAGTGCTTGGTATGGTCTGTCTTATGTTTAAGGAAGAAAAAAAGAAGCATTTTTAATATTAAAAGGGTCACACACACACACACATACTGCTGTTGTTAAAATGTTCAGATGTAGAATACGTAATGTATGATAGAATTGTCACTCAGAATCGGACAGTGTGTGTATATATATATATATATATATATATATATATATATATATATATATATATATATATATATATATATATATATATATATATATATATATATATTAATGTTACAGAAAACATATTTTACCTTAAAATCGCTGTCTTGGTAAATTATTCAAGGGTATTTGTAAAAAAAAAAATATTTACGTAACTTTATTCAGAATTTTCACTATTCATATAAATGTTCTTGAAATGATTTCTTCCCTGCATAGGCATACAGATGTTAGCGAGATCCGATATTTAAAAAAAAACAAACAAGACTTCGAGTAATATTGAGTAAAATATACATCACTTAACACTTTAATTAGGTAAATACTGAACATTGATATTGCATTGAGCATCATAATTTTTTGGTATGGATGATTATATGATACAATAATGAAGGTCAAAAGTGTAAAACTGATTAAGTAGACAGTCAACTCCTTCTTTAGTCGTACAACATGAACACTAACTGATTAAGTAGACAATCATCTTATTTAGTCGCAAAAGAACACAAATTGATTAAGGAGCCAGTCAGCTCCTTCTTTTGTCGTGCAACTTGAACATCTATGTTTAGACAGCATATAAATCAAGACCAAAGAGACGGCAGACTCTTTGTTTTATCAATAACATAATAATTTCTTACAAAATTAGAGTTTTAATTCTCAATCAAGAAGATTACATTTTAAAAATGTCTTGCAAAACGTTTTTAAGTTTACAAGTAAGTTGAATTTAAAATTTTGGCTTTAGGAACTTTTCACTGGCGTTCAAATTTTATGTAGATCCTCTACAGCTTTATTTGTACGGAACCAGCTCTCAATTTGCAAATTCAGAGGCTGGACTCTTGAGCCAAAAGGGCGTGGGATTGATTCCCACGAATGGATCAGTCCCAATTATCTACCGCTGTTTATCCTTGGGCAATTTATTTTATTCCACTTGCCTGGCGTCAATATAAAGTCTTTAGGTATTCCTTTGCAGTAAAGCACGACATGAAAACCAAACGAGTGCAGTAAAGCACGAAAAGAAAGACAGACCTTTGATCAATTAAATGAATGACCGACCCAAACTTCTTTGCAATTTACCATTAGTAACACTGTCCATTGCCATTTATGTTGCTGTTTACACTATTGCTGCCTTGTGATACTAATATTAGTACTAACATTATTAATGATAACAGCAATAATGGTGCTCATTATATATATATATATATATATATATATATATATATATATATATATATATATATATATATATATATATATATATATATATATATATATATATCGCTTCTTTACTCTTTTAGTTAACCTTTCAGCACAGTACATTCCGCTGTTGGTAGAAGCAGATTCACAGGCCGCAAGAAGACATAGACATATTCTTATTGGTCTCGTAAAGAACACCAATATGACATGGCAAAGTCCATTGTGGCATGGTCTCGAGAACACAGTATTGCACACAAGGCTGAGATAAACCGGTTACTGATTACAAATATATAGCAAATTTTCAAAGTTCATATAATAAAAATGGATATTGAAAAACAAAAGAGCCTGCATGACCAAGAATACAACGATACAATGGATGTTGCCAGGAAATAAATAGGTTCCTTGAAACATTAAATGTCATAATATATGTATTGCAAAAGCAAACGATATTCTCCTGATATGAACTATAGTGACTCTACGACCACTCATATTACGCGTCTTCGATCTGAAATAACGAGTAAACAATGAATATGATTCACGAGGTTTTTCATCGCATTGAACATGGAAGAATTATGTCGTCAGTGCTCATTTACACAGGTGAAACACATCGTTGTAAATTTGCTAGAGGAGTAACACCATATATGCCACATACATTGTTTTCATTCCATTGAAATGGTACCATTCATGCTGGACTTAATCACACGTATAAGGTGATAATTAATGACTACTTGGCGGAGGTAATCTGACACTGCAAATCTGAATTCGATATAAACACGCTTAACATCAAAACTCTTCAGCTCCAATTCATGTTTGATAACATTTGCTAGACTTCTGGTTAGTCTAGCGGAGACTATCATATTGCAGTGGAGACGACTGTGCGATCTTAAACATATTTCAATAAATTAATCCACTTGCTTGTATTAGCATACTTTTTATGTTAACATATATCTGAAAAATGCAGGACATTTTTCTCACTGATTTAATCATGTTAAATTGATAAATGCGTTCGAATGGATCAGTATTGAAATATATAATTAATTCCGTATGTGAAGTTATAAATGCAAGTTTAAAATTACAAGTGAATCCAGTAATTATTTCACTAAGACAACAAGTCCATGACTAAACGCACTTCTTTTAGTGTAATAATAATCAGTTTCAGTTATCGTAATTCTGTTTGACGAGAACAAGCCAGTTAACATCGGTAAACTACTTCACATTTTGTCAATTAAAACTCAAATTCAGTGGTTCACAACCTTTTCTAGTATGAATACCCCTTAGAAACTTTTTTAAAATAAAAATGTGACGACCCCAGCATAATAATAGTTGTAAATGTATTATCCCTTTAAAAAAATCCGTTGCCCCCTTGGGAACCACTGCTCTAGTTCATATAGCCCTACTCAGGAACAAAACAAGAAAGGTGTCGAATAAAGTTAGCTTTCAAAAGAATTCGCCTAAAACAATACAATGAATCTTAAGCTTTTCTGTTATAGTTATGTACCTTAAGTAACTATCTTACATACTGAACGAACACCAACGCTGATTTTATTATTTAATATTAATAATTTTATTTTTCTGCTGAGCATCAACTATGAAAAATTAGTATTCATGGGGTTTGTAATAGGAAGATCATTCTCCTCTGGAATGTCTCTGCTATCATTCAACCGGCGTCGCATTAATGGCTGTAGTCTGTATATCTTTAGGATCGTCTTGAAACTGGATATTACCACCACTTTGAAAGAAATAGTGTGAAAAGGACATAATCTACTTTGAATCATCTTTAAAGAGGAAGCTAACGTTCTTTTATTATCCATGTTTTCCTTCATTGCTATCATAATAAATTCATGATATCAGAGAGTTTATTTATCGCAGAATATCTCTTGATTTGAATGTTTTTATTACTGCAGAGATCACCACCCACGTAATGTATATATCATCTCTTAATGAATGTACCTTTACGTAACACCTCGTGAAACATGGTTTAGAAGAATAAGTCAGAGTGAAGTAGATTGTACACAGTGATTCGAGTCAAACTTGGAAGTCTTATCGGAAAACATAGGAAACAGATCAAAACAAATACTCTCTCTATCACTCTTTCTTTCTTTCTCTCTCTCTCTCTCTCTCTCTCTCTCTGCCTACATAGCCACCCACAAACTCGAATTACGAACCTACCTGCATTTCTGAGTATACACCGACTCATATAAAGTCATCTGTCTATTAACTTGGTTAGTGTCTAGAAGAAGAAGTGGAACAGGCAAAATGATGATCTGGAAGCGGAAGGTGACGGAAATGTTACATGTGCCATATAATGGAACCACTGTATACTAGTTTAAGATAGTTTATTTCAGAAAAGAATCGAAGATTGGTAAGAAATAATTAATTTATGAAGTGTCAAGAAGAGTTCGAACGTATAGAATGTGCCATGCTTCCTTTCGAAAGCTGCATCTGATTGGGATTCAGTTGTATCTATTTCTCAATTTAAACCAAAGATCCAGGGCAGGTACTACAGCTAATATTTCAGGATACAAATTTATAACTTCCTCGTCACAGAGAGTTTTCTCAAAAGTGCGGTTTAATGAAAATTTAGCAAAATTTTAAATTTTGACCAGAACTGATGGGAGTTGATGAGTTACTAAACATTTGTAACAATAAGGTAATTAAAAAGGACAGTGCGAAATCGTGCATGAAACAAATGAGGAATGATTAAAAACAACCGTTTTTGATAGATATGCACGTAAGCGGGAAGTAAGTACATATAGAGAAATGTAGGGATAAATGGATTGATAAATTTCTTCCTTATCTCACACATATAGAACTATCACACTTATTCACTTTTAAGTAGCTTCGTTTAATAATTTAATTCTAACCCTTCATAGATCAGTTTTAACAAAATAATAAGGGACCTCTGACAATAATAGGACCAACGTGAGCAAAATTCAGTAAGTGCCAATTACAATCATATTATTACGAAAGAAAACAGAAGCACTTCTGAAAACAAAATCGACATTATACTTATGTTAATTTTGAATTAATTTGGTTGACTTAAAATCTTCCTCGTCTGGGACGTTTGTTATCTAACATCTATCAAATAACGTATAAATGTCCATTTATCTTTACAATCTTTATGAAATGAGAGAGGTCTAATCTTTGAAGACTATGCACTAAATGGAGAATCAGTCTTCATGAATCGGAGACTTAATGCAGCATTGCTTTAATAACTCTCTTTGCATTTTAACTTTTTTACTTGCATATTTTTGTCAGAGTCACGATCTCCACCCGAATGATGAATACATCATATCTCCCAAAAAGGAAGGTAGCGTATGACCTTTCAATAAGGCGGGTCCATATTTTAGATTATTGATGCGTATCTAAATTACGCATCTGCAGCTCAGCTTTACGCAAACAAGAAGTAATGTCAAGTTGAAAAACACATTTTCTGTGTACCATCCTTGGCGTTAGCTGATTGGACAACAGGTTGTATGTAGTTTCCGAATTAATGAATATTGACAGTTTAATGCTTCTTTTTATCATTATCAAAATTTTAACTAATTTTTATCATAAATTTGTATATTTTTTTTACAGTTACCAAGTAACAGACCGCTGCAATGGTTGTGCTCATCATTTCGTTAATATTTGCGACGTCTCCACATACCAAAGTATATTCGTATACTATATCCTTCAGAGGCGGCAAATCACTGACGTTATTAATTAACGTTCTAACAATCTACACATGTGTCTCTCCACTGATTGAAATATGGTTTCTTAATGTTTATTAAAGAGCTTTCAAACAGTATTAGGAGCTTTTTAAATCATGTAATATTTGTCTTAAATTAAACAATTTCTTGGTTGTCTATGACTTGTGGCTGTCGGCGAAAATACACAAAAATATGTTTTATTTAAAATCAATGAACAATAAAAAAATAGGTCTATTTGGAAAACTTTGGAATAGATTTTTCAAATAATTGGAAATATTTGAATTTTGTTACTGTTAACAATAAAAGAAGTAAATTGATGGTAGATTCCAGATGTGAATCTTTAGCTATGTAAGAAAATACATACTAGAACAGTTCAATTGCAGGGCTATGCATTTGAAACATATGAACATTACTGATAGTTCTTTATTTTAAAAGAAATTATAAAATGTTATCTAATTTTAATAAATTTTAACTAAAACATATATGACATAAAACATTAGCCAAGAAGGTAGCAAGTGCCACCGACCTGTCCCACTGCTATGTAAACTATTTAGCCCTTTTTTCAAACAACATCCACGTCAAAGCCTATTTTAAAATTGGCTAGGGTTGTGTTTTAAATAGATGTGAAACACTTTGGATCATATATATTAACACATTAATGATAAATCATGTTTCTAACAATGGAAAGTTTATTTTAATGTTCAAAGAGTTCACTTCTTTTCTCTAAACCTTCTAGGAACTTTCAATTTAGTAAAAAGTATTTGTATATGTCCTTTTCATTTAGTCTAATATAATTAGCTAGTTCACAGTATGGTCCTGCAACTGAAAGAAATACGCATATGACTACTATGCACATTACACGCTTAAAATCTACTGCACATACTAACACAACTACAACATAAGTTAGAACAAACTGAAAACGGATAGCATTCTTATCGCATAGCTACCTAGTAGAAATGACACGACTTGATTAAAACAGGATTGTAAATCAAGATATATGAAGGGTATTTATTCATTAAAATGCTGAAACAATAGGTACGTGTTTAATATTATGCTGCAGACTCTTCTTGAAAAACTTTTCCCTGGATAAGCAAACGCGATTTCTTAAAATAAAACTTGGTCAGACCTTTGGTATATATATATATATATATATATATATATATATATATATATATATATATATATATATATATATATATATATATATATATATATATATATATATATATATATATATATATATATATATATACTAAAACACATTAAGATACTCTGAAACAACATTATTTAAACCTTGAAAGTAAAAATAGCTTATCTAAAAATAATGTCAACCTTAATTGGCATCCACCTAAGATTATTTTCTAAGAGATGATGTAGGTGTTAAAATGTCTCTGACATTTAAAGTTACCCTCGCTATTCTGTATGTTTTACAGTCTATGCAAGAATAATTACATGGTTCTCCCCACCAAGTACAGCAACAGTTAAAGGTGGAAAACAATTGTATTATATACTTTCACGGTTAATTTCATATGGAACGTGAGAGGACTTCAAATTTGATTTTTTTGGTGTACCAATAGACATCTCAATATCCGATCGATTCAATACCTCTCAAACACTCCTTTACTAATCTAACACAGAGACAGCGTCTAAATCAAGCTATGAGAGTTTTGAAACATTATATGCTGATAATTTATGTGGTAAAACTTCATGATTAACAGTATCAAAAGCTTTACGCCGGAATAAGAACAAAATATCAGGTACTTTCCTGTTATCAGTATTTAATGTCTGGTGTATATTTAAACCCGTCGAAATTGTTTTCTATGTGTCTTGATTTTCATCACTGGAATCCGGTGTGGGTGTTCATTAGATCCGATTAATTGCTATGGTATTTGTAGAACGCACGAATGCTGACACCAGCCACTGTTTCATCCTTTTCTTTTGTAATGCACCATAGGCTATGGGGTATAGGGCTAGGTGTGTGCAGGCAAGGAGATTGTTACCATAACCCGCCAACCTGGGTTCGAGTCTCGTTAAGGAAATGGATCAAACTTCATTATCCTGTATGATACTATTTTTTCAAAATTGCATGTTAGAAAAGTAAAATACAGTCAAATGCAGAATACTATTTGGGTTGCTATATACCAGCAACATATTCCTTGTGCTTAAATGAACTGACACCATATTACATTGATCAAAACTTATTGCTTGACTTCTTCATTTCACTCAGCTCGGAATCTTATAATATATTGTTGTTGTGGGGTTTAACGCCATTTTTCAGCACACGATAGGCTATACATGGCGGCCAGTATTAATGGTGGAGGAAAAACCCGGGAAAACCCCAGAAAAAGAACTACCGACCCACGAGAAGCTACTGGTGAGCTTTCTCACATACCCACACTTATAACATATAAATTCATCAATGTTTGCTGCATTACCTGGTCGCTACGAATTAATAACTGACTCTCGTCGCATGAGTTTGATGACAGGTCTGGAGCTATCAATGTCTTTTGTTAAATAGATAAACCTTATTTGCATGTCTAAACAAACTAGTAATACCAGAGTAGCCTCCCTTCCTCTATAGTCATTCCAATAGATTAATTTGCATCCCCAATATCTAACTTAGGAAAAACTGAGAATAGATAACTAAATAATTGCTTCGTAATTTAAAAAATACAATAAATATCCTCGTTTTGTTATCGGTTTTTGGAAAATCTCTATGATTTGTTGTGTGTGTATCGTAATTGGAAGTGTTTATAAAATATACGTAATTAGTCATTTAAACGACCCACAATTACTTCTGCGTGAGTCTATCGGGCTCTTTTTTTAACCAAACGTTTATTACATCTATCTAGCCAAAACATAAATGTGTTTTAGTCCACATCAGGATAAATCTAGCATGCAAGGAAAAGCACACGAGAACTTATTTTTAAAAGAAGCAGCCAAAGGGAAGCCAAGCTGCAATGTCGTATACCTTTCTTCCTTATATAACCCAATTAAACCATAGCAGATGCTACGAGTTTTAACTTCCGTCCTCATTAATGGGCTTTACTAACTCAACCCTAAACACCATCAGTTACAAACTCAACCCTAAACACCATCAGTTGACAAACTCAACCCTAAACACCATCAGTTACAAACTCAACCCTAAACACCACCAGTTGACAAACTCAACCCTAAACACCATCAGCTGACAAACTCAACCCTAAACACCAGAAGTTACAAACTCAACCCTAACACCAGAAGTTACAAACTCAACCCTAAACACCAGAAGTTACAAACTCAACCCTAAACAATATCAGTTGCAAATTCATCCCTAAACACCATCAGTTGACAAGATCGCTTTGGGGCTTGTAGTAAGTAACATGGACCAATCGAACTCAATACTCATGAATACGAGATTGGCATTAATCCGGATTCTTTTAAATAGGTTGACGAAGATAATTAAGATATGAAACTTTTTATCTTCAACATAAAGAGCACAGTCCAAACAAAGCTGGTGTCATCCTTAAACCTATAACAAGCGCAAGGATTCCTTTTCGTCTCCCAAAAGGTAATTCATAGTCGTGGAAACAACAATCACACCATACGAGCTGCTTCCGTTTCTCAGTAACTAGTGATATTCTCAGACAATCTGTGTTCTTGCTCAATTTAACTAAATCGATGTGAGCATGTTTCAAAATACAGTTTTTTTAAATGCATGAGATAATTATTCAGCTTTTTGTTTAGCATTATGTAAAAAAGGTCTTCTTGTCCCGACTTGTGATCACATTATGCTGCAATAAGGTGCAAAGTTCTTCTTGTCTCGACTTGCGATCACATCAAGCTGCAATAAAGTGTATTTAATGTGGTAAAATTATCACCAAAGGTTACAATAGAGCAGGCGTAGTGTAAGTATGGTGGAGCTCTACAGTTTCGTGTTTTGCATAGGGTTAGAATTTTAAATAAAAAGAATTTTACAGGATTTCCTCTCTGGTTATCCTTGCTATTTGAAGAAAAAAAAATCACCTTGTATTTCTTATATTAATTTTATATAAAAGAAAAAACACTTTTAATTCCCTTTGTTTTGGTGCACGATTGATTTGTACAATTTGGCTATATAGTATACAGATGTGCCTTATTTCAGAGTACTAGCACCGCTTGATCATTTTCGCTTCCTGGATTGCAAAAATAAACTGTGATATATTTTGTAATTCATTCATTGCACTTACACAAGCTGGTATCACCTTGTCTGGCAAAATTCGTTTTCAGTATTTTAATAACTGCTAAAATAAACTGTACTTTAGATTATTTCAGGCTGATTTTTCTAGCGCACCGGAGCATCCATTTTGTGGTGTGTGCTTAGATGTGATGTGATTTTTGATTTTTAACGTAGCTTTAACAATTTTTCAGTCATATTGCTACGATGTCTGCAATGTGGCAGTTTATAGTGATGTCTAGCACTGGGGCATCATACCGCAAACACGTAGCATCATGTCCCACCCAGTCATATTATCCTGACACCAGGCCGACCAGTCCTAACACTAACCTCTTAATGCTGAACGCCAAGCGAGACAGCTGTTAGTACCATTGTTTAAGTCTCTGGTATGACTCGGCGGGGGATCGAACCCACGACCTCCCGCATCCGAGGCGGACGCTCTAACCACTAGGCCACCGGAGCGGTGGTGTGTGCTTAGATGATGTAAAATACAAGTACACTATGTAAAGAAATGTCAGCCACAGAACACAAAAATAGCATAGAGGTATGCCAACATTCCCGCCATTGTGCAAATGCAAGCCACTACAACTTACATACGTAACACTCTCAGAAATACGTAATAGCTAAAAGTGTTTAGAAACGAAATGGTAAAATTTGTTCCATCAATATTCTGTCATTCAATTTCTATTCTGAGCACCTTGATTGGATTGTATCTTCTTGATCTGTACTTTTTGTGTGAAAATAAAAAGGTCGATATCAATAAACTTACACAGTTCATTTGTGTCGAAATAAATGGTAGTTATAATTGAAATTATACAGCTCGTTTGCGTGGAAATAAATTGGTAGATATAGATAACGTTACGCTGTTCATTTGTAAATAGATATGTATAAATAAAATTACACAGTTCATTTAGAGTCTTTACATTTTTCTGTATGAATTGCTTCGTGTACCATTTTATCACGAGTAACTTCATTTGACGACAATAAAAAATGCATTCATTTAAATTTGGAAAATCTACAGGAGATATTGCCAAACTAAACGTACAACACGCAAATGGTTCCTTCTTACTCTCACACCTAAAATATTAAGAATGTATTAATTGTACCAAACGAAATGTTCATCCCCGTTATACTTCTTTTTTTTTAAAATAAAAATTATCTCATTTCTTTCTAAGACAACTGACAACCGTGAACTCCAGTAATGATACTATTATCCATGCAAGAAACCACTCCTGAAATTATCGCGACACGGAACAACAATAAAACTATAGGTTTAACAGTAGTTCGGTAAGATGTTGTATTGCCTCAGACATAAATGTACATTACATGACCATTTGGCATGTAATTGAGACCTCACGAATTGGATAGTAATCAGATTCAAACGCTATTTGGCTCTTGCTGAAATATTATACTCTACTGAGATTATAATACATTTATGCTACAAGACTGTTTCATAATAAACAAAGGATGCGTCATTTATCTTAATTAATAATTAATTATCAGCTGACTATCCACGAAGAGTTCGTTGCTACTATCATGGAATATAGCTGCGAGCAGAAATCATATCCTCTGTTTGACACGACAAGTGGAAAATTGACCAAACTGCATTAACTTGTGAAGCGACTAAGATCTAATTAAAGCATTTCGAGATGAAATAATAGGTAAATATAAGCTATTGAGCTGGATTAGGATTATATTCATACACCAAGCAGAAGGAAAGTGATATCCCTGGATTCTACTGGAGAATGCTTGATAATTCTAACGTGAGTTATTATAAATACGAATAAATAACATTATGAAACAGGCTAGATAATTAATTGCCAAGTCGATATGTGGGTGTGTCTCATACACAAGGATGCGTTCGTTCACCACCGACTCGGTATCATAATTTCGTGATGTGTGCTTGGTCGAGATGGTATATAGATCAGTGCTTACATGCAAGGCGATGGGTGCGGTTTACTTGTGGACTGGGTTCGAAACTCAAGTGTACAATCTAACGTCATAAAAAATCACAAATTTTGTGCAAACACTTTATAATAAAAAGCAAAGTGTAAATTATCTTCATAATTTGAATTTGCTGATGCACTGGTTATGAAAGAGAAATGCTTTGCAGTCTGGTCAAATATGTATCGTGCCAATGACAAAATTAAATACAACATTCGAGTAAAGCACTATTTGAAGTTTTCTAAGCTCTACAACACATCCTATTTTACTTCTAGACCTTTAACGACGACGTTACCGCAAGAATATTGAAAGACAAATGATATATTTTTAAGGGTTATATAGGTGTTATAACAATTAAATGAATTTGCTTGAACTCAATACAAGATTATAAAAGATACGCCAATAAATTTATATTTAATATCTACCAAAGTTTGAAGTTCATTGTAATATCGCTTATATTCATGATTTGTCGTTAACCATTCCAACAAATTTCCCTTACAATAGGTGGATCTAGTACGTGTGACATCAGCATTGTATTGATTTGAAATATTAGTTAATTTTAAATTGATCACAAATAACAATCATATAACCGACATTCCTTCATTAGATGTAGCCTCATGTAACTGACATTCCTTCATTAGATGTAGCCTCATGTAACTGACATTCCTTCATTAGATGTAGCCTCATGTAACTGACATTCCTTCATTAGACTGATCCTCAAATAAATAATATTTCTTTATTAGATTGATCCTCAAGTAAATGACATTCCTTCATCAGACTGATCCTAAAGTAAATAATATTCCTTTATTAGACTGATCCTCAAGTAAATGACATTCCTTCATCAGACTGATCCTCAAATAACTGATATTCCTTCATTAGACTGATCCTCAAGTAAATAATATTTCTTTATTAGACTGATCCTCAAATAAATGACATTCCTTCATCAGACTGATCCTCAAGTAAATAATATTGCTTTATTAGACTGATCCTCAAGTAAATGACATTCCTTCATATACCGACCCGCAAGTAACTGATATTCCTTCATTAGACTGATCCTCAAGTAATTGATATTCCTTCATTAGACTGATCCTCAAGTAAATAATATTCCTTCATCAGAATGATCCTACAGTAAATCATATCTCTTTATTAGACTGATTCCAAGTAAACAACATTCCTTCATATACTGATCCGCAAGTAACTGATATTCATTCATTAGACTGATCCTCTAGTAAATGACATCCCTTCATAGACTGATCCGCAAGTAACCGACCTTCCTTTATTAGATGTATCCTCATGTAACTAATATTTCTTCATCAGGCTGATCCTCAAGTAAACGACATTTCTTCGTTAGAGTGATCCGTAACTGACATTCATTCATTTGAATTATCCTCAAGTAAATTACATTGATTCATAGACTGATCGGCAAGTAACTGACATTCCTTCATTAGTCTGATCCTCTAGTAAATGACATTCCTTCATAGACTGATGATCTAGTAACTGATATTCCTTCATCAGACGGATCCGCAAGTAACTGATATGTTGTCATCAGCCTGATTCTCGTTTAACTGAATCATTTTTATGTTCTTCCTCCAGAGGACTTCTTCTTCTGGAGACGACATATAAACGTAAGGTATTTATGATATCCATTAAATAGAGATTGTCGTCAGCACATGAAAGAGTAGCTAGGTTCATTTGTATTGTTAACGTATCATAAATGTACGTCATGAGTAATGTGATTTGTTGATTGTTTTCACTGTGACTAAATATTAATTTCTTGTATATATCATATTTAAAATCCGTTTGCGTATTTACATCATAAATATAAGAGTCATGATCCGATTGAGTATCAAATAACTAAAGTCTGACAACAGTAAGTTGTCCGCAAGATGATGAAGTGCATCTGTATTATTTCAGTGTATTAATGTCAAGAAATGGCATGCTTTTGGTACATTGTTTAGACTCCACATACTGCTACAAGGAATAAATTGGCCACATTATTGATTTTAAAATAACTCAAGCTATACATTTGACAAATTATTTGACTGGTTTTGTCACGTAATGAGGCATTGTCTGGCTAATAAGACGAATGCTGAAACGTACAAACTTCAAAGCCTCGGACGGTTAGGTTAGCTTTACTGTGAATATGAGATATCGTCTCACGTCTCACTTTTTGAAAAAGACAGAATCTATGTTGGGTTTTGGACCGAGACAAGGTAATCCCAGTCAAGGGGTTACATGATTTGTCTCCCCACGAGACTTGCCAAGGGGATGGGGGAGATATATAATGTAACCCCACGACTGGGATTTTCATGTTTCACTCCAAACCCAATATAGATTCTTCTTCTCACCCAATAATTTACTTTAAAATAAAAGACAACTTCTCACTTCTGCAATATAGTTCACGCCAATGTTTACATGCGGTTCATTAATACAAATAAGTTAATTAGGACTGTGGCGTGACCGTGTCATCCGAAGTACAGTTTCTATGCGTGAGCCAAACAAAATAACAAGATAAAACGTTGCATATTACAAGAAAATGTTTCATTTTCATCAGTTCCAATTTAGAAAATTATATTGTAAATAATGAAACGATACTGGACCTACACCTATGTTATAGTGTATAGGTTATTATTGGCCATGCTGTGTGGAACGAACTAGAATACAAAAAAGCTCGACATTGTATGCGTGTGTCTTTGTCTCTCTCGAAATATTTTTTGCATGGTGTGTTCTCAGAGATGGATTTACCTTAAGTTACTATATTTTTGTTATATATTTGTTGCTGTTGTTGTTGTTGTTGTTGTTGTTTGATTTTAGAACAACTACGTCAGGCACAGCAGAAGACAACAAGGGTTTCTTTTTAAAAAGTAGTTCTGAGCGCCTGGACACCTTGACTGAGACGACTGGTCTGAGATGACTAGATTGAGATAGGAAAAGTAAGGTTAGCAAAACAGCTATATTTCTATGTCACATGGGTGAGAAATTTGTATTTTGATGTGAATTTTACGATAAATAATATCTAATATGTGAATCATAACATACGTCTAATGAATCATTCCATTTCTACCTAGATTTACAAATGTTTTCGGGACTAAAAGGATACAAAAGTAAACAAAAACAACAAAAAATACAAGCAGCAAGTAGCAAGTAGATTAAAACAAATGCTGAATCCGTTGTGATTGATAAAGATATTGGTC
The DNA here is from genome assembly GCA_028554795.2 of Sinohyriopsis cumingii. Lineage (NCBI taxonomy): Eukaryota > Metazoa > Mollusca > Bivalvia > Unionida > Unionidae > Sinohyriopsis > Sinohyriopsis cumingii. The sequence continues at coordinate 113,407,864 of CM068825.1, forward strand.
TATACAGGTTACAGTTTGATTGGACTTATCAGTAAATATAAACGGTGTATAAGGAGAAATCTAGTACAAAAACTCATTACTACTTTGCTTTCCTTTTTATATTATATTTTTATATTAGCCTGATATAAACCCATGTGGAATATATATATATATATATATATATATATATATATATATATATATATATATATATATATATATATATATATATATATATATATATATATATATATATAATAACATCATAATAAATACAAAACTAACTCTTTAGGAAACATCATTGTCTTTTAAACTACATTCATGTGGTTTTACTGACGAGGCTGCTGATGTAACGACTCTTAAGTCAGGAATGCTTTAATTGTGAATTAATCAATTATGTGCAGTTTTTATTCAACACTTCTGATGCATTTTATGCCCCGATTTGCCTCTTAATGACTGCAATTTGCCTTGAAGAAAATAGCTTTATATACATATTTCATGAAACTTAAACGTATATTGTTGTTTCAGTATATCTACATGGTTAAGAATTGTCATTGGACGTATCAGACAATGGGTCTATGGCGAATTTAAACCATCAATCGGTGTATGTTTTATTTATAATGTTTCAAATATATTTGGTTTGAATATCTATTTCCATGTCTCTTTCTCTATTTCGGTCTTATTCTGGTAGTTTACACTTTCTTCGTTCTCTCTTTCTCTCGTGCAGTCCAGAATGGAGGTGGTAGCATATAATCTAGAAAATAATATCTAGCGTTTCTTGTGCATCAAACTGTATCCTCCTAATGATTTTTGAGAAATACAGTAGTAGTGGTATCCAGACTTGTTACTTGTGTTAAATACAGCAGTAGTGGTATCCAGACTTGTTACTTGTGTTAAATACAGCAGTAGGGGTATATAGACGTGTTACTTGTGTTAAATACAGCAGTAGGGGTATATAGACTTGTTACTTGTGTTAAATACAGCAGTAGTGGTATGTAGACTTGTTACGTGTGTTAAATACAGCAGTAGTGGTATATAGACTTGTTACGTGTGGTAAATACGGTAGCAGTGGCATCTAGACCTGTAACTTGTGTTAAATACAGCAGTAGTGGTATCTAGACTTGTTACTCGTGTTAAATACAGCAGTAGTGGTATCTAGACTTGTTACGTGTGGTAAATACGGTAGTAGTGGCATCTAGACCTGTAACTTGTGTTAAATACAGCAGTAGTGGTATCTAGACTTGTTACTCGTGTTAAATACAGCAGTAGTGGTATGTAGACTTGTTACGTGTGGTAAATACGGTAGTAGTGGTATCTAGACCTGTAACTTGTGTTCAGTGTAGTAGTAGTCATATATAGGCTTGTTACTTGTGTTCAATACAGTATTTGTATTATCTAGGTTTATAACCTGTGTTGCATTATATTCGGTATGTATATAAGACCCTGATATTTGTACAAGTTCTAAGTTTTGCAAAGTCCAGCCTGAGCTGAAACTCGTTTCAAAGCTATCGCGGAGTAGTTAAGGAACTAAACTTGCGGGCTCCTGACTGGTTGACTTGTCATAAAGCTGACAGAGGTGCATTACTTTAATCTATCTGTTCACTTAGTATAGCAAGATATTATTTATTTGTTTTTTTTTTATAAGTTCGTCCGTCACATTTCCCTCCACACCCAACCCACCAGTGTTTGAGATTTGCTTACTGTGGCTAAAATTCGTCTCTGTGATACAATGTTAACATAGCTTTTGTCAATTTTTGCGGGTGTGATTCTCCCCTTAATGAAGAAGATTGCCTTGAAGAAATTAATTAAGCTACGTTTTTTTTCCATAGAGAAACTATAAAACAAAATAATGTATGAAGGATAAGGTAGGTAGCAGACTGAGTCTTTTATCAGTATGCTTATATAATTCAGTGTGGTTTGTGTATTATCAAGCAATTGTCGTTGTAAATTAGGTGTTAAGACAAATTTCAGCCATAAATTGCGTATGATTTAATTTATATTGTTTATACTGTTTCAGATTATTTTTGGTTTGAATATCTCTCTATATATGTCTGTCTGTCGGTAGTTTTGAATTTCTGTGTACTCCCCCACCTTCTCATGTAGTTCAGGGCGGAGTTCGTTCGTAGCATGAAATGAATTTATACAAGCTTAGCTTGAGAGAAGGATTCAGATAATGAGAAACTGTAAAAATCAGGTGCGAATGCGATGTAGAGATTTTTTTTTATCAGGAATATAGAATGATTAAATCTGTCGCTTTTTAAAGCAATTAAACTAATTATTTGATTATTAACTTCAAGAATCTGAGGAATAATAAAAGTGGCATTCGTTCCTAGTACTTCAATGGTTAGAGAAATTTCCTTTTCAATGCGTTAAAAGCAATATACGAATTTAAATCGTGCGTGTCAGCATAATTGATACTATTAGTCTGCAGATGTGTCACGATTACAGATTCACTTCAAATATCAAAGAGATTTATTTGATGAGGCTCAAAGAATAATCTTTCTTTACGGTATAAATTATACAGGAACATCTGGCTCCTTGCCTTAAATCCAAAATATCGTCAGTGAAAAAGATGCATTGGTTGAGGCTTCTTCTTCTCCCAAAAATTAAGATTGGAAAGGGTCCAATGGACATTAAGTACACTATATTTGCTATACAAAACTAGTTGCTCATAGTGAACAAGTCTGTGCATAAGAGACAATGTCCCGATCATCCTAAACGTTCACGGAGATTAAGGAACGGTCTAAAGTGGCCTTAATGTCCTCACATTGTCTAATGGTTGCAGACCCAAAGGGATCATATCAAATATTTCTTTTTTTATAAAAGTGAATGTCAGTCCAACTAATTGGAAATTAAAAATGAACCCTTTTCTTCAAAAAGAGTATTATCAGTATTTTATAATTTAATGATAAAATGAAATAAATAAACAAATAAATAAATAAATAAATAAATAAATAAATAAATAAATAAATAAAGCAGACATAAACTAAATCGCAATAAATATGGATAGGAGCACAATTACGGATACTGATGTGTAAAACGCACTGTCAGTCATAATTGACAACGAGAAAGATGACGGAAGTAAGAGTACCGCTCCGGTGGCCTAGTGGTTACAGCGTCCGCCTCGGATGCGGGAGGTCGTGGGTTCGATCCCTGGCCGAGTCATACCAAAGACTTATAAAAATGGTACTAACAGCTTCCTCACCATTATGAGTTTAGTGTTAGGACTGGTCGGCCTGATGTCAGGATAATGTGACTGGGTGGGACATTACGCTACATGTCTGCGACATGATGACCCAGTGCTAGACATCACTATAAAATGCCACACTGCAGACATCGTAGCGATATGACTGAAAAATTGTTAAAGCTACGTTAAAAATCCAAATCACACACACACAAACACAAACACACACGGAAGTAAGAGCCACATAGAAAATTTGTGATCGAATTCTCTGCAGTATGCATATAAATGAAATAATGTTGATGGTGGAAAAAGTGAGAATATTTTGAAATAATAAACTTTGACCTTTATTTTTTTATTGTAAAGAAATAATTTAGGTCTTGCTGTAGAACCGATCACGTTTTGTAAACCATCAAGTTTTAGCCGCTTAAGCAAAGAATTTCAGTTTTAGGAAATTATTTTTAAAACCTCTCGCCTATTTCATTATCTTCTATGAACAATCACTGTATTCAGCATAATCTTATCAATTTTCGTAGATAGGAAACATTGACTTACTGTACATGCATTTTGATTTTTATTTTATTGCAAAACTATTTTGTTACAAGGCAGGTCCAACGGTGTTGTCACAATGTGTACAATAACAATTGTTATTGTGTCATTTAATTATCCTTTTGAAGTAATGTAATGGTACATATGACATATAATGTCATACTCTGCAAGACGTTTTAGCCGAACATGAAATAGAGTGTATCTTGAAAAGTGTATCCATGGTGAGAAGACTAAGTAGGAAGTAGTGCAACAATGGAGAACAGTAATCCATGTGCAAGCCCCAAACTTGTATGCTTTAATAATGTTACGAACCTTTGTTGTATTGTTATGTGTGAGATATGAGACACAACTGTATAAAAACCTGCAAAATAAAACTCAGAATTTAATTGGATTTGTAAAGGATCAAAACCAATTTTTTACAATTATCAATCAAATCGAATATTCTAACAAAACCTCCAAGAAAAATTAACCACCACCACCCGACAAACACAAAACTTTGTACGTATTACCCAGAGTATTAAAGTAAAATGTTCAGATAAACAAAGAGACTAATAAACAAAGAGATGAGTAGCTAAATTGCTAGTTGAAAACCTAATCCTTCCACTTAGAAGTCTTCCTTGCTTTATTTTTTTTCTTTACAAAGGATTATATTCCTTCCTTAGAACACAGGAATCCGATCACAAAAATATATTTCAGAATAATTTAGTCTGTTATTCAATATCTGAACTGATATCACAAGCTGATCAAACGCATTTAAAATAATCAAATAACCAGAAATAGGTTTGTTACCAATAAATTCATTTTACACCTCCAAGAGCAGTTTTATTGTTTCTATCAATTAACTAGATTAAATTATCCAGGAAATGGATAGAAGACAAGGTACCCATGCTGAGAACCGAATATTAACCTCATATCACACACCTTTATACAATTGTGTGATTATCATCGTATAGCAATTTCATCGAAATTACAGGCTGTTTAGCATTGCGGAAATAAGACATAATAAGGCTTTACAACAATTAAATCGCAGAGATATTGGGCCTACCTGGATCCACACCGTTCAATTATAATTAAAGCGTCTGGTAAATTTGATTATGATTAGTTATCAAAGAAAAGACTGCAATCAATCTTATTCTTGCAGCAAAATGTGTGCTCAATAGACGTCAATGCAAACGTCACAGGAAAACTATTTTATGCACTAATTAAACGTATTATAAGCTTTTGATATGAGGAGTTTGGTACCATGTCGAACTTGGATGATTAATGAATAAAACAATACTATAGCTTTGATTTCAATACGGTAAACATTGTCTTATCTTGAAGACCATTCCAAATATTATATATATATATATATATATATATATATATATATATATATATATATATATATATATATATATATATATATATATATATATATATATCAGACAATGGTAATACTAAGTGGATTAAATCAGTTATAAACGTTTGATAACTTTGAGTTTGAGGCTTATTTGGGATAACACAAGTAGGTTAGTGTGAATTTTCTAATATAAATTTCCAAAGACAAACCGGAATTTCAGTGTGGAGATCTCATATATCTAGTAAATTATCTGTTTACTCTGAAATAAAACATGAATTTGATTTTGGTTGCTCATGTTGAATGGAAATTCAAAACAAAATACACACAGTTTCGTTGAACTACACGTTGTCTTAATAATGACGACACCGGGCGAGGTAAAATGCAACATATCTCCATATAGCTTAGAGCTTGTTTGAAACGTCGCGACTAACGTGAAGATGAAAAAATTTTTCGTTTCAAATGCCTCAGTGAAATCATTCTTTATTAAAATGAAAACACACCACTATACAGCACTAGCTTTTTATTACTATAAAAATCTACAATCCAACTAATTGTTATTATTATCGAATCTCCCAACCCACACCATCGAATGAAATTGACAGGTATGTTCAATAATACTTTCACACATACAGATTCATACTATTACACAGGATGGGGGTGGGGGAAAGGGAATGAAAAAGACACACTTTCACACATACAAACACAAGAGAAGGGGATCAAAGCGGTTTTAAATTTTAGCTATCAACAACATAAACAAACACATACACAAATACATACGCAAAACATACACACAGTTTTAGGAAAATAGGATTATATCTCTTCTTTCTATAGATCAAAGTGATCTTGGCTTATATTACTACACTTCCCTATTGAATACATCTTTCACGTCAGGCACATCTCCAGTTATCCCTATCCCAAAGGTGAATGGATACTGAAAGGGAAAAGTGACGCTGATTAGCCTCACTTTCCCAGTCCTAACCTGGTGGAATAATGTGTTGGGGCTTCTGATGATGTAGCCGTTGCTATTGAAGGAATTGAATGTATTGTTCTTTTTATTTCTTCTACTCTGCCAATTTTCTTTTTTCTTTCTCCACTTCGACCTTCAGCAAAGAGAGTACATTCTCCTCTTGAACGCTCTCCTATTCGGATATAGTTTCCTATATTCAACTTGACCTAGGTCATGCTGCATATATTACGGTGCACTAAGTTTCGCTTGACCTGCAACTCGTATTCTGATTGGTCATTCTTCTGTATTGACAACTCAACGATGGATGGCGGGACTGATAATGATGATTTTTGCATATAGAGGTCTGTGACCATTGAGCCATGTACATCTTGTTATTGTACATTCGGCGTACTATTTGCAACCAATCGACGTTTTAATTTGTGCACTGCACAGCCATAAACTGTACATGTATAGAAGAGGAAACGACCGGTCTGGAGGGCTTCAGTTGGTCCAAGGTTGAAGTTTTTATATGTATGCCTAATGTGAAATTTTTGTCATGTTGCACCCTATGTAATTGTTTAGTATAAATTTTTGAATACAATATCTGCACTATTTTGCTGCAATAGGTGTTTAGTTATAATGAGGGTTATATTGATAGCTGTTTGTGTGCATGATTTGGATTTTGAGCGTAGCTTTTCAGTAATTAATATACCATGTCCGCAGTGTTAAAATTTATAAACCGATGTCTAGCCCATGGAGTATCGTGCCTGTCACAGAATAAGGCAAGAAATAACTTGGTTTTGCCTAAAAACGATTTGACTATCTTTCGTTGTACATGCGTACAACCTTACCTAGGGTGAATAATTGTTTTTCCGGGTAAGCGACTGTACTAGCATGTATCTCGTCGAAAATTACTTGCTGACCAGTCATAACACTAACCTCTTAATGCTGAGCGCTTAACGAAGCATCTTTTATTACCATTTTTTAAAACAAGTCTTGGTCATGACCCGTGACCTTCTGCATTCGAGGCGAACGCTCTAATCACCACCGAGCGGCTGTATATTAATAAGAGAAATCCAGGGGTTTGTCCGAGAAATAAATTATTAAAGGTCTACTAGAGTCAAATACACATTATGTATCATAATGTTCAGTTTTCGCTAAATAACTCAGAAATGTACATTTTAGATGTAGGTTTTAACTCTGAGGAGAAATTAAGATTTATTTGAGCATACATCAATGTTTTACGGAAAACGCTCCGGAAATATTTATACGCTTCTGGTGAAAAATCAGATTTCCGGAAGTGTTGCATAGTCGGGAAGTCCCTCAAGTTTAGGGTATGTGATGATAACGGCTGATTGTGACGACAAAAGCGAATGTATGGTTAATTTGTCATGCTCATCTTCGTCGTTTGAGGGAGGTGAACTCCTTTAAGATGGGCAACTTCATGAATCTGAAGATTCTGCTCGCTATAAAGTGAGGCTGTGTCAGTTTCAGCCCAAACGAGACGAGGATTGTTTTTGTTCTTGTAATGGGTTTAACGTCATTTTTCAGCACAAGATAGGCTATACATGGCGGACAGTATTAATGGTGGAGGAAGAACCTGGAAAAAACCCACCGACCCACAAGATGCTACCGGGAAGCTTTCTCACATACCCACATTAGTCGAGGAGACGGGGATCAATGTCCTGAAGAGAACATAGTGCATGACCAGTGCTGGGGTTCTATATTCTGGTAATTACTATGATCATTATTGCAATTATTACTAATTATTACTAATCTTATTATTCTTTCGTTCATGTTATTTAAATTTCATAATGAAAAGAGAAGTAAACAAATTAGAGCAAAATCTTGTTGGATGTCTTCAGAGAAGATTTTCATTTACCTTGGTTTCTCAGTAACTAGTGGCGTTACATTTTTACACTTAATACTCGGACTTTGAGAAGTGTAGAAATAAACGCTTTATTAATTTTATGACTAGAGTTTGTTCTTTTAAACCACAATGAAATGCAGACCCTGAATATACCTTTCAATCCAGCTAATGTGTATACATTTTCTGACCCACCTTGGATAGATGCATAGCCAGCATGTTTCCATGTCGGTTAAGGTGCACAGTACTAGTGGCAAATAATGCATAAAGGTTTATGGGGAAACCAATGAGAATAATATAATATAGTTCTGATTTAATGTCCATTTCATTATTGTGGTACCAAAGGTACAACAAAAGTCTAACCATTTGTCATATGGTACGTGTTACGGCTCTGATAAACAGTAACAGAGTGAAAACAAACTTTTAAAAATTTAACAAATTATTTATTTCTCTGGAAAAATTCTGTCAAAATAAAAAAAGAACTCATGGTTTCAAGAGTCCAAATCCAAATCCAAAACTAATCCAAGAATAATCCAAAAATAATCCAAGAATAATCCACGAATTAAATTGCAAAAGTCCTAGTAATAAATGTTCTAATAATTTCAAGTTCGAATCCTGATAAAAATCCAAGATGGATGACGATGACGTATGCTGTAATCTGTACTGTGTTTTTTTAGAGTTCCTTGTATAAATACAAATAATGACACTCCGGTGTTGGAAATCCAAATTAAATTTGTAAGTAATGTCATTCCAAAAATTCTCAGCGAGCACTCTTCAAAATATTTCCAGAGAAAAAAAGAATTAATCCTTTTGAAATCTAACGGATCTGAAAAAAAAATATAACTCAAAATCTGGCTACAACAAAATAACTTGACATCAGTGTAAAAAGCCCAAAACTGAGAAATCTCTCTCTACGCATCTCTATTAAGACTAACAAATGCGCAGTAATGGAAAAACCGGAATTGCTAAACACAGGGCCACATAACCGTATTTACATAAACAAAGTCAGGTACACAGAATATGGCCTTGATTAGACAAATGATTTTATTCCGAGAATAAAAAAATAAAATTGTTTAGATCTTAAATCATGAAGTCCTACCATGACCTTGACCACAACTAATCATTTAAAAATTAAATAGAACTTGTTTACGAAGGTTGCTACAAATTCTAAAACAAGGTCAGAATTTAGATCAACACCTTGTGTTTGCAAAAAGAATGATTCAGGTCAACAGATTTTCTGGAAAAAATATCATCTCTAGTGAATAAATTTATATTATAACAGCATATAATAAATAAAAAATTTAAAACTGACAAACAATTAAATTAAAACAGATATGAATTAAATCAGATATATGTAACAATATATATATATGTTACGAATGAATCGAGATTTATGAGCCTGGACAGTATTCAACTTGTCTGGCCTCTGGAATAGGTTGCACAGAGGTAGAGGTAACTGTCTATCAACACAATCTGGCTTCTTGACTATTTCCTCTAGTGCTGCCATCAGCTCTTCAACATATTCTGAAAGAAAATTTTTTTCCCTAGTAATTTAAGAAACTCAGAAGAATTTCATTCGTTGCCTATATTCACACTGATAATTTACCAAAAATAATTAATGGAACTAGAAAGAAGATTCAAATAGTATTCATTTAACATACATATAAATCGTATTTCAATGAATCATTATTTTTGCCAAAATATATGATTTTAAATGTGCTACAAACATAAATCTGCATCAATGTGACGTAAGGGTACATACTATTTGTGCAGTCTTCCTTGACTTCTTTTGCAGTGTACTTTCCTTTCTTGTAATTCGGAATTAAAATCTGGTATCGGCTGGTTCCAGAACTCGTCATTGCCTGTGTTCTGTTGGCATTGTTATTGAAATGGAGTGCCGCTGAGTGCAGTCTAATGTTAAGAAGAAAACAAAATCATCAAAATATGAAAAAATGCAGCTTTTGTATTCCAACATTATGTGGTACTGTATATATAAAATAGAAGACAAAAGTCTTTGTTTGAACAGTTCAAAGCAGTTTGTGACATTTGCTTGTGAATATATTTTTATGGAAGCAATTGTACAGGATATTACTAATTTCATCAAACATTTTGTTTATTATGAATAGTTACCAACTATGAAATTAATCATTGTTAAGACGAATTTTTTTAAGGTTGTACACAACATTTACGTTTGTCATTCTGCAATACGAAAAAGCCAACATTTTTGGAGCGCACTAGTTAACAACACTATGGGATGCATCTAAATTTGATGTCTGGTTGAAGGGTGATAACCTCTGGATGTCTTTCTCTAGCTTCTTACTCAGTACAACTTCTTTAATCTTCACACAAGCCTTGGTACCTGAACAAAGATTAATACTATGTAGTTAGATCAATCATAACAAAACATACACCAATTTGTAAACTTGAATTTGGCAGGGAATAAAAAAGCATTCCTAAAGAAATCTACTAAAGGTAAGAGATGACTTGTGTGAGCTCTTCAAGAACAAACATATCCTTTAAATTTTATTGTAGATTATCAAGTTATGAAATGTAATCGTTACTGGATTGTAACCATTTTTAACGTGCATTGTCTTCAGGTTGACAGTCATGCAGACAGGTTGGAAACATGTCATGTGTATGTCTGTTCTGGACGTGATTAGCTACAGAATGCCGCTTGGCAACACTTAAGTCATCATTTCCAGGTTCGGTTGAAGCTGCACACCAGTACAGGTGATTTGAAATAGTCCGAATTCATTTCCTCACATCCTCACATTGCCTTTCTCTGGCAATGTGTTCTAGTTTCTTCTTCTCTCATGGAAATGAAACGATTCAAGACAGTTATATTCTTCCTTTTTTTCTGATTGGATTCCTAGTGATATGTTCATTTCACAACTTAAGTAATATAATTTTAAACATGCAATGATTTTATAACCATATGTGCTTGTATACGAGTTGCATTGAATGGTATCATTCAGTGTAGTAAAAATTAAAATACAAAATACATACATACATACATACATACATACATACCAACCTACCTACATACCAACATACATACATACATACCTTTTGCATCTGGACATGCCTGTCTGTAATAATTGTGTCCAGCTCCGCACCATGGTTCTGTAGTTTCTTGTAGATGTGAATCCGACCTAGACCAGGATACACTAACACAAAAGTGTATATCTAAACAAGGAAGGTAATTTGCTCATAAAGCCTCATAACTAATTAGATGTTAAAGTAAACACACTCAATACACCAACTATTTACACCATTTAACCATGAGAAGAATACTTGTGATATATTATTATTTTTATTGAAAACAGCAACAGACAGTAAACAAGCTACGGCATGCACAATAATATTTTTACGGGGTCGAAACAATGCGGAGGGGGGGGGTCAGTATATATATATCCATCCCTTTTATTTACACCATTGCACACACACTTACACACACACACACACATATCATGATAAAACAGGTTTCATATTTTCGGGAGTATGGGCGGACCTATTACGATTTGCAAACACTCTCACGCTAAAACCACCCTCTCGCATTAATCTTTCGCAAGCATGGCATATTTGTAGCAAGAGTGTAGGGTTGACAACAAATAATTTAGCATGCTAAAATCAATAAACATGTTATTCTTGCTCGCTCATCTCGGGCTACATGTTGTTAGGCCTGCCGTAACCCTTGATTTTTGTTGATCTGGTGTGCATGTACTCTGGGTTATCTGGTAAGAAAACACAACTGGAACTGCATTTGGCAGGAGTCGTCTAATGGTTTTAATCCCAAATGCGGGTGGCCGAGTGGTCTAAAGCGCTCTCCGTTACGGATCACTGCCATCTCACCTCTGTCTGCGTGGTTTCGAGTCTCGGATTCGGCTAATGTGGGTATGTGAGAAAGCTTGCCAGTAGCTTCTCGTGGGTCGGTGGTTCTTACCGGGGTTTTTTCCCGGTTCTTCCTCCCCCATTAATCTTTATGTTTGTCTGTGTCAGTTTTATGGGCCATGTGATATGACCTATTTGCAAGTTAACCAATCGTCGGGACCTTGTGCCCTGTGTCTGATAGTCTGGGTTTATGACCATCTTATAATCCGCTAATTTATTTTGTTCTTGTCACCTTGCTATATATACTTTTAAGAATATTTTCTAATTAGTACCTGCATGCTTTGTTAGTTAAGTCAGAAGAATGGAAACGGAAGTTAGTGATAGCTGTCCTTTATATGAATAAGTATCATTGTTCTTTGCGGACGGCTCGGATTTGTATTGTCCAATTCTCTCTGCCATTGTTTGTCAATGTTTTGCCTATCATATTGTATATTTCCTGGATGCTATAATCCAGATGCTGAATTGTGAGTTCCTTAAGCTCATTTTTAGTTGTTTGTCTGCCCTTTTGTTCCAGTGATGTTAATGTGCAAGGGCACACAAATAAATTTTACAGTACGATGGTTTTGTTCTAGGAGTTTTGGTCTCAAGTAGACATCCTGCAAGATATTTTCTCTGCTGGAGGCGTTACTAAATTACAGAGAACGTAGCACACTAATGGAGTTACTAATTATCACTGATGTAGGCATTGGGTATATTGTATTCACTAGAGAGTTTTTAAATAGTCCAAACATGGACTGTATATATCGATTTTGTGACAGGTAGCCTTGCCCCCAGTGAAATGCCATCCCCGGGAATCAACACTGCTGCCAAAAAGCGCCAAGGATCTAGGGATTTTGAACCATCTACTCTCGATTTCTGAAAGACTTTTTGCCCTTATATTTATGGGTTGTTCTTTATTCCCATATTGGAGAGCATTTAAATTTATTCTGAGTGGATTCCTAGTCCAGTGTTTGGAGTCAATGTATTTTATGGCTCGCGCAGTGAAGACTGTAAGGTTCAAGTCCATTTTAAGTCCTGGATGCTTTTCCTCCCGGTAAAGTGATTAACAGTTTGCATCTGGATGGCTTAATGCGTGTTTCTATTGTTAAGAGAGTTGGATGTGCATTGGATTGATATCCTATTTATATATTTTACGAGTAACTCCTTCCGTTGCTGAATGAGTGGAAGCTCCCGCGCTAGTATTCTGAGTTCTCCCCAGAGAGGCTATCAAGAGTTCCGGTGCATAAAACAAGACCTTGGCTTTGCACTCTATCCGATTTCTTTAAAACAAATTCAGTGGGCCGAAACATAAGCTTGGCATCCATGGTCAATTTGGGATCAAGTCCATATCCATTATAGTGTGAGGAGCGTAGACTGATCAGTCCTCCCCCTTAACCCTGTCGGAGCCCTTGAGGTTTCGAAGGCGGTTTAGGTCACGTCCATATCTCCTCACAGCTCCGTTATTAGGTTGCTCCATGTTAGTGCTCATTGAATATCATCCACAGCAATTTAGAGAACTTTTCAAATTTGATTTCAGCTCTATATAAGTAAAGCTTGGATGGATGTCTGCGAGGCATGGTTTTGGTGGTAAACATTACGCCTACTGTCTTTGCGGTGGAGAGTTTGAAGCCCTACCTGTCGGCCCATTGACCGCTCCTATCCAGTTCCCACCTGAAATCGGCCGACCACAGCTTCGCTATCTGGATATTTCGCTTTCCAGATTATTCCCCTTTCGTCAGCAAACTGCGATAGGTCCGAAGAGATCGGTAAAGTGATTTTTCTAGATCGTGATTCATGATATTAAATAGGGTTGGACTCAGTAGACTTCCCAGAGGGGTCTCATCGTCTTCATTGAGGGTTTCCGTGTTTTCATTTCTCAGCATTGTTTGTATACTGCGACCTGTTAAAAAGTTGGATATTCAGGTGTGCACTAATTAATTAACTCGTCTGGAGGAATGTAGCCACAACCTGGCGAGCTACCGCTATGACATACTACCAATTGTGTGTTAGACAAATATATTTGGTGTCAGGCTAGCCAGTTGTACATTCTAGATATTTAGTATTTTTAGAATTTAGCATACTTAATGTAATAAGCTTTCCGAAATAATGCTGAAAAAATGTCGAGTCTAAGTCACCCATTACCATTTTTGAGATCTTATTTGGAGAATTCGAGTGACCTTTCCGAAGGCGAATTAAATTCGTTTTCATAAAGACGTTATGAAAATGGATTTTCAAGCAAAAGTGAAAACCTAGCGCAATAGGATTTGATTCTTTAGCACTAAAAGAAGGAAACATTTGTCGTTATAATTTAGCAATAAATACTCACATGTTTAAAGTTCACTCTTGAGTATATTGAACCAGGTTTAAAAAAATATTCTACTTATTTGCTGACAGTGCTTGAAATATGTCTATGCGCCAAACTGAGTGAAGAAATGGGAAATTACTCTCGACACAACACGGTGTAAATTTCATTAATATGATCAGACGTTGTCCAGGAGACTTACATACGCCCTTTTCCTAGTTGCAGCTACACAACACTTTGTGCCTAAATGACTATATAGAAACTAGGATATCACCAAAGATACCTGGTGTTGTGTACCCACTACATTTTAGAGCAAAGCTTAAAATAAAAATAATCTTCCATGATTATTTTTCAAGGAAGATATATTCCATACAAAGTATATATACTATACACATATATTGTTATTTGCTCCAAAATATTCCTTTTTTCGTTTGCTCAAAACTTGCAGTATCGTACGATATTAAACATTTGTAGTATGGGACACTTGATAGTAGTAGTGAATAGGGACTATACAGGGATAAGGGGACTTTAATGTTAAAAGGGGTATATGGAATATAGGGACAATGGGAATTTAACATGGGGACAATGGATTGGGACTGTTTAGGGACAATGGAAATTTAACATGGTGGGACTGTCTAGGGGCAATGGAAATTGAACATAGGAGATGGATAGAACACAGACAACAGACATTTAAAAAAAAAAAGAAATTAGGCACGAAAGTTAATTTCTTTTCGAGACATATGATTGGCCCTGAAAATGGCCTTTGGTTTTATGTTAACAATCCATACTGTTAACATAGAGGTCGCCGCTTCGATCTCCTTCTTTTCCTTAAACTCTGTCTCACTTCTGGTCCGTAAATCAAAACCCTCTTTAAACAGCCTTGTCTTTCTACGTAGATTCTTCTTTTCCACACACATGTATCCGTCATCTTGACAATAGTCCACGAGGATCGGACATACATGGGTTAGTCCGTTGTAAACATCACTGAAGAGACGAGAGTAGAGGATTCTACGTCGGTCCACATCTTGGTGACGAGAACAGGTGAAGGAATGCAGCGAAATGCGGTTATTTATAGGAAAGGAAGGATCGAAACGGATTGAGTTCATTGACCAATCCAAACACGCGTTACAAAATTCAATCACCATTCGTCCAATCGGAAGAGAGTAGTCCGTGACGTCACATTCCCTATATAGAGGCACAAGCGTTTGTGCGCAGTCAATCCATGCGACACAGCATAAACATGACGGAAACTCAGAAGACAATGAAGTGGGGTGCACCGGCCGTTGAGAATACCCAAGTGAACCCGGACTTACTTCCAGAAGAGGTGAATTGGGATTTTGTGGATTTTCTTTCGTAAGAATTTGTTCCTCAACCATTACCTTCGCCACCTTCTCCTTCTTTACCACACGTGGAGAATTTTAAGCAGAGACAGACAGAAGAATTGGAGAAATTTATACAACAGCAAAAGGAAGCGGAACAAGCTTTACTCCTACAACAGCAAAAAGAAGAGGTAAAAAAAGAAACAACAAGAAGAAGCAGCAAAGAAACAAGAGGGTGAAAGTCAAACGGTTACGATACTGTTAGACATTTTAGCGGAGTTAAGAAGTTTGAAACAAATGTATCAGACTTCTTTATTACGACCGAAGAGAAAAAGACCCTCCCGAGCTAAACAACCCAACCCTGTGACAACATCTATCATGCCACCCTTAATCGTTTCTACCAAATCATCATCATCGACAGTACGCAGTCCAGAAGTAGGCCTTGGTCGTGGCAAAGGCTTAAGGCAGTTAAAGTTGATTGCTTCCTAAGTTTGTTGTTTAAAACCAACAAATACCCAAAGGCCCTTTTCAGGGCCACCCATTTCTCTCGAAAAAAGATAGTATTTCAATTGCCAACATTAATTAAAACTAAAAAAACCAACCTTTTTTACCCATATAGTACGTGTGAATGGTTGAGTGCGTGAGTGTAGATTTTTATTCTAAAAATCAAAACCAAGAGACACTTACTTTTTATAGACTGTCTATTCTGGTACAAATTTTACAATCCAATTCACAGCACAACATAGCACTTTAAAAAGTTCATAGACTTCTACTTTGTCTATCTTCACTCTCTCATTTTTAAATATCTTCACTTTCACAGCTTTTTCCTCCTCTTCATTCTCACTTTCTTCCCTTCTTCTTTTTTTTTCTCCTGTTCCTGTCTCTCCACCTGTCTGCTTTTTTCCTCTTCTTCCTCTCCATAACTCCCATCTTCTTCTTCTTGCTCCTGTTGTTTCTTAGGGCAATCTGGAGACCAATGTCCTTTTTCTTGACAATGATAACAGGTATCTTGACTTTTGTCACTTCTATCCTCTGTTTTTTTGTTTTTTTTTTTTTGACGGTCTGGACACTCTGAAGACCAATGTCCTTTATTCTTACAGATATAGCAAGTATCTTGACTTTTATCTCGAAAGGAGGTTGAGTAGTCCGTCGGCTTGTCTGAAGAAAATTTTCTGATGACCCCTCTCGCAAAGCTCTGATGAAAAGTTCGATCTGTGTAGTCTCGTCCATTGTTATGCTCAGTTTGAGAGTGAAATGAATAGTGGAAGGACAAGACACACACCCTTTATATATACGCTGGTCTGCAATGGATATAAAGTGACCCATGGTGTTTAAATGTTAGTCATTTGACTTTTTGCTATCAAGATGAAACGATCCAATCCACTCGTGAAGAAAGAAGAAGAAGAAAGTAAGAGGCAGAAATCTATCTCCTCGTACCATCGCTGAAGTCTTGGCACAAATTCATGCCAGTGATTTTGATGAGGACATGAGTGAACCAGAATCCAGACCCACAGAGCCTTCCTCAGTAAACCCTGAAAAGTACTATCACATTCGAGAGACGGAAAAGCGTTCCTCTAGAAAATTGAGAACCACAGCTTACACCTAAACGGTGAAGTTTAAAGATTTCAAGTCCGACGTACCATTGGAGAAAGCAGAAGGGTTTATCACCGAGGTGTGGGATTCTTTGCTCACCACACTCAAACGACAATGTCAACCCAAAGAATACGATCGCTTGAGACTTTCCATAGAACACGACAGCTTGAAATCCCCTGTTTGGATCGAGTTTAGCTGCCCGGCAGAATTGACCCCTTCCAAAGTCATGGACAAGATTCAACACGTGCAACGATCCAATGACCAATTTGACATCACCGATGGAAAAGCGACATTGTCCATGACCCACGTCTCTCCTCCTCAAGGGACTGGACAACGCAAAAAAGTCTTATTGGTGAACGGCCTTCGCAGCCTTAAGCGTAGCCTCGTCCAAATTAACAATTCTCTAGACCAGATGTGTTTAGCCAGGGCTATCGTGGTGGGACAAACCTATGCCGACAAAAACGACACGCCAGAATGGAAAAGAACCTGGGAGAACATTCGAAAATCGGACCGAGCCAAACAACGAAGTGAAGCAGAACTCCTGTTACAACAAGCTGACCTGTCCAAAGACACACCCTGTGGCATTCCTGAAATGCAAAAGTTGCAAGATGCCCTAGCTCCACGCTACACCTTGAAAGTGCACCCTCAAGAAGTGCGCGGACCTCTGTTGTTTCGAGGCCAGTACTTTAAGGACGGAAAATACATTCATCTCTATCATCACGATTAACATTTCGATACCATTACCAGTATCACCGCATTCCTGAGATATGGTTATTACTGTGAGAAATGTGACTATGGCTATAACAATCGAGAGCAACACAAACATTATGGATCGAAATGCTCAGTATGTTTGGCCTCTCAACCCGGTCTGGACAAAGGACAAGAAAGAGTGCATTGTCCTACTTGTCTGCGCACGTTTGTCAGCCCTGCCTGTTACCAACAACATCTGAAGATACACGGTTCACAGCAGAAATGTACTTGTCAACTCCTGAGATTGTGCCTTACGTGTAGACAAGGCATATGTACCAATACTGCCAAGGCACAAGTATGTCGAGGAAAGAAAAAATGTCACATTTGTCACCACATCGTGGACTTGGAACACCAGTGCTACATGCAAAAATACCAACCACAACAAGAGAAAGATGATGGTCACAAGAAGAAGAAAGGGAATTTCATCTTTTTCGATTTCGAATGCATGCAAGAGACCGGCATTCACATTCCTAATTTCTGCGTGGCTCATCGAGCATGTGAGAAGTGCATTCAAGAACCTATCTTTAGTTATTGCCCTCACTGCAGCAAGATTCCTGGAGGACGTGAAAAAATCTTTCGCGAACCGAACACGCTAGCCGATTTTGCCCGATGGGTCATAGACCCCATCGACAAGACATGGAGCCAAGAGGACATCGAACGTTACCGAGGTTGTCATCGTCATGCCACGGTGATCGCTCATAATTTCTCCGGATACAATGGACAGTTTCTTCTCAGATACTATACGGAACATGGCACCGAGCGTCCTAAAGTCACTTTGAACGGAGCCAAAATCATTTTCATGCAAATGGGACAAGTCCAGTTTAATGATTCGATGAGTTGCTTGGCCATGCCTTTGAGTCGAATGCCTAAAACGTTTGGAATGACAGAAATGGCTAGCTAAAGGGTGCTTTCCACTCTTTTTCAATACCGAAGCTAATCAACATGCCGTTCTACCCCATTTACCTGAGGCTCACTATTACGACCCCGACAACATGCGTACCGAACAACGAGAAGCTTTTTACACTTGGTACCAGGCTCACGCCTCGGACCCTTTTGACTTTCAGGAAGAAATGCTAAAGTATTGTCGTTCCGACGTGGACATTTTACGGCGTTGCTTGGAAAATTTCGAGAACTGTTCATGGAACACGGAGGGGTCGATCCTTTGAAAGAAGCTTGCACTATTGCCAAAGCATGTTCCTTAGTCTACCGACAACGATTCATGCCTGAAAACACCGTGGCTGGCATCAGTCCTCAAACGACCAACTATGTCAAACGTCAATACTCGGTCAAAGCCCTACGCTGGTTACATTACTTGTGCGACAAGGAAGACAAATGGATTCAGCATGCCCTCAACGGAGGGGGCGAAAAGAACACATTCGGTAGATGGCTGGGACTTAGAAAACCCCAAGATCGTGTACGAGTTTAACGGTTGCTTATTTCACGGATGTCCCGTCTGTTACCCTGATCGTGGCATTAAAAATCAGTTTTTACATCGAACCATGGAAGACTTGTACCAGGAAGCTTGTCAGCGGCGCTTGAAGTTAGAACAGCAGAGATACCAAGTGGTGGAAATGTGGGAACACGAGTACGATCACCGTTTGAAAATCGATCCCGAATTTAAACGCATCGGGAAAAGTTACCAGTTCATGGACCCCCTGAACCCGACGGATAGTTTGTACGGAGGAAGAACCAATGCCACTTGTTTGCTGTACCAAGCCGACGAAGAGAAAAGGAGAAGAAATCAAATACTTGGACGTGTGTTCGCTATATCCATACGTGTGCAAATATTGTCGCTTTCCTGCAGGGTACCCGCGATTGCTAACGGAACACATCGACCTGAAAAAACATTCGACAATACGAAAGTCTGATCAAGTGCAAAGTTTTGCCTCCCACGGACTTGTACCATCCCGTGTTACCTCACCATTGCCAAGGCAAGCTGATGTTTCCCTTGTGCCGTACTTGTGCCGAAACGTGCAACCAAGACCAGCCTTGTCAGCACACCCAGGAAGAACGCACCTTGACAGGGACGTGGGTTAGCGTGGAATTGTTCAAAGCTCTGGACATTGGATACCAACTGTTACAAGTGTACGAAAATTGTCACTTTCCCAAGACACAACAATACACAAGGGTGACCCCAGTCAGAAAGGCATTTTCGCAGACTACGTGGATGCCTTTTTGAAACTGAAACAAGAAGCCAGTGGCTATCCTTCCTGGCGTCACAGTCCCGAAGACCAAAAGACATTCAAAGAGAAATACTGGGAGCAAGAAGGTATCACTTTAGACCACATCGAGAAAAACGAAGGCAGGCGATCGTTTGCCAAAGTGATGTTAAATTGCTTGTGGGGTAAAATGGCACAACGACCTTGTTTACCCAAGACGGAGTATTTGACAGAACCTTCCCGCTACTTCCAGATGATTCAAGACAAAACCAAATACATGAAACACGTGGACGTCGTTCGCGAGGATTTGATCTTAGTTAAATACGAAGAAGATCTGGACTTTGTAGAAGCCGACGAATTTGGAAATGTCATCATTACGGCTTACGTGACAGCTCATGCTCGCTTAAAATTGTATGAAGCTTTAGAACTGTTAGGGGAACGTGTCCTGTACTTTGACACAGACAGTTGCATCTACATCGAGCGCACGGGTCAACATCACCTTGACATCGAAGGAGACCGTTTAGGAGCTAGGACAGACGAGCACCCCGACAACAAGATTCTAATCTTCGTGAGTGGCGGTCCTAAAAATTACGGCTACGAATACCGGGACAAACAAGGAGAAGTGCACACGGAGTGTAAAGTGAAAGGATTGACTCTGAATTATCGTACCAGTCGAGTGGTGAACTTTGGCGTATTGAAAGAAGCCTTGCAGTCTGGAGAAGATGACAACTTTAAAGTGACCACCTACCAGCCAAACAAGATTGTACGTTTACCCACTACCAACCGTCAGTCGACCCTTGGAAAAAGTCTATCAAATCGTGTACCAGAAGCGATTGCGACTTCCCAATCACTTTACTTTGCCGTATGGACATGTTGGTATAAAACATTGGTTGTAAGAGGATAGCCACTCACCAGAAGAATGACTTCGCCGCAGCAAGAATCGAGTGAGAGACCCAATGAGAACTCCAAGTTCAAACACTACCATTTTCCGGTCTTCTTGCCTGACTATTGTGATTGTGCCCGTCGATTGGAAACGTTTCAAAAATGGCCTACGGATAGGGAAGGATTACCTACTTCAAATGTTTTAGCTAGAACAGGATTTGTCTACATGGGACCTGAGACTGTATTGGGATACGAAGTACAGTGTTTCAGTTGTGGCCTGAAGTTACGAATGGATCTATGTATATAAAGATTCAGCTATTTTGGAACATACTCGATGGTCTTCGCACTGCCCTTACCTTTCTATGGCCTTTCCACCCATTATACTACGGTACAATTATGACGGTACCTTAGAGAAGGTAGTACCGTTGTCCAAGAAGAAAAAAGGAAGGCTTCCAAAACTAGACATAAAAAAGGAACGATGTACAAGCTTGAGACTTCATTGCGACTAGTATAAAAAGGGACAATGTCCAAGATCGATAGTTCATTGTGACTACCAACACCAAGCGAACAAGATGAATCCTTTGAAAGAGACATCATTCAAGTTTGGGGATTGTAAAAACGTTGTACCTTCCCATAGTGTGACTAATATTGGATGGATAAGACCCATGTATTGCGATGGAAAATGTCCGGAAGGAAACTGCAAGTGTCCATGCGGTTACCATTGTAATTGAGTAACGGAGTTTGCAGACGAGTGCGATTGTGAGCGTTGCGATGTGTGCGATGCTGTACGCTGTGACCTTAGCGATGCCGTAAAGCATCATAGGAACTTTGTTCTCACTACCCCTATCATGGAAAGTGATGCTGTGCGTGTCAAACCTGATGATGCGAAAGCGATGCTACTCGTCCTCTTGGAGACTTTGCTGGGTTTCATGGTCAATGTGGATGTCAACCTTCACGTCTACCACCCTACGGATGTCATCCAGCCCTGAGCAAACTACTGTGGATGTCATTATGCCCTCATCGAAACGAACCTGTGAAAGACGAATATTAGTTCCCTGTGCGTTTGTCTGAATACTGCAACTTTGAAAATCGTTTTCAATCGTTAAAAGGAAAATGGCATAAGTATCTGGGATGACCAACCCCCGAAGAATTAGTCAGAGCCGGATTTTTCTACTTGGGCGAAGGGGATAAAGTCAAGGGCTTCAGTTGCGGTGTGTCACTTCACCACTGGGAACCACAAGATTCGGCCTACCTGGAACATGCTCGATGGTCTCCCATTTGTCACTGTTTACCTTTAGTAGGACAATATCAGTAATCCCTGAATGGATACTTTACAAGAGAACATTCGTGGTTTGCCTGTGGAGTTGAGAGAACGCATTTACCGAGAACTGGTCAAAATACAAGTGAAACGTAAAGAACAATTGCATCCGTTACGTCACCGGTGTTTGAGGAACTGGTACCTGAATGCTATAAGCCTACTGATTCATTTGAAAGTGTTTCATTGGACAGACCTTCATCAACTATCCCGTTGTTCAAAGAATTGTTTTGTTACTGATGGTTCTATATGCTACCAGGTAGACTTACTGCAAAAAATTTCAGAGGAAGCAGAGTTAAAGGAATACCAACATCTTTTACAGAATGTCACCTTAGTGGAAGAGGAAACTTCTAAACGAACTGTAAAGTGCAAGTTAGTGACTAAACCATTTAGATTTGCTACTGGAGCAAAACCATCTCTGACCAGGCAGTACACTTATTGTCTACGACAAAAAAAGTTTTTTAGCATAACTTATTCATGGATACTTTACGAGAGAACATTCGTGGTTTGCCTGTGGAATTGAGAGAACGCATTTACTGAGAACTGGTCAAACTCCAAGTGAAACGTAAAGAACAATTGCATCCGTTACGTCACCGGTGTTTGAACCACTGGTACCTGAATGCTATAAGAGAACTGATTCGTAATAAATTGTTCCAGTGGTCAGACATTGTTCAAAACTTTGAGGTCGCAAATGATCGACATGTTCATAATTTTGGTTACTTCGAGATTCACCTAGTGCAGCAACGAATTGAGGAAGAAGAGTTAAAGGATTACCAACATATTTTGCGTGGAATCTGCTTAGTGGAAGAGGAAACTTCTAAACGAACTCTGACCTGTAGGTTACAGTATGCAAGATTTAGATTTCCTACTGGAGAACGAAGATCTCTGGCTAAAAAGTACATTTATTACATCCGAAAAAAAGATAATATAAAAATAGGCTGCCATGCCAAAGCTTTTATCACATGTGATTGAACAGATTCCGTGGAAGAAACTCAATGACAATATGCAAACCGTGGAAGATTACCAACACTTAGTACGAAAACTGGATCCATTGAATTTGGGTCGACAAGTGGTGTGTGTCTTGTTGACTTGTTTTCTAGGATTTCGTTTACCAGCCGATTCCTTGTGGACTCTTTACGAACAGTACTTACCACCCAATTAAACATAAAAGTGGTGCCTTTAAATGGTCACGAGAGACTCATTTTGCTCAACGCCTTGCGTTTTCATCTTCTCGACCTCTACGGGAAAAAAAGATTCGTCAACTTTTAGCTACCGAAGACGTGTATGACGATGTATGTATAGCTTGTGACTTACACCCCCACTGGACAAATGTACGTGCCTGGAAAAAATGGAATTTTGAGGCTTGGACCCAAGAAGTGACCCAGTATGCTTGAGAGTTGTGATCCTTCCTTTCAACGTCCAGAGAAAAAAGTCACTTTTCAACCTGTGTTAGTGACAGTACCTCAAGAAGAACCAGTCACTCAGGACAGGACTGTCAAGGACATTCATGGAAGACCCTTTCGGGAGGACACTTGTGTGACCTTACCCCCTGTTGAACTTGTCAGAACATTACCCAATACATGTTATACAGAAACTTGTTTCTATTCCACGTTGATCGTTTTCATGTGCATTTTATCGTTGTACTTAAACCTTTGGTTTTTTTTTTCTTCGTATTTTTGTCTTTCGTGTTCATTTTTAAAACATCAATAAACGTGTCCTGAGAAAAGTATAAAAACTCTTGTCTTGTCTGTTTTCGTGTCACAAGTAACATTCCTAACACTATGGCTAACTCTGCGGTCTCTGCTCCCTCTTCCTCCACTTTCAAAGTCATCGACGAACACTTAGATCGTGCCAGTTGGGATGCTTTGTATCTTCGCCATCCCTTTAACATGCTCATTGCTGGACCTAGCGGTTCAGGCAAAACCGAATTTGTCAAACGTTTGATCGAACATAAACATCATTTGATCGATCGTCCACCTCAAAGCATCGTGTGGTGTTACAAAGAGTGGCAATCGGCGTACAGTCTCTTGCGAGAAAGTCAAGGCGATTCCATCGTGTTTGTGGAAGGCATTCCTAACGAAGACGAAGACATGTTAGGAGAAGACGAAGAAGAAATTAAACTTTGGTTTACGCGCAAAGGGCATCATCGTAATGCCAGTGTCATTTACATCACTCAAAATTTGTTTCAACAAAGTAAAGCCCATCGCACCATCAGTCTCAATGCTCATTACGTGGTCTTGTTTAAAAGCCCTCGAGATAAATCGCAAGTGCAAGTCTTGGCCAAACAGTTAGGAACCCCTTGGCTCACTCAGGCGTATGACGATGCCACTCAAACTCCACACGCCTATTTACTGGTCGATTTGAAACCTACTACCCCTGATTATTTGCGATTTCGTACCCTGTTGTTTCACCAGTGGTGTCAAGACGGAGGGCCTGTCCTGTACACGTCTCCGTCCTCGACTTAACCCCAAAAATCTATAAAAACCTTAGACACTTTTCGTCTGTCTCACACAGTCTCAACATGACGTCCCTTCAGTCTCATCTTCCCGTCAAATTGATTCGTGCCTTGTATGGTATCAGTCGCGAGAAAAATCCACAAATACGTGGTCGTGTCTTAGAAGCCAGTCTCAAAGAAGTCTTACGATGGTTCACGGTGACAGCACGTCAATTACTGTAAGGCATCATTCAGATTCCTCATCAAACCAAACGCTTTTTTGATCGAAACAAAGTAGCTTTGACCCAACTGGCCGATCCCCGCATCGACACTCAAACCAAAAAACAAATCATTTTGAAACCTGGAGGGAGCGGTACTCTAGGAGGTGTCATCATTCGCTCTCTCTTAAGATGAGATCCTAATGCTCCCAAAGTTCTCCCCAAGAAAAAAGCCAAACCAATCCCCAAGAAGAAAAAGAGCAACGGCGTCAAGACCAGGTCACCACCCCGGAGAAAGAAAAGCCCACAGAAAAAGAAACAGGGAAGTCCTCCGAAAAAAAAGCCCCACAGAAAACTAGTCGCAAGAGAGGCACTTCAGCCAGGATGCTACCTTACATTCGCAAACCACGGCCTGCAACGATGGTGACCGCGTCTCCGGTAGCCTCAGGTTAATCCACTTCTCCGTTGATGACCGCAAGGAGACCCGTGTCTCCAAGAACTTCTCCAGTGGCGGGACGCTCCTCTTTAGTGGCAGTGGCAGCTTCTCACAAAGTACCTTCTCCCGAAATCAAAGTCCAAGAACTGGCTCGATTTAGTCCGTTGCGTACCCCTGCACGACGTGTGTTGCCTGTCCTCAAGTTGATACGACGTAAAGACATTCCAGTATATAAAAAGGTCTGTGACAAAGTAGGGCTATCAGTGTTTTTGTGCTCCTGAAGACTCAAAGATGTCACCCTCCAAAAAACATCCCTCTTCTAAGCCCTAAGGAAAGAAAAGGAAAGGACTGCCTCCTCGTTTAGTCAAACATGGGGACATGTTATCTGTCCTGTCCAAAGCTTCTCCACCCCTGCGAAAAAAACTCATTCTATCGGCCTCGAAAGAGGTCATCGATACCGTTTGCGAATGTTGTTTGAACGTTTTGAAAGGCACGACCCCTTTGTCCAAACACCAGAAACAATGCTTAGGCAAACATCGTCACGTTCTTCGCCATATGGTTCAAAAGAAAATCCCCATTCGTCAAAAGAAGAAGATGTTGGTCCAACGTGGAGGAATTTTATCCGTCTTGTTAGGACCTTTGCTAAAAGGAGTCTTGGGAACCATGTTGTGAGGTCTCGTGGGAGCAAGATAAAAACGACCTCTGAAGTCTCAAGATCTCAGACGTAACCGTTGACATCCAATGGAAGGACGAAAACTAGCTTTAGTGCTTTACAAACGATGGATGGAATACCATCGTTGGCAAGAACAACGCACCCCGCATTTACCTCCCACCCCCAATTTGACCGAGATGTCCCAGTTACAACACGAATTGCAGTCCTTGATGGATCGCCACGATTTGTCCGAAACAGAAAAATCGCAAAAGTACAGTCAACTCTTGCAACGACTGCAACTCTTTTACCAGAAAGCTTTAGACGAAACAGCTCTACCCACTCTGAAAGATTTTAAGACCTTGATGAAAAGTCCATCCCCCAGGCCACCACCACCACCACTACCACTACCATTCCCAGAGGTCACGAGAGACGCTTCCCCACGAAAGCCTGAGGAAGAAGAGATACGAGAAGTTTTTCAAACACCGTCAGCAGCTCCCATTTCTAGTAAGATTGCAGCATGCTTGTTGACCCCTTCCCCCACACCCCAACGAGAAGAAATGAAAGCTTGGGTTAAAAAGATGATGTCCACTCCTCCTTCGACAGAAGTGAAAAAGAAAGAAGGGAAACCAGAAGTGAAAAAAGAAAAGAAGACCAAAGCCATTTCATTGCCACCTCCACCACTACCTTCGACTTCTACTCCTGTAGCCCATCCGACACGTAAATCCGTTTCCAAACCACCCTTTTGTCCCGCCCAAAGTAGCATCATCGAAGAGTGGGTGCCTTATTAAGAAACAAAAAAAAATGGAGAAAGTGTTAGTCAGCATTTACTACGATCCATCCCATCCTGCAGGTTACGGAGGAGTTCAAAAATTGTATCGTGCTGCCAAAACTCGACTGAAAAGTCTCCGTTTACCTCAGGTGCAACGATGGTAACAAGAACAAGCTACTTACACTTTACACAAACCCATTCGACGCAAGCTTTCCAGAAGTCGCACCCAAGTGGAAGGCATCAATCATCAATGGCAAGCCGATTTAGCTGATGTCTCTCATTTGGCCAGCTACAATCGCGGCTACAAATATTTGTTTTGTGTCATCGACGTCTTTTCCAAATTTTCCTGGGTCGTGCCATTGACTTCCAAATCGAGCAACGAGTTAGTGCGAGCCCTGCAACGGGTGTTGAAACAAAGTGGTCGTCACCCTCTTCGATGGCAAACGGACAAAGGTACCGAATTTCTGAACCAAGCTTTCCTAAAAGAATTAAAGAAACGTGACATTCATTTTTTTACCACCGAGAATCCTGAAACCAAGGCCAGCATCGTGGAACGTTTTCAACGCACTTTGAAAGAACGCATGTGGAAATATTTTACGCATCACCACACTCTGGTGTACATCGACATCTTACCGCACCTGGTGCAAGCGTACAACCAATCTTACCATCGAAGTATTGGACGTGCCCCGCAAGAGGTGACTCCGGATAACGAAGTGCTGGTTTCTGATCGTCTGTTTGGTACGTCCCCGACGGTGGCTGTCCCCAAGAAAGGTGGAGTGTTGGCCGTAGGAGATTGGGTGCGCATTAGCGAAACAAAACGCACTTTCGACAAAGGTTACTTACCTAACTGGACCACCGAATTGTTTCGTGTCACTGGACGAGTGCATTGTCGTCATCCTGCCGTCTATAAATTGGAAGACATGAACGGAGAAGTGTTAAAAGGAACGTTGAATTTGCCCGAGTTAGAACGTGTCACCAAAAAAGAAGACGACGTGTACGACATCGAAAGCATTCTCGAACGCAGAACCCGTAAAGTGGGCAAACGACGTGTCAAAGAAGTCAAAGTACGTTGGAAAGGATATCCACTCAGTTTTGATTCTTGGATCGACGCTTCGCAAGTCATCGACTATAAAAAGAAGTGACCATCATGCCTATTCACACAGACTCAGCTACTGCTACCACTCCTTCACCCAGTTCTTATCTGCAAGATTTACAGAAACAACCCTTGTGGTTGTGGTGTGGAGAACGTGTGCCTAAAACGCAAATCGTCTTTTTCTGCCAAATCTTTGTGGTGTATGTGTCATCGGTGCAGCCATTGCCAATTTGAGTTTGCAACAAGGAGACAAAGAATTGTGGACCATTTTATTGAGCAGTTGCATCGGTTACCTTTTTCCCAATCCCTCCCCGAAATTCTCCTCGAACGGGAACAACGGGAACCTTGTGTCCACTGCCAGTGCCAGTCACCACTCCAACAACAACAACAACAACAACCCCATTTTGGGTGGAGACACTCCTCTGACTTCCAGTAAACCCTCGGACAGCCACAGAACTCTGGAATTATGAGTCACACTAACCAATTTTACTTAACCTTACCCAGTGACAGTTCCATGGAGGTGTTTCCCAACAACACTTTGTGCTGTTATACGGCCAAATTCCTCAGGCCATCCAATTAGATCACGAAGCCCATTGGGAAGTGGCTTTGGTAGAAATGATTCACCCGACCCAAGTCCTCAATGTCCTTCCCAATCAAATTTTTTTTTTCAGTGGAAGTTCATGACGAGCAAATGCAAGAATACTTGAATATTAATGTAAAATATGATAAGAAAACCCATAGCACAAAAAATCAAAAGTCGACCAC
This sequence comes from Sinohyriopsis cumingii, assembly GCA_028554795.2. Taxonomy (NCBI): domain Eukaryota; kingdom Metazoa; phylum Mollusca; class Bivalvia; order Unionida; family Unionidae; genus Sinohyriopsis; species Sinohyriopsis cumingii. The sequence continues at coordinate 113,436,285 of CM068825.1, forward strand.
CTATCACTTGTTCATTCTCACAGGCTATTATTTTAGTGGTCAACATTTAGTGAGCACCATTGCTTCCATTTTTAATGCCGTGCTTTTAAAAGCTTTGGAGAGTGTAAGAAAAATGTCATCCTGGAGTACCACAAAGTAGCTCGTCGCTTCCTGATGAAATTTCCTGAGGGGAGCAAAATCATGTCCATTTTATTTTGTCCTGAATTGTTTGACATGTTGGGTGGGGACATGGAGATGAGGATGGCCATGATCAAGAAAAACGAATTACCAGTCATTTCCGACAACGATTCTTTTAACAAGTTATTTCGTTCCCCGGTAGAACTGAACCAAGGACTGAATTTGATCTTTGTTTACTCCGATGTGGTGAAGTATAACGTGGTGGGACACACCTCCGTACCGTTATTGCGTGTCATTCCTTTCAAAGTAGATTCTGCCACAAACGCTGACGAGGAAGGTGGAAACACTTATCACGTTCACCGCGAATTTGTACATCCTCACTATTTGTCTGTCAGCAAGTCTTATTTGGACACTGTCAACATTGCTATAAAAGGAGATCTGGGACAAAATATTTCATTCACCAAAGGGAAAGTCACGGTGAAACTCCATTTTCGAAAACGGTTCTCTAACGACTCATAAGTCATGTATCCAGTGTACCGAGGCGTTGCTCGACAGCGAGGACACGGTTTAGGAGATATGTTGAAGTCAGCCTTTCGTTCGGTGGCCCCCGTGTTGAAACCGATGGTGACACGCGGATTGCACGCCTTGAAAGATGCGGCATTGACGCAAGGCAAAGAATTTCTCCAAAATGTCATCATCGACAAACAAAACCCTAAAGAAGCCTTCTTGAGGGCAAGCAAAAATGTCTTGCTGCAAACGGGCAAAGACATTTTGGGCCGACGAGAAACGCCTATAAATGCCCTAAGCTCTAGTGAGTCAGGCATTCCTACTTCCCTGAAGCCACAGCAAGGACAAGGCAGAAAGAGACGACGAAGAAAACATCCTTTCACCAGACTTCACACTTCTAAAGCTAGAAAGACAAAGAAAAGAAGAACCGTTCGAGACGTTTTCGATTATTAAAGTGTTGAGAAACAGAGAAAAATGATGCACCGAGAGTCTTGTGCCTGTTCCAAGTCGGAACTAGATCTGTTTGCCATGCCACCCACCATGATGACCATGCAAGAATCCCAATGGGTCGAATTTCATCCCGTCTCCTCTTTGACGGATTCAGCTCCTATCGAGTTTGAAATCAAAGGACAGCCCGAAGATTACATTGATCTGAATAGCAGTCACTTGTACTTGAAAGTCAAAGTAACCGAAGAGAACGGTGACAATATAGACGACACAGAAAATGTAGCCCCCGTCAACAATTGTATGCATTCCTTGTTCAGTGAAGTGGACTTGTACTTGAATAACAAACTAGTCAGCAGCAGAATGGACACTTACCCTTATCGTGCCTACCTGGAAAATCTCTTGTCGTACGGTACAGAAGCCAAGAACACTTATCTGGATGCTTGCGTGGTATGGAAACATGACACGGCAGACAAGTTTCACGACATATCTGCACCAGAAGGGACCAATCTTAAAAATATGGGTTATAATAGTCGTAAAGAGAAAATCAAAGCAAGCCGTAGTTTGGAACTGATGGATCGCTTACATTTGGACATGTGGTTGCAAGAGAAGTATTTGCTGAACGGTGTGGATGTCCGCCTGAGACTGAATCGTAGCAGTGCCGCTTTCCATTTGATGGCTGCTGCTGATGCCACTTACAACCAAAAACCAAGAAGCCAGGCTCTACGTGCGTCGTGTGGAAGTGTTACCTAAAGTGGGAAACGACATCAGTCACACTTTAAGTAGAACGACCGCTAAGTATCTAATACGACATGTGGAAGTGAAAACCTTCACCATTCCTGCTGGACAGCGATCCATGATCGAGGATTATCTGTTCCAAGGACAGCTACCCAAACGTTTGATTATTGGTATCGTCAAGAATTCAGCCTTCAACGGAGCCCGCAATGAAAATCCTTTCCAGTTTTAACATTACAATGTGTCCAAGATCGAAGTCAGTCGCGATGGCAAGACCTTGTGTACTCGACCCTTTTAGCCTAACTTTACCGAGAAGAATTACTTGAGGTCATACTTGTCCCTGTACGAAGCTACCGGACAGTTAGGAACCGACACCAGTCATGGAATATCGTACAATGATTATGCAGGAGGCTATGCTTTGTGGGGTTTTGATTTCACTCCAAACCAAGGCAGCGACGAGGGACATTTCCACCCTATAAAGTCCGGCCAGATTCTAGTGGAATTTCACTTTGCAAACCCACCTCCAGACCACACGGTAAACGTTATCCTGTATGCAGAATTTGACAATACGATAGAAATCAACAGTTTGAGAGAAGTCATTCTAGACTATTAGAAGCTGTGGAAGACTGTTATCCCTCTTTACCTAGTGGAGAAACTTTGGACGTGGAATGTGAGGAGGCCATGAAAGAAGAATCCCAAGACAAAGACGAAGAAGTTATAATGAAGTCTAGATGGCCAGAACAAGAAGCACATTTAGTCTCCTGTTTTGTTACAGTCCTGGTAGAAATAATTAAGGAATTGATCAAGGAAGATTGCTATGGATGTCACAACGATCATCCCAGTCAAATTCAACACGATAAATGTCTGATGGTGAGTCAAGAAGAAAAATTGAACGAGTATCTGGACGAAGCTTGAGGTCTCATCTCGAAAGAAGTCGTGTTTCATCAGTGGTATAAAGGCTTGCGTGAACATTCTTGTCCTCCATTAACGCCTCTGGAGATCCGTCGCATCAAAACTCTCTTGGACCAGGGTAAGAAAACAGAGCTAAACGCATTTTACTTGTCAGACAAATTCCAAAAGTCAGGATCGAATTGATCACTTATCATTACCTGTTAAGAAAAAAAAAACACAACACAAACATGGATACCTGGAAACTTTATATATCTTTTGAACCACAGTTCGTACACTGCTTCTAGGAATCCTGTCGTATGTGCTAAAGATGAACTCCCTCATCGCAAACCTCAAGACCATCAAGCTTATGTGATCAACACGGACGACAGTCATCTCCCAGGAACCCACTGGGTAGGCGTCTACTTTCCTCATGAAGGATGTGTGGAGTATTTTGATTCGGATGGATTACCCCCTTTGGAAGACGATATCATTCACTTTATGAGAAGAAATGCTCAGACCACACGATTCAATAATGTGAAATTACAAGGCACAGATTCCTTGGTGTGTGGACAATATTGTGTGTATTTTCTGCATCGTCGCAGTCTGGGATATACTTTAGAACATTTAGTGACTTATTCTGATCGTCATTCTTTTAGAAACGATGAGAAAGTAGATAGATGGTTTTGTGACCATTATGCTTATCTTTTGTCTTTAGCTAGGAAACGTAGTATCCATCAATGGCCCAATGACTTCCAACAGTGGAAATCACAATTTCATTCACAACGTTGCCAGCCCTGTCCAAAATAGTGTTAGTGATTTGAAAAAAGTGTTTGTTAGTTAAATTGAATGGTTAATGTTATATTGAATGGTTAATGTTACAATTTTATTGTTACTTGTTAGTGTTAAGTGATTTGAATAAAAATGTTGTGTTTTGAAGAAAAAAAATGCCTTTTGTCGTTTGTTTGGCTGTAGGTATCATGATTCATGCTCTTTGACTTCTCTCTATCCCTCACATCACACTATTTGAACGTTCCGACTCGAGAACCGTGTAGGGATGTTTTCCTTCACGTCCGCGTTTTGACTTTAAAACCGGGGGTTTCCTCCAGTCTAACCATCCATTGTCGACTCATCCTCCTACGAAGATGTGCTCAAGACTAGCTAAGCTGAACGAAGCCTACGTGAATTTGCATCGTGTCAGACAAAGTCTGATACCGAAGCCTGAAGAGACAGAGAATGTTAGAATGTTAAAAGTCACTGAGGACCTGATAGAAGAGCTCTTCAGAGAAGAAACTAACAGGGAGAAAGAAGAATGGACAGAGAAGTACAGACTTCAGAAACAGCAGAGTGAACAGAGAGAGCAGCAACAACAACAGCAGCAGCAACCTGAACCTGACAGAGGTTTTGTCGACTGTCGTGTCGACACCAAAGAGTTCTTCTTCTCTTTCCGAAGAAGCAGACCTTATCCGATGAGAAAGCCTGTCGTCAGAGGAGGCCGCAATCTTAGACCCTAAAAGATTGCCATAGCTTCAAATTCACACAAAAAAACACAGCCCTTTTCAGGGCTACCCATACTCTATAAAAGAAATAACAATCCATTGCCTATGATAAGATAGAAAAAAGTTAGAACCGTGTTTATAAGCACATAAATTCTTTATCTTGGTTGGAAAGTGTGTATAAGCATATTTAAAGTGGTTAATGAAATTTTTTTACAATAGTGATAGGTAGTAAAAAATAGTGAGTGTTTCTTTTAGGTCCGCGCGTGTTTAGGTTTGATCTAGGTAATATGAGTTTTGTGTCTTAGGGGATGTTTTCCTTCACGTCCGTGCTTTTCATATAAATAAGAAACCACTCGGCAGTTTAGCTACCCTTGTTGATTGATGAAGAAGGAAAAAATGAGCAGCAGACTAGCAAAACTGTTAGAATTCCAGATGCACCTGGAATATGCCAGGCGCCTACTGAATGAGCTGGCAGCTGAGGCCATTGATGAAGAAGGCAGAATGAAAGAGGAGGAGGAAGAGAAAAGGAAGAAAGAAGAGGAAGAAAAAAAGAGAGGGATCAGGTCTCACATAATGATGAGCCCTGTGTGGAAGGTGACACATGAGGCAAGGGCACTTCCACAGGCAATAGCAGCACCAACAGCCTGTAGCTGCACCACAGCCACAACCACAACAGGAGGTAAGGATGCCAATTCATCATAGAGTTAGAAATAGGAGAAGAGAAAGGGAAGTCTTCACTATCCCAGAGACAGAAGATTGGAATAGTGAAGCCACTCAACCCGCCTCTGCGCTCCCAGTGACAAGGGTGAATTGGCAAGGAGACTGGAGTAGGAGATGCGTGTGCGGTGCCAGACCTGGAAGGTGTCAGCATTAGATCCACGCATCTGGAGTTCTAAAAAACAGCCCTTTTCAGAGCTAACCAAAACTCTAGAAAAGAAATAGTAATCAATTTGTCAATGTGTGAATGTGGAGTAGTGTGAATATAAACACTCACTCCTTTCCTGGTGTGTTTGTATTTGTGTGTGTGTGTGTGTGGGGGGGGGGGGAAATTGTAAGCGCTCTTGTACGTATGTGGGGATAATAGATTATGGGTTTGATTTTGCTGCTTTGCGTGTGTGAATAGTAGATTATGGGGTTTGATTTGGCATTTTGCGTGTGTGTGAATAGTATATTTGGGTTATGTTTTTGCTGCTTGGCGTGTGTGGATAGTATATTTGGGTTATGTTTTCCTGCTTGGCGTGTGTGGATAGTATATTTCGGTTTGGTTTTGCTGCTTCCCGTGTGTGGATAGTAGATTTGGGTTATGTGTTTTGTCTAGTCATTACTGTGTGAATAGTAGATAATACGAGAAGAGAAAAGTAGGTGATGCTTTTCTTCACGTCCGTGCTTTTCATATAAGAACTCACAGCGTTTGTCGTTCGCGCCATTCCACGGGATAAGCAGACGAGATGGAAGTGTCAAAATTGTTTAACGATTTAAGGAATATTTACTTTTGGATTGTGGACGGGGAATATGTTATTGAGAGAATTGAAAGAGAATGGAAGTTAAAAATCAGTCTTACCTATGTTAACCCAATTAAATTAGCCAGGGAAATGATAGAGGGACTAATAGAAGAAGAAGTCAGGAGATTGAGAGGGTTGATAAATCCCCCCATGTCAGAGTGGGAACAATAAAAGAGGCCATGGGCAAGGTAACAGAAGTAAGACACTATTTGGAAGAGATAGAACAACGGTCAGAGAGGTCATTTGTCAAAAGAGGTAGTGAAAAAGTGAAGAAAGTGGAAGAACAGATGAGATGTGTCCTAGACGAGGAAGTGAAGAAGATTAAGGAGAGATGGTTAAAAGAGAGGAAAGAACAGGAAAATAGAAAGAAAAAGAAGAGCTAGAAAGGCTAAACCTTAACTGGATAGTGAATATTTTCTTTATATGGACAATATATTTGCAAAAGGAATACAAGTCCTGTCCACTATAGGAACTATAGGAACGTACTGTAAACCACATCTCCCTTACATGAACTATAGGAACGTACTGGAAACCATATCTCCCTTACAGGAACTTTCCAGGAAAATATAAGACCGTGCAATTTTCTCAATGAAACAACACATGTCCAAAACATAATCTCCTAGCTGCGACCTGAGTGCACATCGCCGAATCTAGATGAGCTGCCACCATCTTCAAGGTTACCCCGAAGCCAAACCTTTGGTTCATGTTCTCGTTTATTTAATAGAGCCTACACAACAGTCGAACACTGATTCCAAAAGCTATTAATAGTGACTTTTTTTTACATGTATTTACTCTGTACCTGTAATAACGTCATCAAGATGTAGAATAGCACACCAGTTTCATTGATATCATAGCAAGTGCAATTATTTGATGCGGAGAATTTTAGCCGGCTTGCTTTAAATGAACGAATGTTTGTCCATCGGTGTCGATCACGACCACAGCTTCAGTTATCTGTTTTGATGAGTGGTGTGTAAGGAGATGACTGATGAGGCCTATCCGCTCGGAGGTCTCTCCCGCATGTAGAGCACACAAGGGTTGGTATAAAATTAGACGTGTTTGCATCTCTGGCCTTGAGATGGCACGGTTCCTTCGCAATTTTCTGCTGTTCTGCTGCTATCGGGCGCCATATTGAAATTACTGCGCCAAAAGTGTGTGTGTGTGTGTGTATGTGTGTGTGTGTGTGTGTATGATTTGGATTTGTAACGTGGCTTTAACAATTTTTCAGTCATATCACTACGATGTCTGCTTTGTGGCAGTTTAAGTGATGTCTAGCACTGGGGTATCATTCCGCAGACATGTAGCACGATGTCCCACCCAGTCAAATTAACCTGACACCAGGCCGACCAGTCCTAACACTAACCTCTTAATGCTAAGCGCCAAGCGAGGCAGATGTTAGTACCATTTTTATAACTCTTCGGTATTATTTGACCGGAGATCGAACCCACGACCTCCCGCATCTGAGGCGGACGCTAACCACTAGGCCACCGGAGCGGTTGCACCAGGAGGGACGGTATTGCGCAATAGTCTCCCATGGGGCTTGCTTTACTCCTTAAACGTATACCAAAGCGCTACCAACTGCAATTTGTAACAGAATCATCAAATCAGTAATTTTACAGTGATCACTTAAAGAAATAAACAATATATATATATATATATATATATATATATATATATATATATATATATATATATATATATATATATATATATATATATATATATATATATATATATATATATATATATATATATATATATAATAACATGGCATAAAGCACATTGATATACCACTACTTTTGGTATATCATGGCGTAATAATACGAATATATTAACATTCTATCAACTGCAGGCCTATAGTTCAACGATGAATTTCTACTCATTCATTAATCGTAAATGACATATAAAAATAGTGATAAAATATATTAATAATCCCTGTTTTCTAAATGAAAGTAAAATGATACACAGTTTCATCGGAATTTCTTTCTTTTGTCCTTTCTCCTCTCCCCTCTCGTGCGTAAGGGACAAAGTAAGCAAAAATCTTGAGTGAGAGAGAAAAACATATAGTGCTGGACGAAAACATTAAAACTGAATTTTTACCGAGTAACCTACAGTAATTTGGTTCTTCGTAACGGTATGTTTACGCTTTCCTTGGGACCAGTCCACAGAGTTCATAATATCATAGTTGCATAGTTACATAGTTGCAATCGCCAGTCGACACTAGACCTATATGTTAAATTTATCGGTTACGAGGCACACATACTATAGCATATTTAATGCTTTGTTGTTGTTGTTTCTGAAACCTATTATAATGTTCTAAAACTCGATTATTAATTATTAAATATAAAAATGTCCAAATGGTCGCCTCTCTCTTTGTCTCTGTCTCTGTCTCTCTCTCTGGACTAATTTAGATACGAGCGAAAATCCATGAAAATATGAGCATTGTAGATTGTCGCTTGTGCCATACGACGATGTCTCCGGACCTATGAATGAGGGTAAAGTTTAGTCAAACCGTCCAAATAAGGAGAGAGAGAGAGAGAGAGAGGGAGAGAGAGAGAGAGTGTTGTGTATATTTGATTTAATTATATCTGATTTAATATATATGTATTTCAATTTAATTATTTGTTTGTCAGTTTTTTTATTTTTTTACTTTTCATTACATACTATTGTAATGTAAATTTATTCGCTGGAGATGATGCATTTCCAGAAAATAGTTTGACTGTGACTGTTCGTTTCAGTAAACATCAGGTGTTGACCTAGATCTTAACATTGGTTCACAATTTTGTAACAGCCATGTCAACAAGATTTTTTCTTCTATTTTATTATGGTACTTAAAGAGTGAGATCGCGGCTGTATTGAATCCGTACCCTAGACTTGTAAATAGTTTTTAGTGAAGTAAACAACTTTTATTCTCGGAGTAAAATGATTGGGTCTTAACTAGGACATACAGGGGCTATGTGAATTGTTTGATATGTAAACATGAACATGTGACTCTTATCCGGGGCGTAAAATTCAAGTTTCCTTTGCACTGGAAGGTGTTGTGTTGTTTGGAGTTATTTCAAATTACTTGGATGCAAAATGATTCATTCGTTTTTCCTGGAAAATACGTTTGCTTACATGGAATTCCTGAACAATGAGATCTGTTATAAAAAACATTATTTCCAAACCCGGAGTGATATTTCTTGTTTCCGCAAGGAACTGTAGACTTCAACACATTACAGGTTACAGCATACGTCATCGTCTTCCATCTTGGAGTCTTCGTCGGGACTAGAAGTTGAAATCCTTTGGACATTTTAATATTAGGATTTCTAAAATTTTATTCGTGAATTATTCTTGGATTAATATAGGATTTGATTCTTAAAACCGTAATTTCATATTTTTTTTCTTCATTTTTACAGAATTATTCACAGCTTGCTGTTTTCACTCTTTCTTGTGTTACTCTTTATTCGAGCCTAAACACGTAACATAAACATTGGAGGCTCGTCCGGGATAATTTTGAATTTTGGCTAGAATATTTCAGGAAACTTTGTTTTTTGGAATATGAAGTCACCTAGCTTTTGAAATCTTTAGTGAAATCGGCAAGCGTATTCCAAAATGCCTTCAAAAGTAGAAACCGTTCTTTCAAATCCTACCCAGGAACAATTAGATATTTTCAAAAAGGATGAATTGATTCAACTTGCCAGAATATACGATCTTTCTGAGGTAAAGGCTTCCTTAACGAAAGAGGAAATAAGAAATATTTTCGTTCCCTATATGGTAGAAAAGAATGTTTTGGATAAAAGTGCTTTGGTTTCGATCAGTAAGTCTGTATCAGACTCTGACATAAATATGAAGGAATTAGAATTACAATACCAGATGGAATTGAAGCTGAGGAAGCTGGAACTTCAGGAAAAAAAAGAGAAACTCAAATGAATTTACAAGCAGAAGAAAAAGAGAAAGAAAGACAAAAGCAGTTACAAAAACAAAAACAAATGCAGTTACAATTTGAGAAAGAGGAGAGAGAGAGACAGGAAAGAGAAAGAAAGACATATGCATTTACAAGCGGAAGAAAAAGATAAAGAAAGACAAATGCAGTTACATGAAAAACAAATGCAATTACAATATAAACAAATGCAAAAGAAAGAGAGAGAGAGAGAGCTATGCAGATGCAAAGAATAAATATTATTACATAAAGAACAAATAAAGTTGCAATTTGAGAAAGAGGGGAGAGAGAGACAGGAAAAATAAAAATAAAAACAGATGCAAATGCAGTTACAAGAAAAACAAATAGATATGGAAGAAAGAGATATAGAGAGGGAATATCAATTTAAAAAGAAAGAAATGTAACTGTCAAGTGAAAAGCACATTCATACTTTAAATCCAAATCGAAGTTTTGATCGTGCAAAGAATATTAGATTATTGCCCACTTTCAGAGAAAAAGAAGTAGACAAATAGTTTCCTTATTTTGAAAAAGTTGCTGAAAATTTGAAATGGAAAAGGGAGCATTGAATTCAATTATTACAATGTGTACTCACTGGTAAAGCTAATGATATTTACCGTTCACTGTCAGTTCAACAAGGTGGTGACTATGATACTGTCAAAGAATGCATCTTAAAGGGTTCTGAGTTAGTCCCTGAAGCTTATCACAAAATTTCAGAAACTACAGAAAAAGAAGCTGGACAAACTCATGTCGAATTTATTCGAGAAAAAGAGCAGTTATTTGATAGATGGTGCTTAGCCACGAAAGTTGAACGAGATTATGAAAGGCTCAAACAATTTGAATTATTTGAAGGTTTCAAAAACTGTGCCCATTGTGACATTACGTCTTATCTTAACGAGCATCAGATTGAAACCTTGGAAAATGCTGCTGATGAGTATTCGTTAACTCATAGGAATACTTTGGTAAACAAGACTTCTACTCAACAGTCTTTTGGCAGAAAAGTATTTCAGTCTAATACAAGCCCTTCCAAAACTAAAACTGACACAACTTTTAAAAACAGTTAGCCACATTGATTAAATTTAGAATAGCAAGAGTTAAATGAACTGTTATCCACAGTGATTAAATTTAAAACATCAAGACTTACACGTATACTTGCCCACGATTTTTGTCTCGTACGAATTAGATGTCAATACAGATAAAATGTTTTGTTGCTATGATAAACAATATTCCCTACTTTGAATAAGCGATAATATTTATTTTCTTCGTGATCATTTGGTTCGAAATAGTATAGTTTCAGTTGAATAAAGCATCCTGCCCAAAGAGAATATCACAGAATACAGTGCTGTGGATGAAAAATCGCTAGAACACATACATGCATGTAAGTTGAAAAGATAAAAGTGATATGAAATTATTTACGATTATTTTTGCTCGACGCACGAAAAAGAATTAACCGAAATTGAAATCAAAAATTTGAATCGTCATCACATTCTAACATAATTAAATGTCTATGTGTTATAGTGATGGTTTTAACTCTCAAACCGGAAAGCATTCACTAACAACATTTGCTTGAAAGTCCTTTCTAAAGTAAACTGTATTATATGTGACTTCATCGCCAAACATCACATCTTTTTTACATTACGTTTCTTAATTATCTAGTTTGATAGCTTTATTTTCGATTTGATATAAATGATCTAGTTTTCTGTTAAGCGCTTCATATGTAAGTATATGTTATTATGAGAGCATTATATGTTTTTCCATAAGAAGTTTCGTAACAAATGTTTGCTGCATTTGTAAAACTCATTATTTAAAGTAAAACCTTATGCATGTGATGTATTTAATAATGCCCAGAATATTTGCAATGCATAACTTAATTTTGCAAAGGATTCTTTCTTACTGGTGTACAGCCAACTGTACATCATAAATACTTTATTTTCTCTTTAAGCAGCTCATTTAAAACTACACAATCTCCGACAGATGTCTTATCTTTTGGACAATCTCTGAAAACTAGAGTGGGATTCTTATTTAGACAACTCCTGATCCTATCCAGACCAAGAGGATCATATGTAAACTACGATAGCGTCCTTTTAAATACGTTATCACTAAAGATGATTTCCGATTAATTAATAGTTTAGCTTCAAATGTCACAAAAATGGACACCAATTGAAATATGCTCTCTCTTATCTGAAACTAAGTGCCGTAGTTTAATGATATTCTTGTGTTACAAATATTCAATGTAATTTAAAAGGGAGAATACATACTGAATCCATTAGAACACCCACTTCTCTCACGCTGCGTCAAAAAATGAGGGCTTTCTGGAGTTCGTGAAATACAGAACCAAAAGGTACCTAAAATGTAGAATGTTTATCTATTTTATTGACACAAGGTGGCATAGATATGACCATCCCACAGAGTTTGCTTTCTTCTTTACACCACAACGACATGTGATCGGACGTGTTTAGACTACAATACCAATTCCTTAATTTGAAGAAATAAGGAGATATGTATCTCCATTCTGTGTATGGTAATTGTCAAATGTCTGTCCTTGCCTTTCCGTGCTCGCATATTGGCCAAACAGAGCTGATGTAATATGTATGCCTTAGGTGTCTCCATTACAATGTAATATGTATGTCTTAGGTGTCTCCATTACAATGTGATATGTATGCCTTAGGTGTCTCCATTACAATGTAAGATGATTGACATTAGTTAGTTTTCAGATTAAAGGTGCAATCAGTACATGCCGCATCGTCGTAGTGTCATCTAGTAAGACTCTGATACTACTCAATAGAGATGCACCGGTGGTACTTTTAATTTTCACACCGTAGTTTTATTAATGCAAACTTTTCTCCATTCAGCATCAGATGTCTTCTGCATTAATTCGAGTTTACCTTTACTTTACATATACGTATTTTCTTCATGCCCAAAGGTAAAGATGCCACTTGGCTGCAGAGAGTTAGCTTCTAAAGCATAATAGGGTCATTTTGTTTACAAATTCTTCTTGTGACTAATCCTGTATCGAATAATTACAACAATTCAATTATTTAATTATTTGGCTACTTGTGTTATTCTCTGCGCAGTTGTGTTTTATTGCTTCTGCCATTTAATGTCAGAATTTGTCTGTTAGCAGTGGCCAAATTAATGAAACCGTCGCAAAGTATTGTCTGGCGTTTTCTTACGTCATATTCGATTGTTAAATAAAAGCATTTGCTGAATCATAAAATGCTCATATTTTAATGGAGATGATCTGTCGTCAAGCTTTTGAGATGCCCATGTGCATATACCCGATTTTTAAATGGCGACTGCTTAAGTACGTTTAGTCTCATTATATTTAATACCTTGCCAGTTACGCTTCCTTCAAGTTAGTAGCGAATTTAAGACCTTTTCATGTCCGTAGCAACTGCTTCGTTGCTAATCAAATCTATAGAAAACTAGGTAAACATAAAAGATCTGAGTTAGCTGACTGTGAAGTGGTGTTTACAAGATCTGAGTTAGCTGACTGTGAAGTGGTGTTTACAAGATCTGAGTTAGCTGACTGTGAAGTGGTGTTTACAAGATCTGAGTTAGCTGACTGTGAAGTGGTGTTTACAAATATTGAGAGGATTTTGTTTTTGATGATGACCGGACAAAGCAAATAAGTGCATAATGCACAGAGTGAGTGAGATTATAGTGATATATGCATTGTTTAAGAGCTATACAAATACGAAAATCAGTTCAAGGTAAAGATCAGATTATCGTAAAGACAGGTTTGTGTGCATGTATTTTTGTATGCAGACTATCAAACGGTACGTTAGCACATACCTGGCTAATGAGAAACAGAAGCTAATAAACGAAATGGAAATAAGAAGAAATTTGTCAATATCCCTAGAAATACAGAATTCTCCGAATGGAGGTAAATATACATCATTAGACAAATGAAGAAAATGGTATACAAACAGCGACAAAGGCAAATATACGAGAATACAAGAAATATAAAAGGAAATAAAGGATATCATCCTTAACTATGAAGTCACACGTTTCTACATAAGTCGCATTCTTGAAAAGTCAATAACCTCTAATGAGTAACATCATCAGGTAATACTACCCAAGTAAAACAAGATTCCTTTATTCTCTCTGTGCTTCAACCATTATGAAGTAGTTTTCAAGTCACCATTTGAAATGACTTCTTCAATCATGTTTCACATTTTAAGAGATAATAAATATAATAGAAATAACATCTTGGTGATGCCTTAGAGTAGGTTTTGAAACTCGTATCAGTTTGCCGTTAAGGTTCTGTTTCTTTATTGAACAATTTAATTTGCATCAACGTATGCACCGTCTTGAATTGATGTAAGTTGTATCTATGCATCATTCAATAATCAAAATGTATTGGTCGCTACTCTGAATATAATTACGATCGTGCGCTGTATTTCATATTTGTATCTGAAGTCGTTTTAAAATTTCATCTACAAAAGGTCAATTTTTCATCCTTTCCAGTGTAGCCATTAAGAACAATATTTTATTTTAAATCGTTTAAGTAAGAATGCCTATTTATAGAAACGATGCCAAACTTGATGTGCATAGAGAATTTTCGGGATCATTTTACTTGGAAATCTTTGAAATATCATTCGTTTCAAATAATGATTTTGTATGTTTAATAGGTATTGAAGCCGTATGGGATCCAAAATAAAAAAAAGAAGAAAACCTCCAATGGACAGTTTCTGTTCCAAACTTTCTTGTTCATTTCTCAAATTGTTTCAGTATTCTTCTCAAGTTTCTAGAACGTTCGAGTTTTAATTATAATTTCTCAGTGACCTATACAGATTTCAATAGTTAAGAAAAAATAGTGTAACGAGAATACGAAATATAATAACGGTTACCAGTATAATGTGGGCATGTATTGAAGATAAGACTATGCACCCTTTAAACGAAGCACGAGTTTCTATTTCTTAATCCTAGTTATATCTGTAATTATGAATATGTGTCACCGAGGTAAGAGAGAGAGAGAGAGAGATGTGTCACCGAGGTAAGAGAGAGAGAGAGAGAGAGAGAGCGCATCGTGAATACAAAATTCTTCAACCACTCAATTTACGGTACAATATTAAATAATACTAATGTTTAAAATCGTTAGATACCAAATAATATATATATATATTGTGAATTTTGAGCTCTATAATTACCGTGCATCATCGGCCTTTATAAATTAAATCATGCATTATAATGAAATTGATTTAAAATTTAAAAATTCGCTTAACACAATCTCATGACTATGCAGATGATATGGCAGATAAACATTCTGCTGGACTAAAGTCAATTTTTTTAAAACTAGTTACGACAAGTCACGACCATTTATATTTACCTCAAATGTAGTTTGTCTTTGCATTTCGCGTTAACATTTGCTAATATAATAACACGTGACTCTACTGTAGATATGTCTATAACACTCATATCATGATCTAATATGGTTTCTATATTGGACGAAGTACATAAACAAGAATCCATGGAGTTATGGTTAACATCAGTATCTCTCAAAGCCCTTATTAAATACGAAAAGTAATTTGTAATCTGATTAAGGTCATCTTATACAGCTGCTCATGCATGGGTGTCTTTCAAAGGAAACCTTGAAACTTTAGACGCTTTTTATATGAACATATCTAGTCTGTTTTAAAACGCTATTTGGACTGCCAATATCTGCACCTATGATAAAAGCATACGAAAGCCGATTTTTATTATGACGCTCTTTGAAATGTTCTTGCTGTAATTACTCATTTGGGTAGAAATCTCCGTTATAATTCCATTCGGGGAGGGGTAGGTGTGGGAGAAGGGCATTAGAAATAGCAAAACGTTTAAAATCCATCCCAGTTTTGGGCTTCTGTTGTTCATCGTCTGAATATTAGAAGGCAATGAAGACGTTTCAAAACATGACAATGTGATAAGTATTTATCAAAAGTAATCGGCTTGGAATAATTAACTAAGTCAGTATTACGTGTGTTGATTGATAGTTAGTACGAACACATTCATGAACTTGTCAGGATACATAATTTGATGCATGATCCGTAAACGCTAAATTTGTTAAATGACGCAGCCCGAAATTGATGGTAAAATTTAGAATTTATTTTATCGACATAGTATTGCAGATGTTAATAACATTGGCACACAGTGGAGAAAAGCCATGCAAACAGAATACAAAACAGACATACTTTTTTTGATAATAACAAATGTAGAATAAAACGAAATATATATTTTTTAGATGTAAAGATATATTTTGCGAACGAAATGGAAACATTGCATTGTCACAATTGTTGAAGCCACTGGTGACATTACAATGTAGTCATTTCACTCGCGAAGTAGTTCCGTACATGCACTCAAAAACGTAGATATCCTCTCTTTATTCGCAACTAAATGTTGCAAGACATAAGCAAAACAGGTTTCATACGCGTATATTTTCTTCCTTAACAAGGCAAAAGCAAAGTTGAATATATCTAGGTCTATTATATGTAATAGTGGGCGTTTGATGCAAATCAATAATTGAACTGGTCTTCATTGATGAATACATCAGATTAACATTGATGGTTTGAGATAGTTTTCTTGTAGAGCGCTATTGGTAGCTATCCTGAATAGGACAATATTACACGGAAGCATACTTCACTTGACTTGTATGTGCCATGCATGAAACAAATTCAGAACGTCACCCTGAAAATGATGCGTTGTTGGGAAAACAGAAACGGGAAGGAAAGTACCTAGGATAGACAGTATTGGCTATTATTTCTTTGACCACAGACGTGCCTAAAACATCACATGGAATAGGCCAACATAAGTTCGATGACACATAGGGCTTCTGTCACGTTTCTGTTAAAACAAACATTTATGTCGATAAATCGTGGAATCGTCTAGGAAAAAGGATAGATTCTTCAACACATGTAATGAAATATAGCTTTACACTAATTATGGATGTACAGATTCTGCCTACGCGAAAGTCTTGAAAATGTTATCATTTCCTGACGTCATTTTATTGGATGTTTATGTTATTAAACCAATAGAGTACCTAGTTCTGTAAAGTCAAGTTTGTATCGTAACTGATGTGATTTCTTGCTTGCATATTATTTAAACTCTGTTTATTCTTCTGCAAGAATCAGACAAAATAATTAACCAACAAACGAAAACTATCTGTTGCCGCCCTCCCATGCAGGAAAACGAAGAGAAAATGGCAATGGTGATAATAGAAATAATGAAAATAAAGTTATTGAAATAAATAAACCAAGCACAGCTCAAATTTCAGCCTCTAATGATATTGAAACTGAGAATAAATGTTTCTGAGTAAAATAACGTAATAACATAAGTACCTTATTGATTAAAAGGAGAGGATTATCCCTTGATTTAATATTCACTCATCTTCAAGAAATTTCAAAGACTTTTTATCTGAAGAAAAATGCATAACAAGGACATGCTGCTTATGAGAAAGTACATTTCAAACCAACTCAGGAGTACATCGAAGTTCTCTATTTCCAGCCAAAGTGTGTCATTACCATACATACCCATTGTGATTACCCATAAGCAAGGGTTTTAGCGTCTTCTATCTGTCACGGCTACTTCCACCAAAACTGAACTGAGCATATGTTTCTACTAAGACTAAAAATACCGTGAATAATTTAATTGTTTGCAATTCGCTTTCTTATACACCTACAAATTGACTTGAAAATATCTTGAACATATTAAATGTGTTTGCTATGCAGTTTGATGTAGACTGAAAAATACACTTAATAACACGTTTTAGACGTTTTGGCATGCTTTTATAATGCCACATACTCCTCCAAGGACAATATTTTAGTTATTTGTTGTTGGTCATTTGTTATCAAAGATATTTTGTGGACAAAAAGCTAAAAGCATTTTTTGTATATAAGCTTTTATCAGTTTTTTGTCAAATAAAAAAGAGAAAAGAGATTCAGCTGATACTTTTCACACTTACATCTAAATCTTCTTTATATTTGGAGCAATAATACAACTACTAGGTAAATATATCAATTAATCCGACGTGGATGATTTACATTTATATTTGGTTTTCATAGCGTTGAAAAATTCCAACCATTACATGAATTAGAAATACTACATACGTCTTTTTTTGAGACTATATGAACTAAGAAACTTTATTACGATGTGCCACAAGAACAAATATAGGACTTTATGGGGGAACGAATTATAAGGGTTTTATTGTATTTTGTAACCTTTATTTTGTGCCATTAATCTTTCATATTGTATTACTACATAATTTCATTTTTTACATCATCTTAAAGTTTTATTAAATTTTTGGGCTTACAGTTCTAGAACGTAACTTTGATTCGGCACTTTAATTTGTGCTGCCATAGCGTCACACACACACACACACACACACACACACACACGAAGAGCATTAAATAATGTATAATTAGGATAATACATTTAAACCATCAGTTTTAATGATCAGAAAGTTAATAAGCTCATTTAATATATTATTTTTTATAAAGGTTATATTTTTAACATCTACAACACCATTCATTCCATTCAATTATATTTCCTTCATTTAGCAAAGCGTTGAAGCAGTCATAAAATCCTCTTCTTGAGAGAGAAATAGTATCGTTCTTACACTCACAACCCTTGAGAAATTTACACAATATAGGAGACTATTTCCTATAGATTACTAGCTTTTCCATTTGCTTTTGTTATAAACGAATTGGCACAATGGCTTCAAATGGTTTCTATTTTCTCTATACCATTCAAGAAATGTATTACAATATGTAAGTCTAAATGTAGACAAGAGTGTAAAGTTTTCTTGTTTTGCTTTTATACATTCATTGTCCCAATATGGGGGTTAAGTCTGAAAGCTATGTTACATATTTAGGCTCTCATAAACAGTAACAAGAAAAAATGGAGACAACAAGCTGTGTAAAAAATTAACAAATAATTAATTTTCTTAGAAAAACATGGTAAAATGAGGAAAAGAACTTACGGCTTTAAGAATCTAATCCAAAAATAGTCAGAGAATAATCCGAGGATTAAAAAATTAGAAGTCCTAGTAACAAAATATTCTAATGAATCTTATTTCGATTCCCGACGAAAATCGAAAATGGAAGGCGACGACGT
The DNA here is from genome assembly GCA_028554795.2 of Sinohyriopsis cumingii. NCBI lineage: Eukaryota > Metazoa > Mollusca > Bivalvia > Unionida > Unionidae > Sinohyriopsis > Sinohyriopsis cumingii. The sequence goes on from CM068825.1 coordinate 113,454,983, forward strand.
GTGCCGTAGTCAGTATAGTACTGAAGTGTCAACATTTTGTTTTTGAACAACAGAAAATAATATTTCGGTGTTTGAATTCCGAATAAAATTTCAATAAATATCTTTGTTCAAGAATTCTGCATGAGCACTTAAATATGTAAAGAATTAATAATTCCATTAAATAGAATTTCAAATCAAACTGGTTACAGGAAAACAAAAACATTGACGTCTAAGTGTTTAAAAGCCCGGCTGACTAAATTCTCTATATAAAAAGTTATACACTAATTTAAGACGTAAAACAGATTTCCGTATGAGGGTCACGTGATCAGGTTCTAGAACAAGATATAAGCTTCACATGCTTAACATCACGTACTCCCAGTATGGCCTTGATTTAACCCTATAAATACCAAACTAAGAATGAATAAAAAAAGGAAGTTGTTTACTGATTCTGAATCAAGGTCAGGAACTAGGTAAGCATTTGATTCAAAGTTCCAGTATTAGGTTTTCGAAAAAGTGAATTGAATTTCTGGAAAACATCAAATCCAGTAAATAAAATTGATTTACAATAGCATGTAGTGGAATAAAAACTTAAAACTAGCAAACAAACATTTAAATTAAGACAAATATAAATTAAATAAAATATATATAACTGCTAAAACTATAATGAATAAATACAAAATAACTATTCGATGTACAAAACCATTTTATTATTTACTTATTCAAAAATATACCTTACAGCTTTGTGTAATGCTCTCTTTGCATTGACCTTGTAGATGAAAAACCTTCTTTATTCGATGTTTCCTTATCAACATGGTATAGTTGTTCACTCTTATTTATTGTTCAGGGATTATTCGGATAGCCACAGTATTAAAGGGAAATGGGTTCCTTTATCACATTCCCACAAAATTACCTCTAATAATCTCAAACAATTATGAATAATATATTCATATAATATGCAATAATAATAATAACAATAACAATAATAATAATAATAATAATAATAATAATAATAATAATAACAGTGTTTATTTGTAATACAAGCCACTGACCCATGATACAGATGCATACATCATGCGATACAAAAAGATTTTATAGTGCGTAACAAAAGGACATCGTACCTATTAGAAGGAAAATACATGAACGTAATCGTTATTGCATGTTTCAAATTTGGTGAGATGCAAGTATATACAACACAGTCATCAGACAAACGAATTTATGAGTAACCCTAAAACTTCCATGGAGCAAGTTTTATGATATTGATCTAAAGTCTTATGTAGCAGGAGTCCTTGATAAAACGGTTTCTCTAAACTTTAAGATATTTTATAGCAAACATTGCTAAATTAGTCATAATAATTTTACTAGTACCATTGTGTATAAATGACCTAAATTTTTCTACAGCTGGATTTTTAGATACAAAGATGGGTAAATATTTTCTTCGTATTTCTGCATATAGAGGTAAAACATAATACAATGGAATTAGTTTTCGATGTTAACGTTACAAAGTTGAGACAATCTTTCCTCATATCAAATACTTTCATATCTTCCGGTATTACCTCTGACTGGCAAGTTGCCTACTCTAAGCATGGCAACTATATAACAAAGATTGCTGTCTCCCAACAATTCAAAATATCTTTGACAAGAAAATTCTACTCCTAATGACCTATAGAAGCGCTTTCTTACCATCGACTTAATCTCATCCTGCAGCCTTTGCCGTAAAAGATCTTCAAGTCTCTGACTGACCAATCTAAGAAATGTATTTTCATCAATTACTACATATTACGTGCTTAGGCTCTTTCAAACAGTAACAAGAAAAGAGTAAAAACAGCAAGCATTGTAAAGTTTAAGAAATAATTTATTTCCATAGAAAAACAAGGTAAAATTGAGAAAACGAACCTATGGTTTTAGAATCAAATTAAAAACTAATACATGAATAATCCAAGAATTAAAAAACAGAAGTCCTAGTAATAAAAAGTCCTAATGAAACTGAGCTCGAATCCCGATGAAATCCAAAATGGAAGGCAATGACGTATGATGTGGTCAGTGTCGTACTGATGTGTCAACTGTTCTTTTTAGAATCACATAAAATGATATTCCCGTGTTTGAATTTTGAGTAATTTTCGATAAATGTCCTTGTCAAAGAATTAATTTAGAGCAGAAGTATTTCCAGGAGAAAATAACGGTACATGTTATTTGTCACGTACTCCAAGTATGGCCCCAATTTCACTTATGAATCTTACTCTGAGAAAGAATTATAGAAATGTTGTTTACTTCAACTCTTACTGGTTCTAAATCAAGGTCAGGAACTAGGTCACCATTATATACAAGGTTTCTATTATTAGTTGTTTACGAAAAACAGTCATGTCAAACAGAACTGAAGTGATTTTCTGAACAATGTCAAATGCAGTAAGTAAAGCTAAATGACCATAGCATGTGATATATTTTATTTAATTATATTTGATCTAATATAAATTTATTTCAATTTAATTGTTTGTTTGTCAGATTTAATTTCTTTTAATTTATTCACTGGAGATGATACTTTTTATATAAAATAGTTAGACCTTCACTGTTTTAGCAAACACCAGGTGTGGATCTAGATCCTGATCTTGATTCAAAATTAGTAGCACGCACGGAAATAACCATGCAAATAAGTTCTATTTTTATTTTAAAATTATTGGTTGTGGTCGAGATCATGATGGGACTACGTGTTTTATTTTTTGATTTCTTAGATTAAAATGATTGGTTTTCGTCTAGGCCACACTGGGTGCACTGATATTTAATAAATACGTAATTTCAACGAGGTTCTGGAACATGATCACGGGACCCACTTTTTGCGTTTTATAATTCAATATAACCTTTGTGTTTGGAGAGATATTCTCATTAGCAGTGTTAGTTGGGTTCTTACACTGAAAGTTGTATCGTGTGCTGTTTGGAGTTATTTCAAATTATTTTGATTCAAAAGGATTAATTCTTTCTTCCTGAAAAATACGTGTGCTCATGTGAAATTGTTGAACAAGGACCGTTTTTATAAAATCTATTCAGATTTCCAAAACCGGAGTGGTATTTCTTGTTGATACAATGAACTGTAGACTTCAACACTACAGGTTACAGTATACATGATCGACTTCCATCTTGGATTCTTCGTCGGGACGCGAACTTGAAATCATCAAAACATTTTGTTGATAGGACTTCTAGAAAAATAAATTCGTGGATTATTCTTGGATTATGTTTTGTATTTGATTGTTAAAACCGTAAGCTCATAGTTTTTCAATTTTGCAGAATTTATCCAGGGAAACAAATTATTATATTTTTTATAGCTTGTTGTTTTCACTCTTTTTAGTGTTACTGTTTATTCGAGCATAAACACGTAAAATAAGATTACCTCCTCTTCAGTAATTATTCTATAGAAAGTTTCTTGAAGTAATATAAGGCTTTCAGTTTCCTGTATCTGGTAAACAGAACTGTTAAAATTACATAATTGTGAAAAGTATTCATACCAAGCTGCAGACGTATTGTTGTTTTGCATACCAGTACTTGGGATATTTTGAAGGAGACAGAAACGTTGTGTTGCTGCAGATAATAAGGCATATACATGCTATTTTGTGTTTAAATTCATGATGCTTTTGGCTGTTTCTTGCAAAAGATTCATATACATTTCAAGAAGTTGTATAATCTTCAGGTGATTACTTATTATTTTAGATATCTTCGAGCTTTGTTTTTGGCGTTTTTGCAATTTGTATCAAATCAAGGCTGACATTTAACAATTCTTTTTTCTGTTTATTATCTTCATTGTGCATGTCAATAATTGTTTTGATTCATTCATTAATTTTGGTATTGTTTATGTTATTTAAATTCTTATCCATGTTTTGAGATCATAGATCCTTCCAATTTGTGATAAACGATATACATTTTTTGTTACATGTGTATTTATTTATTTACCTACAGAGAAACTTTTTGCTTTAATTTACCAATGTATACAAGTGAAAATATAATGGGCATGTGTATTGATTCCAATCTATTATCTATGTCAAAGGATGATATATTTATATATATTTCTAAAACACATACGTCGCCTAAGCATAATTGAGGCCGAATTCTGTACGCTGTATCAACGATATACCACGAGCTATTTTCATTAAAAGAAAGAGATGCTTGCCGAGTTTCCGTTTAATGAAACATTTATACAACGAGTGGTATGTCATTAATACAACGTACATACTATACATATATTTTATTTCTATCACATATAAATACACTTATTTGCGCTTTGAATGGAGTTACAATATGCTCCGGGTAACTGTCTATTGACCGAGTGAATGAACTCCGCACATCTCTGCGAGTGTTTCCGCTACAAAATGTAGTTCTACTATTTGTCTTGTTGTTCACAGTCACATATGCAAATTTATAAGTTGATTGTTTTCTTTTTGAGTTCCTATTTTTATTCACATTTATTAAATAAATATAAGACACACTCATGATTAAAACATGAAATATGGTTTTTATGAAGAAAGTAGTGTACTACAAAACGGTAGGCTTCTTGTACACTTAGCCTGAAATGTCAGGCTTTCACCTACTGGCGTATGGAATTTAGCGTGGAATAGAAACTCTCTCTCTCTCTCTTACTTCGGTGACACATATTGATAATCACAAATATAACCATATAACCATCTTTAAGAAATAGAAACTCGTGCTTCTTTTAAACGGTGTATAGTCATATCTTCAATAAATACCACCATTGTACTTGTAACCGTTATTATATTTCGTATTCTCGTTACACTATTTTTTCTTCACTATTGAAACCTGTATGCGTCATTGAAAAATGAAAATTAAAATTCGAACGGTCTAGAAATTTGAGAAGAAAAATGAAACATTTTGAGAAATGAATAAGAAATTTTGAGAAAAAATTCTTCATTGGAGGTTTTCTTTCTTTTTTATTTGATTCAATATGGTTTCCATTCCTAAGAGAAAACAATTAGACATACAAAATCATTTTCTGAAGTTAAAGATTTTTCAAAGATTTCTAAGTCAAATGGTCCGGAAAATTCTTTATGTATATCAAATCTGGCATCGTTACAAAAATTTTTATTCTTACTTATACACATTTCGTTTAAAAATATTATCCCCAATGATTACACTGGAAAGGATGAAAAAAATGGAACATCTGCAGATGAAAATTTGAAACGACTTTAAATACAAATATGAAATACAGCGCATGATTGCAATTCTATTTAGAGTAGCTTACTGTAAGTTTACATTATTGATTGATGCATGGATGAAACTTACATCAATTCAAGACCGTGCATACATTGATGCAAATTAAATTGTTCAATAAAGAAACAGAACATTAACGGCAAACTGATACGAGTTTTAATAACTACTCTAGGACATCGCTAAGATGTTATTTCTATTATATTTAGTATCTCTTAAACTGTGAAACATGGCCGAAGAAGCCATTTCAAATGGTGACTTGAAAACTACTTCATAATGGTTGAAACAGAGAAAGAATAAAGGAATCTTGTTTTACTTGGGTAGCATTACCTGATGATGTTACTCATTAGAGGTTATTGACTTTTCAAGAATGCAACTTATGTAGAAACACGTGACTTCATAGTTAAGGATGATATCCTTTATTTGTTTTTATGTATCTTGTATTCTCTTACATTTGCCTTTGTCGTTGTTTGTATACCATTTTCTTCATTTGTCTAATGTATATTTACCTCCATTTGGAGAATTCTGTATTTCTGAGGATATGAACAAGTCTCTTCTTATTTCCATTTCGTCCTTTACCTTTTTGTGCCTCACTACATAGCCATGGTTGTGCTAACACAGTCAGCTTACCAATTTACTCAGCTATCTTTTATGTTTACCTAGTTTTCTATAGATTTGATAAACAACGAAGCAGTTGCTACGGACATGCAAAGGTCTCAGATTCGCTACCCACTTGAATGATGCGAAATGGCAAGGCATTAAATATAATGAGAATAAACGTCCTTGAGCAGTCGCCTGCTTATAAATCGGTATATGCACATAGGCATCTCAAAAGCTTGACGCCAGATCATCTCCGTTAAAATATGAGCATTTTCTGATTCAGCAACTGCTTTTAAAAAAATAGAATATGACGTAAGAGAAAGCCACACAATACTTTGCGACGGTTTCATTAATTTGGCCACTGCTAACAGACAAATTCTGACATTAAATCGCTGAAGCAATAAAATACAAAACTATGCTGGGAAGCAGCACATAATTAAATAATTAGTTGCTGTAATTATTCGATACAGGATTAGTCACAAGGAAGAGTTGGTAAATCAAATAACCCTATTATGCCTTAGATGATAACTCTCTGCCCTCAGGTGGTTTCTTTACTTTTGGGCATGAAGAGAGGACGTATATATTAATTAAACGTATACTAAGATTATTACAGAACACATCTGATGTTGAATGGAGAAAAGTTTGCATTAATAAAACTACGGTGTGAAAATTAAAAGTACCACCGGTGCATCTCTATTGAGTAGTATCAACATCTTACTAGATGACACTACGACGATGCGGCATGTACTGATTGCACCTTTAATCTGAAAACTAACTAATGTCAATCATATTACATTGTAATGGAGACACCTAGGGCATACATATTACATCAGCTCTGTTTGACCAGCATGCGAGCACGGAATGGCAAGGACAGACATTTCACAATTACCATACACAGAATGGAGACAAACATCTTTTTATTTCTTCAAAATAAAGAATTGATTCTTTCGACTAAAAAAGTCTGATCACATGTCATTCTGATGTAAAGAAGGAAGCAAACTCTGTGGGAATGTCATACTATGGTACCTTGTGTCAATAAAATAGATAAACGGTCTATATTTGAGGTATCCATTGGTTAAGTGTTTCAAGATATCCGTAAGCCCTCATTATTTGACCCAGCGTGAGAGAAGCTGGTGTTCTAATGGATTCAGTATGTATTCTCCATTTTAAGTTGCATCGAATATTTGTAACACAAGAATATCATTAAACTACTGCATTTAATTTGCAGATAAGAGAGAGCATATTTCAATTGGTCTCCATTTTTGTGACATTTGAAGCAAAACTATAAATTATTCGGAAATCATCTTTAGTGATAACGTATTTAAAAGCACGCTATCGTAGCTTACGTATGATCCTCTTGGTCTGGATAGGATCAGGAGTTGTCTAAATAAGAATCCCACTCTAGTTTTCAGAGATTGTCCAAAAGATAAGACATCTGTCAATTATTGCGTGGATTTAATGAGCGGCTTAAAGGGAAAATAAAGTATGTGTGATGTACAGTTGGCTGTACACCAGTAAGAAAGAATCCTTTGCAAAATTAAGTTATGCATTGCAAATATTGTGGGCATTATTAAATACATCACATGCATAAGGCATTACATTAAATAATGAGTTTTACAAATGCAGCAAACATTTGTTACTAAACTTCTTATGGAAAAACATATAATGCTGTCATAATAACATATACTTATATGTGAAGCGCTTAACAGAAAACTAGATCATTTAGGACAGTGTTATAATTTTATATCAAATAGAAAAGAAAGCTATCAAGTTAGATAATTAAGAAAATTAAGTAAAAAAGATGGTGATGCTTGGCGATCTAAGTTACATATAATACCAGTTTACCTGACAAAGGACTTTCAAAAAATGTTGCCAGTGAATGCTGACAGGCTTGAGAGTTAAAACCATCACTACAACACAAAGTTTTAATTATGTTAGAATGTGATCACGATTCCAATTTCTGAATTCAATTTCAGTTGTTTCTCGTGCCGCGAGCGAAAGTAAACGTAAATATTTTCTTATCACATTCATATTTTCAACTTACATGCATGTATGTGTTCTAGGGATTTTTCATCCACATCACTATATTTTGTGACATTCTTTTTGGGCAGGATGTTTTATTAAATCGAGTCAGACAATACTTTGTTCAAAGCTAAAAACGAAATTGTAAACATCAACCATCAAACACAGATATCGTTATACTATTGTGTAGGACAGCTATACGCTTACTGTGATTTACACTTCACTACGAGGGCCATTTTTAAAATATCCAAAATCTTTGTAGCCACTTTGTTTACGTACAACGACAATACTAATCATAAGCAAATTAAGTCACTTTATTCAACGTGCAACATTTTTTTCACTGACTATATGAATTTATGGTGTTTAACAAATCTAAGATTAATTGCTTTCAGTCTTATCCTCCCTCATATCCTTACATAATCAGTTGAACAGACGACAAAGTTCAGTTTGTTATTACCTGAACAACATTAGTAGTTAAATAGACGGAAAAGTTCCATTTTGGAACTGAAACTACTATTTGGAACCAAAGGAAAACGAAGAAAATAGACATTCTTGCTTAACCAAAGTAGGGAATATTGTTTATCAATATTATCTGTATTGACATCTAATTCTTACGAGACAATAAACGTGGCCAAGTGTTCGTGTTGAGTCTTGCTGTTCTAAAGTTATTCAATGTGGATAATAGTTCATTTAAGTCTTGCTGTTTTAAATTTAATCAATGTGGATAACTTTTCATATCAGTCTCGCTGTTCTACATTTTATCAAAGTGGATAACTGTTCATATTGGTCGTGCTAATCTAAATTTAATCAAAGTGTGAATAGATGCAAATGTTTCGTTTTGCTTATGATTAATATTGTCGTTTTTCTCAATAAACGTTTCATTTAAGTTTTCCTGTTCTAAATTTAAACATTGTATATAACTCGTCATTTAAGCCTTGCTGTTCAAATTTTCTTAAATATTTTAAGTAACACCTATAAAACACGAACACGAAGGAAACACGGTGAAGAATTGTATCACACGACATATGTCATTGACATGCGTGCCACGTTGACTAGACCTACAGGAAATTAGGGAATTTAGTTTCTGCTATCTAACAATGACCCCCTGTAACGATCTTATGATTTTGTTGTTCAATTTCAAGAGGTAAAAAACATCCAAGCTATTGGTCCAGCAATTCAAGACTTTTGTTACGATTTCTCAGCATGATAAGGGAAGTAACAATTGATATTGTTTGTTGATTCTTTGAATGCATTTGAAGTTGTTCGATGCACATTAACTAACTCTCTGTATGGGTTATCATACGGTCTATAATTTTCTTGAAACTAGAATATTTGAAAATATTTCTGATTTAATTATCATGAAAATTGAAGCAAGAATCATACAATAGGTTTAATTACAAATAATAACAATGTGTAAAAGGTCCATTATGTACAACGGATTAAGAACACCATATTTAAAGTGACTTCCACCCTATCAAGGTAAAAAGATTTCTGTAAAACGTGGAAGCACTGTTTATTTTCAAATTTACCACACCGGTGGTGTAAGTGGTTAGATCATCTGCTCGGATGCGGAAGGTCACGGGTTTGGTCCCGGCCGAGTCATACCAAAGACTTGTAAAAATGTTACTACCAGCTGACTCCCTTTGCGCACAACATTAAGAGGTCAGTTTTCGGATTTATCGGCCTGGTGTCAGGATAATCACTTTTATTTCTTAGATTCTGCACAGTTTTGCCGAAGACAGACGTACTCATCAGTTTGAAGAAATCGTTCATATTTCATAAACAGACACACGGCGCCATCGCTTTTGATTGGTCAAACTGCAAAATCCTATGGACTTACGTTATTTTCATGCCTAAATCCAAATGTAAATTTAAATTGTGGCAGTGGGCCACATATTCTAATTCAACAAATTTTCAGTAATCTTTATTATAGTTCATAAACCTACTATTTACTTCACTGGCTAATGCTATCTGGTATTCACTCAGCCATTTATTTTCGACCCGCATCCTCCCAGTGGCCAACGGATAATCTCTACGATAGACATGTGAACCACTTGGATACTCCCAGTCGACTTCCGACATGTATCCTAAATCTGAATCATCATCTATATTAAACGGTATTCTGTAAGGATTTATCCATTTGAATCCATATGTTGGAACATTTTGCTTTATGGCCCATCGATAGGGAGATTAACGATCGATTTGTTTGCTTTGGCAAATCTATTCAAATCCATTGCCGACAATACTAATCTCTGCGTTGATCCCCTTTTCTATGAATAAATGCATGTCAATAACAGGTTCTCAGTTCTACGGATACTATCTTGAGTAAAGCACTCCATGACATGCATGAGATTATGATATATTGGACATGATCCCAGGCATATCGTTTGACGGATACCTCTCTAAAATGTTCAAAATTATTAGCCAGCAACAACGTCAATTATGAGATAAAAATCATGGTACTCGCCAAACATTTTAGTAATGCATTTTTTTCCACATTTCTTGGGCATGATCATAAAATTCATCTCTTAGACTTAATTTGACGAAGTGGGAGCAAAACGCTACTTTTGATGGTAATTTATTCTGGCCAAACTGTCACAAGGATCTGTACTATCATATGGCTACACGCTTTCCTGGTTGACAGATTAGACTGGTTAAGTTCAATAAATATTTTTGTTGTTTTAAAATCATATTCTTGCATATTTTTAGCCTATCGTTCCAGTCTGCTGCTAATGAACTGAAGGCAATCAATGCAGTGTTTAATGTTTAAGATTGAGAAAGACTACGTGGACTTTTGTTCTCTTTGGAAACATCATTAGTTGTGAATCAGAATTAGAATGAGTCACTCCAAAATATTTACTTGTAATATAACAATAATCCCTTACTTTGCCGTTATCTTTTTTGTTGTTGTTACAGATGTTCCATAAAGTAGCAGTTATAAAATCCGTTTTCTTTTTATCATTTTCAGTACCTTTATTTGCCACCAGCCTTTTGAAATTCTCCTTTATTTATATCACCATATCGTGCAGAAAACTAAAACATTTCAACCACAATTTTCTTCCGTGGTATAATACCCTATTCATTACCATTCCATATAATTGCAATACAATTCGTGTGTACCCACACCGAGATTGCGTGTATCCCTGTTAATTTTAACCTTTTGATTAGATGTTAAAAGTATAGTAGATCAAAAGTGACACCACCATTTGATTTCGATAACTTCTAATATTTTTATCCACCTTCTTAGGTAGCATAACCCGCTGGCGTTTTGATTCTTTTCCTTTGCGATCAATATTACGATAATTTAGAAATTGTTCTCTGCTAAAAATATTAATGCATCTCACACATAAATGTTTTTCCCCTTATTTCGCCGCTTTTATATAGTAATCTTGGGGTTTTGAAATCAATAATAATAATAATAATAATAATAATAATAATAATAATAATAATAATAATAATAATAATAATATTAATAATAATAATAATAACACACAATTTCTTTTTTTCCATTGCTAACCCTTAATGGTTCGATTCCCTTATCTTGTCCATAAATACTGATAGCTATTCATTTTTTTCTAATTTAGTAGTTTCTTTTATCAGTACTATCTCTTAACAAAACAGGTAACATGATATCACCAACTATACAATTTATGAACCTGATTTGTATTACTTAAATTTGCTCTAAGCAGTATGATCATTAAAAATAAGACTGACAAAACAACCAATTGAAAACATTTATTATCATTATTATAAACATCGTTATTGTGCTGTTTTGTTTAGTAGAGGTATATCATTTTCCAAAATAGAGTTCTGTGAATCGGTACATTTTTCCATCTAAAGCATGTAGGATGCTGTAGTTCTTATTCTGTATATTTAGCTCAACATTCCAAGCAAAGAAATTATACATTCCCTATTCTATATTGCATATTATATCCGTCGAATAGTACATTACCTTGTATATCCATATTTTCATCGGAATACGGAATTCTCTTGTCTATAAATATTTTTTTTTGTTGGAATTGTTGCAATTTGTTCCTTCATTTTGGATATGAATTTATTTAAATTACCATTTTATTGGTATCCTACCGTTTACCGTGACCTCAAAATCGTGCAATAAATGTTGGGTTATTTAATTTTAAAAGAATATTTGGCTGACGGGCCAGCTTTTTCACTGATGACACAGGTATTATTAGGGATGTCATGTATTTTCTTGCAGGTATAATGGGTTTAATATCTGATTTGTTCTGGTACCAGAACAGGAATATTTGTAGAATGCACATATTTCATGATCGGTTTGATTGTTGGCGATGGTATAGGTTTTTTGAAGATTCCACCGGTTCTATGACCAGTTTAATTCGTGTCGATGGTACATGGTTTATTGGAGATGACACAGATTTTGCGGTTGGTTTTATATCGGATTTTCTTGGAAATCGGGTGCGTTTCATTGATGGTTTTTAATTCTTGGTGATAATACAGGTTTAATTTATTGTTGAGATTGTACGGTTTTCTTGGAGAACGAATCAGTTTCATGGCAGGTGATGTTATATTTTATTGTTTTATTATAATCTGATATAATTTTAACACAATTATTGCATGTTGTTTCATTTATGTATTTGTTATAATTATTGATGATTTCTGCAATGATCGAATTTCAAACGTTTTTAGAGGTATGATGTAAAACAGTTTTCAAAAGCTTGGGGGAACCTATTTTAATTCGGCAGAGATTCAACAAACTTGTTCCTCTGGTTTCTAAATCGTCTCTTATTTGTTTGATATATTGCTTTTTCTTTATATTATAACAGATTTTTTAAATGTAATTTATTGTATTAATTTTTCTTCTGAACATTTATGAAATTCATGTTTTTAATTTATTATATAATTATCTTTCAGCCAAGAAGTAGAGCTGCTCTTTCTTATTATCAATAAAATTTCAATTTGTTCAAACGAATAATTTTTTTTCAGTTATATTTTACGTAGTAATTATTTAAGTCCTATTTTGTGGACCTTTTTAGTTCAGCCATTTTGTCAAATTTAAAGGCCCAAAGAAATTTTTTTATATTATCATAAAAAGGAAAGCAAAGATCAACTAAAATTCCACATATTAAAAACTAAATTTAATTGAAACCAAATTATTTGTAGAACATATAATGTAACCAAACCCGTGTTGCGCGATCCAAATTTGAACTACGTACCCCTAAGGATACCAATATTAACTAAATTGCAAGACTTTCATTTGAGTAATACTTATCGAATGTAGACAACTTGCTATATTTACAGGTTATTGACTTTAATAGCAATAAAACAGAAACCTTGCCACCAGTAATATCAATCTTAACTAATTTGCAAGAACTTAAATCAGTGATAATAAGATAGAGACAATATCACCGACCAAATGTAACTAAATCCATTTATAAGTACTTGACCCCAGCTAAAATATATAGGCGAAATAGGTGTATTTTTTAATTTAGCGCAAGGTCTTGTAGCTTGATCAAATCGATCAAGCTACAAGACCTTGCGCTAAATTAAAAAGTACACTAACTATTTCGCTGGAAACGGGACTGCTAATTTAAGTTGGAATAATCCTGTTTAATTACGAAGTTAGTGTTATAAACAACTCCAACTTCAATTAGCAGCCTGGCCCGTTTACAAGTTTTCGGAACATGGTTACCCAACCCTGCGATGAAGCCTTACCCACGTACTTAAATATAAACAATTTCTAATGAGCTTCAAAGAATTTCACTGACGTACGTATTTTTTAATTTAAAAAAAAAACAAACAGTGTAACTTACATTTGCATGATTGGGGAAAGTTTAGAACTTGTAGCGAAATGAGCAATGATGATACTGACTCCTTTCGCAAGAAAACAATTTTATATCATATAACGATGCCAATTATTTTTCTTGAAAGTGCTCTTCTAATCATGAGTATAAAATTACAACGGGATATTTATTTTATCACAGCCCAGTATAAATTCAAAACAAAATACAAGATGACGAAAATACCGCATGCACAACTTATTATATGCTTACCAAATGTAATAACAGATCACTTTGAACAGGAAAAACAGGAAAACAATACAAAATATTATTTCTGATGCAGCTGACTTGCTCAAAACTGAGCGAAAGGAAAATAACAGTACAATTGTATTATCTTCTTCCAAACAACTTTGAGCTACATATAATCAAAATTAAGATCTTTAAAATACAGACAAAACTAATCTTATGGAACTGTGCTTCTTGTGAAATAAAATTCAAAACCAGCTTTGAGATTGATGTGTCAACATAATGCATTCCATATGATCTCCGTTTCACCTATACTTGGACCTAGCTCCTTAGATTTCATCAGTATTGCATATTCGTTATTGTATTAGTATATAGTATAATGAACTATAAAACCTATTGATGAAGCTATTTGCGAAATACAAAGTATGCTGTGTATATAATTATTTCGAGCTACATATGGATGAGCCTTCTGTTTTTGGGGGGATGTAAATTATGTAACCGTATATTATATCGTCATCAGTGATGAAATTGACAAAGCAATTGAAATGCTTATCGAGACGTTGCAGTAAATGCACCAATAATGGATCGGGATGGACTCTCGAAATATATGCGACAGTCGAAGTACATATTTCTCCATATCAACCGTTTCCAGTTACATACCACCACCAAAATGGGTTCTGCCAAGGTCAATTATGAGCGTAAAAGTGTTGATAATATATATTTAAATGGACAATTGTATCAGCGTTATATCACAAATCTGAATACCAAGACTTGCCTCGAAATAAGAACCGACAGGATCTGGGTGATATTAAATTTAGTCATATCGAATTTCCTGTGCAAGTAACTTAAGCCGCACTTAAAGAATTGACGAGCTTAACCCAAGAATCGCTGTCAATTTGTTGATTTGGCATAAAGGCTTTTATCCGCTTGCACTATGCCTACATGGGCAACATGGGCGAACCTAAATGTGAGTTGCTGTTGCTGATTGAAATAAACAAATCAGTGTCGGTATACCACACCGTATGTATAAAAAATATTGCCCAGTTGCTTAGGAATGACACAAGTTATCATGATTAGTGTCCAAGTACATTTACTAGTGCATCAGAACATATCATGGTGGCAATTCCGTGTTTGCTGGAATGATTTGCAAGTCCTCTAGCACAAATGTTCGGTTTAGTGGAAGAAGTCCACTCGACTTTTGTCAATCCGGTGACAGTCCCAAACATGTTTTGTCTGCCGAAATCGTAATCACATTGACGGACCATACCTTCTAACTCTATATGTACATACAGATACCGAAAACACTTGTTTCGAAGTGATAACACGAGTGCCGGCTCTAATACCCTTTTCTGATTAAATGTAAGTCTCTTGTTGAATTGCATTAACTGGTTTCAATCCAGTTGTGCGTGTAACTTCATTGTTTAGTGCTGCTTTGACTAATATAAGAGGTGTTACCCATTCGAACGATCGCTCTGCGGTTTGAGACCTCATTAATATTTCCTGCGCGTACTGATAACCGAAGAAATTCTGCAAATGTGCGATTAAACCGTTACACAAAAGCTTGGTCACGATGAATATAGACATGTCCAACACGAGCAAAGTCTTTACTACCATACACTTGTAACATCCCTTGTCATGTTAGTGGTGAATGTTTATAGATACGTTAGTGTGCATATGCGCCCATTTTGATGTCAACAGCTTAGCTTCTTTGTATCTCCTGGCAACATCGACAATCGTTAGTGCGTACTTATATGTGTGTGATCGACCTTGTCAAGCATGCACACCATCACGTGGGAGAAATAGGAGATCATTCTGGACCTCAAACAACGTGAAATGTTTCTTTTTCCTTGTAGGCAAAGGTTCCATGGCAGTTTCACCTTTTAAATACCTATCGACGACTGTAAAATATTTTGATGATGTCCGACGTTTTGCATCCAATATTTGTTTGTATTAATATTATTTACTTTTATTGAGTGGACTTTGTCTGTGAGAGCCTCAAATTAGTTAACTTTTATCCGCATTAGCGGCCGATGAACGTGATAGTCTTTGGTCCACGAATAACACAAGCTTTAGTAATCGCTGCTTGTCAGTTAGTGTTAACTCGATTTGGATTTCAAGTATGTGTTTTGTGCGAAATCATACACAATATAAAGATATGATAGTATTATATACTGAATAATTCAATAGCTTTACTAAAGAGAAATACACAGATGCCTTTATCGTCTTTGACTTCTCTACACAGACAACAAATAAACCATCCGAATATGGTAATATATTTTCAAACTCCGTTAGTGCGCTAGTTATTGGTCATATTGCATCAGGACAAACGCAGCTGTCGTTGATTATGACTTTGCGATGGTTAAGTGGCATGTGTTGAATGTTACTGCAACTTCGGCTGTTACCAACCGTGTTGTGATGTCTTAAAAAACTTTCAAAAAGCATTGAGTGAGAAGAGTGATAACACCACGAGAAGCGTAGCTTCCATTTGATTTCCTTTCCACCATCGAAGAAGAACCTACCATTGACGATTTGGATGCAACCAAAAACAGTCCTGCAGTATGCGACGCTTTCATACTTCAGAACCAAGTCAGTGCAGCGCAAATATTTTCACGAGGTCGACACAAAAACACCAATGAAATCTATTTCACGCAACGATAAGTATATATATATATATATATATATATATATATATATATATATATATATATATATATATATATATATATATATATATATATATATATGCCTAAAGTGATCCACGACAAATGTATCAGGCTTATGATATTTTACGAGATTGACGCGCATAGCCTTTGAAAAATGCATTTTACTTGGTGTGCCACCGATCTCACAATGGATGAATTGTTTGACATGTTTGAGCGGATCACTAAGGATCGTATAGTTTAATTAGTGTTTTCACTATTAATTTGATTGGAATTTGTGGGGGTAAATGTCATACGAGTCCGGACACGATTGTGTCTCACACAAATGTGTCTCACGCGTCAATTTAACAATTATAACAACCATATAAAATGTCTGCCAGTGATTCATAAATAGGTTGGTAAATACTCTATAATTTTGTACACTCAGTTCTCGATTAAATCTGCACCGTATATGGTTGACACTGCACGATCGTCAATAAGATCGGATTTTGTTTGGTCTGACGATATATCAAATGACAAAATAATTTTACCCATAGGATATCATATCGCACCTGATTTAGTCAAAATTACCTAATCAACGCAGATCAATTTTTAATTTGTGACGCAGTTAATGGTAGTTATGAAAGCAATTCTGAAGCTTCAGGCGTGGCAGTTCAAGGTCATATACTGTCTGGGTGTTCATCTGCCGTGGAACCTGGTGATTTGATACATCTGCGGCACCCGTGTATCGTCCATGTCATAATAATCGGTAGACCCTCTTAGTTTTACCATTGTGGATCAACTGTGCTGTATCATAGCGTTGTTTGACATTGAACATTATTCTATCGATGGAAAGGAAATCGAATCAATTCTTGACAACAAAGATGTTGCCATAATGATTCTCAGACGTATTAGATACAGAGAAGGTTACAAGAGAACAGCTGGTCCAACAATGATGTTTGGCAAAGCTGTAATTGACAGACCGCATAAAATTAAATGCCACTGGCGATGCGGATGTAGCTGTAGAAAATGTACTGTTTCCTAATTCTGAACTCAACCTTGAATTTCGTTAGCGGCGATCACAACTCGCCGGTGATTTATTAAGGTTTAATGGTGCATTTCCCCTCATTCATATATTTGGCTATTGCAGTGATGTTTGCAAGGTTATTTTGTAGTCAAATAAACAGTCACCTTGTTTCGCAAGAACAACCCTAACGTTGGTAAAGTTGAATTAGAAATATTAACATTGTGGATGGCTGTATTATCCTCGTCACTAAATACATAATCACGTCTATTATCAATTATGCAGTCGGGAACAACTTCAACGGTCTCATTTTTCGAACAAACCAGGGACGAGTCTCTGGTGGGACAGTTTACATGGCAAATAAGTACTCAGTATAGTATAAAATGTATGCGTTGCATTTTCAATCTAAAGCGCGAGATGATCACCAAGAGCAAAGTAAAATCAAAATGGTATTTGACACCTTAGGAGTGAATGAAGTTTCTTTACGGTTTAATTTTCATCAGAAACCATCTGAAGAAACTCAGCTTAAGATTTTCGTACGTTGTACCCGATTTATTATTTTTCACTGGAATACATGGAGTTGTTCAGGCAATCCGATTTTGATATGTATTTTCATGCATGTGTCGGTGACGCTTGTTGTGGTTAGCGCTGTTATGCTGTGATACGTTCTGGCAAGACTCTGTTGTTGGAAGATGCTGATGGCCGTATCAGGGTCATCGATGTTCCTGTGGAAAATGCATATAATTTTTCTCAAATACACAATTGAACTTATTATATATATATAAATAATAATGTCATATCACGAAGTAAAGGACGGCCTTAGTGAAAATCAACTTGCGATAGTACAAAGCGCAATTAAAAATAATTGTGGGTTCACACTGAAACTTTCTTCAACAAAATTTACCTAAAATGTCCCTTGTGATGGACCCAAACATAACTAGATAAACTTAATACGACCAAGCAAAACAATACCACGATGACATAAATTATCCAAATCATAGACGTCCTGAATACAAAAGACCAATGGAATATTTCTTTTGCTTATTGTTAGCAGCAGTGCCGACAAGTGTTGCGAAAGCTACGGGGCTAGGGGATGTTGGAACTGAATCTGATATGGCGTGAAAAAAAGTGGTTGGAGGCAAAAAAGAAAAGGAAAAGCTTTAGATTATCAGGAACAAGTCACCGAATACCACAAGGCAGATGTCTTCAACTGTGCAGTACAGCACGCAGAAGAGCACGCCGTTGGCCAGTCTTGATTTACTAGCGAAGACAAAATCGGTCACGCATTTTTGTGATGTTTTTATGCAAAATGAATTTGAATCGATGGCGCCACGCAAACGTGAACCCTGTCATGTCAATCTCGATTTGAGAACATAACCTGGAGCTAGTGTTTGAGTTGCATACGTGGTGACACCCCGACATCATTTGTATTTTGACTCGTATGGACTTACAACACAAATTGAAGCTGTTAATTATTAAATGAAGGGCACTTAATCACTACGCGGACAACAGCCACTGTTTTATTCGACTAATACAGTTGGATGGACGAACATGCAGTCATCTTGTTGTTGAAGCGTTGCATGTAATTGAGCGTTCACCATCCCTGCAAACATTATTGATTTCATATTAAAGTACGTTAAATAATATACAAATATCTATTGACAATTGCTAAGTTTACTAGTCGAGTTGTTGGTGTTGACCCATGTGATATGTTGTCTTTGAAGATCACACTGGTAAATTTATGATAATATTGGTAAATTCAAAGGCGCTATCGCAAAGGACATAGGTGAGATCACTGAAAATGGTGGAATCATAGAAGCTGGTGTGTCGACTGATTATTTCAAATTGTATGCTGATGAATTTAATGCAAACTAAAACAATACGTGGATGAATCAAATCGCAGATGTGCCACCAGCACTACGTGTAGTAATTCATGGCACCAAACTATGGGTATATGAATCAAAGAAGGAGAGTAACAAACTGAAATGGCTTTAGCAAATGATCGAATTGTTTTCTGTCCTGGTGTAAATGCATTTTTAAAAATGGGGATGAGAGTGTGATAAACCAAAGAGTTACAGCTTAAATGTGCGCAGTTCCCGATTTTGGCTATTTATCATAACTGGAAATTATGGTACTTCGGGTCAAAAGGGAATGTTTATAAATGAGGAACATCATCTTAGCCCTATGTTTGTTTGGCTAATATCACGCATCGAGAGATAGGACAGAGACAGAGGTTTTTACACAGTTGCAATATCATTATAGTGGCCGGAGATGAAATTTAGTTTAAAGGACTGATACTTAATCATCTTTTGAAGTTTGTTTTCAAGATTTGTTTTATCATTATATAATTGTGATGGAATCTGACCTAATATAAATGTTGACATAATTTTGTTAAGGATCAAGTCGAAATTGGCCGTTGGGACCACCATGATGCAACACAGCCAATAAGCGGTCAGCGTGGAATCATCGTGCGTTCACTTTAAAACACCCAAGTGTTGACTACACAATCAACTGCGTAAAACACTCCTTGATTGGTTTTACACTGATGAAGCGGAATTCAAACCATTCACGTTAATTAATGAGTACTTACCACTAAAACTGACTCAGATAAAAAAGAAACTGTTTGATGGTGATGAGATGTGATTTTCAATCTAAACAAGAGATGTCAATTGTCATTACTAAACCCCACACTTCACATCCTACACGTGCACACTTCACATCCTACACGTGCAGATTTGTTTGAAGGTGTAGGTGGTGGTTAAGAAGATTAGGTAAGTCTGTGCATTATCCAGTAGGCTTATGTATTGGCCAGTTAATGTTGTTCTGTTCAGTAAAAACGTGTATTGAATCCTCAACGTGGATATTAGTTAGTAGATGTGGATGATGGGCAGAAAGACTGTCTGCTGGCCAGTATGTGTGGGTGATGGTCAGTAGATGTATGTGCTGCTCAGTAGGTGCGGGTACTGATCGGTAACACTATATTCTTTATGTAATCGAGGATGCTGGCCAGTATCAGTGGTTAGTACGCCCGGATGCTGATCAGTAGGTGTGGGTGCTGGTCAGTAAGACTGTGCTTTTATTAGCAAGTGTCGTTTTAATTAGTAGATATGGGTGCTGCTTAGTAAGGCTGTATGTTAGTCTGTAGATGATGGCCAGTATGTGTACGTACTAATCAGTAGATGAGGGGTGACGGTCTCTCAAGCAGTGAGTGGCTAGTAACCATGTTGGTCAGTAGTTTCGCGGGTAATGGTTAGCCAGACGGTCAATTTCATTACCTTTCCGTTTGATGTTATAATTTTTCATTGAGGCCATAACATCTCTTCCATATTAATGTTATGAACATTTTAACGTTACATTTCCCATTGAAGTCATAACAATCAATATAGTTAATCCAATGGACTCAAGTTAAATTCCATTGGGGCCGTAACGGTGTACATGTCGATCGTAAAGTTTATCTCCATCGACGTTATAGCGGCCTTTATTGTGCTTTGAATAAGACAATAGAAAAATACATGTATGTATGTTAACTGTAACTAAATACATCGTTGTCATGTGAACATAAACTTAATTTATCACTTGAAACGCACTCCGATATGTAATAGGACGTGGAGAAGAAGTAGAAATAACTTCTCGAAATATGGTTGTTGTTTATGTTGTTGTTATTGATGTATCTGTGAAATTCAGAATTGTGATTCGGTTTGAATTTTCTAGAAGAGCGAGAAACAGAGATAGACAGTGACAAAGACACAGAAACAGAGACAGAGACAGACAGGCAGAGACAGGAAGACAAAGAGAGAAATTCTGAACCTTTTGCACTGAAAAAATGTTATTGGATGAAAAGGTATGGCAGGTGCTATATCATTTATTTCTTAAATAAATGTCATTCTCTGAATTCTCATTTTCTCAATTTCATGAAGAGAATTTTTCAGCTCAAAATATCTAATGCTAATAATTTATATTATGCCAACATGCTAGATTTAAAGTTATATTTGGTTTTCAGAAAATTGAGAAAAAAATAATACTGAAATTCAGTACTGAAATGGAATGCTACTTCTAAAATAAAATAGAATTCTGTCCATCACATGTATCAAATTGTAATCGAGTCAGATAAAAAAAAGATCACAAAATAATTACACAATTTGCAAACAGCCTAATCGTCATTTTTTAAATACAGTTCTCTATTACCGATGACAAAAACAAAATTAATGCCAATGACAAACTCAATATTACTGCCAAATCTTGTATTTTATACAAGAAAATCATACCATCGATCCATAGCAAAGGCTCATTTTTCATTTTCAAAAAAATAGCATCATGCGAGATATTATGCATCCTAATTACTTGAGAATGTTGAATTATTTTCGGAATGTGGACGGGGCAAACATGTAGTGGTCAGCTATTATGTTTTACGGACGTAGGCCAAAATATGTTTAGAGGTAAAATCTCAGGCGGAGGAGCTGGCCATTAGAAAAGCTAAGAAGAAGATGGTAAATTTCAAACTGAAAACTTAAGTTAAAAATAGACCAATCCTAAATGGTCTAAAATTTTCATGATACAGTAATACTGAGAGCAAAGTTCAAAATATTTTTAATATACTAGATATCGACCAAAAAACGAGATATGAATAGATTTAATAGAATGGATATAAACAATTATGTTTTAATGGTTTAAAATAGATATACTTTATGTTTGTATGCTATGTAATCTATTATAAATTCACATTCCTAAAGACCATCCTTGTAGACCAAAAATATATAAACTTTACAAATCAAAACACTGGTTTAATTAAGGTCCAATTAATATATAAAACTTAGTTAAAATTGAACAAGATCTGCAAATTTAATCAAATAATAAATACCCAAGCGGTGAATTTTATTATATTACCCTATCATAATTAAATTATATTTAATAGATAAGATAAATAGTTTTCATCAAGGGTATTTTCTTTCTGCCTTGTAATTTAACGGCAATTGAAGCCTTATTAAAAGATTTTTGTTTTTCTTGAATTTTTCAGCATTTCGTCCCATATTACTACATCACTACTGGAACAGAACGAAGCCCGTTTGAGATAGTATTTTACAAAACATATTAAGAGCAATTTTCTTAAATGGGTTTGGATTTGGAATTTTTTTAACGTAGCTTTAAAAACTTTCAGTCATATCACTACGATGTCTGCAGTGTGGCAGTTTATTGTGATGTCTAGCACTGGGGCATCATGCCACAGACATGTAGCATGATGTCCCACCCAGTCACATTATCCTGACACCAGGCCGACCAGTCCTAACACTAACCTCTTAATGCTGAGAAGGTTCGGTCTCTCACTGTTAGTAATCCAGTATCGTCCTCCGACCCAACATTACCTTCAACTCTCCGTTACAAACAACACAACTAAATTATGACCGTGCCGTGCTGTACATGAGACACGGTTAAATGTGAATGCATTATTATAATAATTGCGTATGCGCATGCATGAATTGGTTTCGTTACACGTCAAATACTTTCATCAAAATTATTATGCAGAGATTAAGTTGAGTAGGCTATGGTAGGGTTTTCAAACGTCATAGTTTAAGAGAGGTAGAAGTGTCACAGGGAGAGAGAGGTTTTGATATCGAGAAGTTCGAGCGATGTTCAATATATTTTAAAGCATGGACATTGTTACATGATATGTCATGTATGTAGAGACATAAATGGCATCTATCGAATTATTTCTTAACTTGAGAGTGGCAATCTAAATCAACTACATCCTTCAAAAGCTCAAACGGTGAAGTGAAAGAAATGATATTTTTTTTCCTAATCATTGCATTCATTTCCAACAGCAACGATTATGGTACAAATTTTTAAAAATGAAATTCGATCTTGTTCCTGATGTGGACACTTGGGATGTCTTCTAACGAAATTGGTAATTATAACGAATGCAAGTACATGTGGAGATATAATTGAGGCACGTGGCAGGGAGTTTTGTTTTCCATTTTGAAAAATACATAAACCATTTCGATATCATCAGTAACAATGTCTTGTAAAAATTCAACTATTATACGCCCTTCTTACTCTAACCAGTTTTATAATAAGTTCTAAAAGATTTTCTTTCCGCACAGTGCACAAAAATGTTTCAACTGTTAACGCCAGTATTGTCACTATGCTTCTGGTTATTGTACACAAAGTCAGAAAGCCCCAATATTCGTGCTTTGGATTACACTGCCATAGTCGTTAAGCAACAGCATAAACGTGAGGCGTTTTCAATGGCCATATTGCATGTTGTCGTTTATATGTCTGAAGCCGAGTGATACATGAAAGCGGTTTCTAAATGCGGCAGGGATAGATGTCAAATATCGCATACAAGCGATGGCATTATCAAAGACTACACGAATAACGACAGTGTTGGTGGTTTTAATTCACTGGATGGCTGCGTCTGTCCGCTATTTGTCAGTCAGCAAGAGACCATTGTGGACGCCCCCACACACCCCAAATCTCCATCATCAATACAGGCAACTTTGTTTTTCTCAAGCTTTGCAATAATATTTCTGATAAGGTTTTCACCATTAGACGCTTTGCGTCCGACGCTGCTTCACCGACTGCTCAAGTATATTGTGAATGTCAGATTTGCAGTGCTGCCACAATCATAGTATTGCTGTTGAACGGCGCTGATCCGATGATAGGCAGATGGTTTGATCTTTGGCACTGGTTTTATTAGTCATAATAATGATGCTTTGATTCATTTCACCTCGGGAGCGGAGGGTGCTTAATGGGTTGAGTTTGTTTCTGTATTGAAACAGCTTAGCAACTTTGATTTACATGTCCCTTTTCTAACAAGCTTAAACTTGTCGTTTTGCATTCTGCTCTTGAACAGTCAAATCATGGTTGAAGACTTTGAATTCTACGACTTTGGTAGTCGTGAAGACAATGCTTTGCCTGAGACAGATAAGACCAAGTTCGCTAATAAAGAAAAAGAGGTAGGAGAGCCACCAAAAGGGTGGGAGGCAAGAAGATATGTAAGGGGGCTAGAGCAACACATTGCCGAGTTCAATTTGTTGCGCAAAACGATTGGCTTTTCTGAAGAACGTACTAGCAAGATCAAGTACATAGCGAACGCAGTGTAACTCGAAAAAAGCTGAGTCGTAAAAATGAGTAAGATGGCTGAAGCAAAAGACGAAACTCTGCAATAGGAGAAGCAAGACCGCAATCTGGAATTCGCACACAATGACTAACTAAAAGATCTCAAAAAATTTTACGAGTAGCACATCGAGATCAATTAACCACTCTCCAATAGACCATCAGCAAAATCCTCAAGAAGGAATTATGTTGGAACAACAATGGTGTAGACTTGATCAACCTTATGAGAGTAAAAACCGTGAAAAGTTATTAAATGATAGATGACAAGAAAGTATGAAGCCACTGACGTCGATTAGACCAGCCAAGAATACTCCAATGATGGTATGGAAACAATTAATGAATATAGGAGCAGTAGCGAAGCTTATCCAAGGACAAATTAATTAAATGTATCCATTCAACAATATAATATATGGAAACATCAGGGTTACTTATTTTGTTAGAACGTAAAATATTTAGAAAATAAAGAGTTCAAGATGGGAATGAAACGTATAGAGCTTTACGAATAGAGAACCATATGCAGATGAACGTACATAGTCAATATCCATGCAGTGCAAGGCAGTTTGCGTCATCTGATGTCATTGTACAAATGACGGTCATTCGGTTTAACATTTTGCAATGATGTGCATGCATTGATTTGGCCAAATACTGAATTCAAGAAAACTATATTCAAACATAGAAAGTTATTTGACATTTGTTCTCGGTAGATGCGGCCTGATGACATTTGTTTTAAATAATACATTGTCTAGAGTTTTGGAAATTAATATTAAAAGTAAAAGCATTTTACAGCGAATGGTCGTACAACCAAATATTATCAGCTGCAATTATTTCTACTGTATATATATATATATATGTCTATATTACGCAAGGAGTACATATGCCCGAAGTTAAGAGCACTATCGGCCGAGAACATAGTTGATTATTTCCACAGCCATATATATTTGGCGAGTATTGTCGTGCGCGCTGAAGTCGACTCGCGATTATGCGGTTATCGAACGCATGCTTGCCAAGCAAAGTTGCTAGAAAACGTATATTGATGCGTCCCGGAATCGTATTTACGCTTCAACGCTCTGTAGTTAAAGAAGATAGTGTTCTTGGTCTATGCCGTTTAATCGCAAGTCATTAGACAAGGACGGTTTAAATATCGCATACCTGTGGATTTATAACATAAACTCAGTTGATCCGTTATACGTTTCATCATTTTTGTATTGATGGTTACGTGTTTGCTTCTATTTACATCTGATACAAAAATTCACAAATATACGAAATGCATGACTATATAGCACATTTTCATCGTTGTCAGAAAGTTTATATCGTGACATGTTAAGTTATCTTAACTGAACAACACTATAATATGTTATTATAGCAATATAGGAAAACAATCCAAGCATTATGTGTGTTTCTTTGATTTGTATGGTTTACTATTTGCGTATGTATAAACGTATAAGCACGACAATAGCTACATTTCTGAATAATATTTCCGCATTAAAATTGTCTGACGAAATTGCAAGTAAATCTTTTAGATCATATTTTGTTTTAGAATCTAAACGTTTTCAAGTATACAGAAAACAAACAAACGCAAAAAGGAATAATAATCAGAGGTCTACTGCATATTTGTTTTAAAACTCTGACAGATACTATTGATTTTTTAATGAAAACAAATTACGTAGATAGAAGGGATGAAAGGTAGCTAGATAAGTAGATAAATGAATAGGTAGATAAATAAAAAGATATGTAGCAAAAAACATGAAGTGGAAATGCAATTGTTGGACGTATTGTTATATTTCTTAGTTGATCATTAAACCCTCCAATCTGGGTAATACTACTGTCTCAGCGTCGTTTTTTAAAATAACTTTTTCAGTTATAATTGTCCTCTCTAAATAAGACATTTCTGAGAAATCTGATTCATTAGGGGGAAAATTATTGAACGGCATATAATTTAATGAAACATACAAAGTCCTCATTGTGTCGAAAATGGTGATGGTAGTAAAAGAGAAAATCTGTGTGAAGCGCAGTTTAATGCCGGTTTTGACAGAAGTTTTCATATTAGTTTGTTCCATTTACTAATATGCCTAATGCTACAGGTTCGTGGCCAAATTCATTCCAGTTGTTATTTGGAACTCTGTCTTGTGATATAAAAGTTTAAGGACAATTTGGGTTTTTATTCACAATACTGAATGTTATTGTTAAATTTTCACATCGTATTCTAGGGAAAGAAATTGTCTGTTGAATTTAATGAAACTTGTTGGTTTTTTCTTTTCTGTTACTTAGTTTAAGACCATAGAGTTGTAATAATGTAAGATGTGTGCCACTAAAAATCTTGGCGAAACCGTTTATTCTACAATGTGAACTAATAATCACACAATAAGTACCATTCGCAGCAACTTTGTTAAACATGCGATCCAGATGCAACATATTGAACCATACCTGGAGTGGACAGATATAGAACGCACGTGTAAGGAACAATACTCCTATTTAAAACTGGTGGTAATTAAGTAATCTCACCTTCACGTTGCATTCTTGTCTAAATTATAGCCAGTCATCAGTTATCTCCGCAATATTGTTCATGATATGTACTCAAGTAATAACGTTTTTTATTGTATTATTTTAGTGTCATTATTATTATTATTATTATTTATATTATTATTATTAACAGTAGTAGTAGCAGTAGTGGTAGTAGAAGTAGTATCTCGCTGCACAATCCTCATGACATTTTCCATTTAAAACCTTCATTCATAACTCTACCGGGATAAATTTTGCTTAAGCAAATCTTTTAGACGGAATAGACTCTTCGTCACGCTGGGTTCATAGCCTGCAATTAGGCGAAAACGTTATTTCTCTATGTGATAGTCACAATAACCAACTCAGTTATTGCCGTTACAGACATTTTTAAATGTTTATATCTTCTTGTAAAATCCACCGAGTGATTCCAGCTTAGTGTTTGATATGTAAGCTTATTGTTCGCCTGACGAAGAGAATGTTTAATTCGAACCCGTGGGAATAAACAAGATCTTTGTCAGGCGAGCAAGAGCTGAAATGTAGTTACTTGAAAAATGTAATTAGCTGCATTAATCATTAACTTAACACTGTAATAAATTTGTTTGGGTGGAATCAATATCTGTCAATTTGGCATTATAATTCCTTTCTGGACTTGTTACAATAGCCTTGGCAATTGTAACGAATGCCATCCAGATATAATGGCCAGGAATCAACATGTGCTGAATAATGTTGTACTCCTTTTTTCAGTGCGACATTTTGATTACAGTTATGTTCTTAAGTTGTGCGAAAGTTTTGAACCACAGTGATCCAACGAAGCAATTAATTTTGTCTCGATTTTAAAACAAAAATTGGAGATATATTTTAAGATTATATTATTCAGGTATTTAATGATAACAACATTAAATATTACTTGCTACTCCTTTTGGGTAGTGCAATATGTTCGATAAAGTTTGCAGCGAAACGTTTTGAAGTCTGAGCGGTCAATAATTTAGTTCAACCAAAACTAACAACTCACTGTGAAGTAGCATTAAGATATCAAGTATTGAGTTATTACTATATTTATTACAACATTATTACTTTAATTGTTACTATATTGGTATCCATAGTCATACCTTGACTATTTTCAACAAATTCTTAAATAAGTCCAAACGATATCTGCAAAATATGTAACTGAGACGAAAATGAAATATCTCATGAAATTAGAATGAAAAAGAGAGTGGAAAAACATTATATTTTCCCAATACTTCCCTCTCAGGTGAATAAAAGATTCGTGAAATAAAAAAAAATAGATTCTCTTTGAGGCATTTGAATTTTTTTTGTTTTACCTCAGGCATATGATTGAGAAAGGAAAGCAGCATGAAATGTAGTATTATGTTTGTAGTCTGAGGATGAATCTATATGTTATAGTGTCTCATGTAAACCATGGTTGTAATGCATGTTTTGTCTACCAAAAGAAACATTCATGTATTCAAACGGACCAGCTATAAAATTTTTATTGATTCTTATGTACTGGTGTTTGTTTGATTTTGTTTTAAATACAGGTATCAGTTAATTACAGTATTCACTGCTACAATACACTTTCTGAATTATCATGTGAAAATAGTTTGGTGATATAACTTGGATAATCCGTTGATAACAAAAGAACATCACTATTTAGACCTTTGATTTTTTAAACCATTATTTCAAAGATTCTGGGGTCTGTTTTGCCTTTAAACTTGTCCTCTCATCTCTTGTTAAACGTTCATCTATCCTTATTACGTAAAATTTGAAACTTGTATAATAACTTGATTTAATTATGATTAAAGTCCTGGTTGCTAAATAAATAAATGACTTTCTAAACTTTTCTTAGACATATACGGCTTGAAGCAATGCCACTAGCATAACGCATAAATCTTGTACAAGAACGTTAAGTGATTGAACAAATGTTCCCATAAACGAAGTTTTATCCAAACGATCTCATCAATTTGTTCATGCATCTAATTTGGTATCTTTTGTTAATCTTAAGTAAGAAATTGTGTGATTATGAAGTGATCGGGAAGCGTTAGACTTTGTAAGATTTATAGACATATTTCACCGGGAGACAGTATCGATCATAGATTGACACGTCAGGTGAGACTACTATTATCACAGATTTATCATGTGGCCAAATTATCTGTCAAATCAGCCGAGAGGTTACCTAGACGTGGAATTGTCAGGTATCACATTTGTGAGTCTCTGTAAATATTGCATGTTAGATGAGAATGTAACGATGGAGGAATTTATTATCCCAGGCAATCAAAGTAATCGATAATAATAAAGGTAATAAAGCATATTGATGTTATAATTAGTGTAATGACATTCACTGAAGATTTTTCTATGATAATCAAATACAAGAGATATGGACATCGCCGACTTATCTTGCTACAGGATATTGAAGTTTTATCAGGGACTAAGATGGTTTACCGATTACAAAATTTAAACCTGTTAATATATGATCTAACATATCGACAATGTTACTCAGGTGTTATGAACATGAATACATTGAAATAATACGAACAACTTGGATAATTATATTTATTAAAATTATGGATCAATTTGATGATTAGACATGATCTGATATGTTAAATACAAGATATGTATAGTGGCTTCTATTAAATATTGCACACCGCTGGTAAAACCTCTTGTCATTTGGAGTTGATTTGATGCTTTATTTGCACACGAAAACATCTTGGACTTTTGGAGGGAATGCAATTTACAGAAAAAGATTTTGATCATGTGTTTTAAGGATTTCATGTCTTCCACCTGTATATGCTATTTTTATTTATTTTATATGATTTTAACCTCTTACTTTTTAACGGTTTTGCTCATAACTTAATGAGATTTTATCATTCTATACTTTTGATTTTGATGCAATCCCTAATATTTTTAAGTTTCCATCTTGACAGGTATATATATACCCATTTGTTAAAAATTTGTTGAATATCTATTTACCATTACACAATTATATATAGATCTCTCTCTCTCTCTCTCTCTCTCTCTCTCATTATAGTACATATTTTAAATTTCATAACCTGATTATGATGCAAGGTCAAGATCAGTTTAAAACATTTGATAAGTTCTGGTTGAAGATTATTCATTACGATCTCGGGTGCTTATTGTTTATTGTTATATATTCGGTCGAGGCCATTGTTGTCATTCTACGTACGACACATACATAAATGAGCTTTTACTCGAAACTACTAAGCGATAAGTTGTCCCCCAAACAAAGCACACACACACAGATAGTTACGAAACACATACATACGTGGGGTTTTATTATATCATTTTTATTTATACATTTATTTATATAAGCGTCGATAGTGCTATATTTGTTGATAGTAGATGCTAACCTTAAAATACGGAAATTCCTTTCCTGCAGGTGCTTTCATAGGTTCCATATCACTTAAATCTTTGTTCTTTTCATAAGCGTTCCCATAATATTCTGTTCTGCAAAGCAATATTTGCTAAACATAAAGCATATTTAGTCAAAATGCATTCGGAATTCTCAATTCTAAATCGTATTTCAGTGAAATATGTAACCGATAATCAGCCTAAACACATCTATTAATTTTCTTATCATTGAAAATTATATTTAATTTAATACTTTTCAGTTTTACTGTCTCCAAGATTAACTGAGTTTGAAAAGCCTATCTTTTCTCGGTCAATTAAATGCAAAAAGATATTTATATATTTGTTGTGCAGGTATCACCACTGACACTTCACACTGATACTACATACACAAGCTACGGAGGAATTTGTCAATCCTGAGATAGTATTAGCACGTGTTAGGTTTGTGTGATACGGTATATTTGCTGACGCAATACGAAACGCAATACGAGATGAAAAGTAATTTATTGTCCTGTATCATGAATTTGACCGTCTACCGCTTTATGAAGAGATAACTTTCACAGTGGTCTTTGACCATCTATCTGGTCGTAGAGATTTCTATGTAATGCGTTCCCTACGATTCATTGATTTCGTCAGAAATCCTCGAAAATGTTCGCCCGTGTATGTTTAGTACAGTTTTATAATTAGCGTGCATGCAATTCACCATGACTTTGTCGTTAATGCACCCAGCCGTCTAGATTCGTGCAAACACAGTTACCAAATGTTAATGGGATTTGTTAAATATGAATTCCTGATTGACAAATATTGCAATAAGTAGATGAGATTGATGAAGTGTACCAACAATACGGAGGTAGACAGACTTTAGGAAAAATATTTGCACATTTAACTACATTCAAGTTTCTTTTAAAATTAAACTGGTATGTGGTTCAATCCGTTTCTTAAATCTGAGCTAGCGTAGTTCGAGCGCCCGTTTGTACTACTCTGAGATAACGTTCTCTTTACCGAATAAATATGATCGTTTGTACTACTGAGATAACGTTCTCTTTACCGAATAAATATGATCGTTCGGCCTCAATATAACTTTAAATATCGCAAAGAACAAACGATTATTGGCATAAAAGTCTGAACATTTTACTTGAGATATGAGAATTCTTAGTTGTATTAAGAAGGTTATCATGTGTTGTGTAGTATGACAAAGCCATGTTTAAACAAATATTAATGATTAATCACAATGCCTGAAATATGTGGATATGTGAGTCTAATGTCACCAGAGGTACTGCCCAGGACAACTCTCCGCTGGATCCCGGACGCGAAAAGAAAGCGGGTCGACCTAAAGCGACATGAAGCAGAACTCTAGAGAAAGAGAATGTCGACAGACGTTGAACAACATTTCTTGTAATGCTGTGGAATTTCATCAGTGACGCTCTCTCGTTGTTATAGTGGATGGGATACAATTGCTATCTTATCTAAAACAAGATGATGTGAAATATTAGGAAATTATATACGTAATTAATGTACGTTGATATAGATTCGCCTGTTTGCATTTGAAAACAGAAGTGAAGAACATAAAGGAAATGATAAGCCACTTCCATTGGAAAATAAAAGTAAAGAACATGAAGGAAATGATAAGCCACTTCCATTGGAAAACAAAAGTAAAGAACATGATGGTACTGGTGACCCACTTTGATTGGAAAACAAAAGTAAAGAACATGAAGGAAATGATAAGCCACTTCGATACATAAGAGTATCTTAAAGAAATAAAAAAAAAAACGGACGTAGCTAAATGAGAATCGTTTATAATCTCTAAATGAGAATCGTGTATGGTCTCTAATAGAGAATCGTGTATGGTCTCTAAACGAGAATCGTGTATAGTCTCTAAATGATAATCGTGTATCGTCTCTAAACGAGAATCGTGTATGGTCTCTAAACAAGAATCGTGTATCGTCTCTAAATGATAATCGTGTATCGCAGTGTGTTTCTTAAAGATACTTGTGTAGAGTCTATCGAGCAGAGAAGTGAAGAACTAATAGCTTAGAAAATGACAACAAACAAAACATTGTTGAAGCAAACAATCAAGCAAAAAGAAACATTGATTAGACAGATGCATAATTGCTTCTCACAGAATACAAATCAACATTTTAATACCTTGGCATCTAAGTTAACTCTCACCAAGTCTGGATTCGACCATTTGCTTAGCGAATGGCAACTCATCTATGAAAATACATTTGTCTTGAGAAAATCTCTAAAGACGTCCTTAAAATCATCTTTTAAAAGAGATAAAAAAATAATTTTTTAAACCAAAAATAATAAATTGCTGAGAAAAAAGTGTATGCTTTATAAATAGTTTGTAGTTTCAAATGAATCTATAAACTCACTCTGGATAGCTCTAGTTGTATTCTGAGCAACAAAAGCTTCTGAATGATTCAATTAACGTGTTTTTTTTTTAAATATTACTTTAGTTGTTATTGTACAATTTTGTACATTATTTGTACATTGTCATTAAAAACAGAATTCTCACATTGTGTAAAAATGTAATTGAAACTGGGTTTTTCCTTCTTAAAATGGTCCTGAAAAGCCATTTTGAACAGTACATTTTTATGCATAAAACGTGTGCATTTAATCATACCAGTTTCATTTTGTTGTGGTCCAAGAATGCCCATCTAGGTCAGATCGAGTGTTATTCAAAAAGCCCATCGTTTTATCTTTGCAAAATAAATAATGATTCTATTTGGTATCATTAAGTTGAATTGTATTTAAAGTTATGCACGACACAGAAAAGCACATCCCTCGAATATGTTTAAACATAATCTGGTTTTATATTTAACGAGGCACAGTATACATTAGACAACGTTCATTATAACATTCTATGTGCAAACCGTTCTTCCTGTCTTGTCTCAGCACAAGCAAAATTTTAACTGCGATAAATATCTTGTCGTATAACTTAATAGGTAAAGATAGTATCGCTTTTGTAAACTATGGCCAACGGCAAAGACCTTTGTTTGTCCAACACTTAGAACAAGAAAGGAGCGTAATACTCTCTAATAATTTACACCGATTGTGCTATCAGCGTTGCGTTGTACAAGCAGTTATTTGTCGCCTTATCTACACGTTTTACGATTCTATATATATTGTAACCCGTGAAGATGTACTTCCGAGATTAAGAGATCAATGTACTTCATAACATGGTTGAAAGATTGTTTGAAATGGGTAAATAAGTGATGCAAAGAGTTCGCTCTGTCTGACGATCATAACTTAGCATTGTAAATACCGAATTCCCTGTGTGGCTTGAATGCTGTATACTAGCAAATCACTTGGAAGAAACTCTATCGATAATCGTACCAATATTTAATTTTGTCACACAAGAAATACATTGAGGCGCCGCACTTGAGTGCCAGATTTCCTGATAAAAGGGCCTAAATAAAGTAAGTCAATATCTGAGTATGTAACAGCATTAGTGGACTACTAGGCAAGTTTTGAAAATGCTGAACTACATCTTGAGGTTTGTGTAAATAGACACGGCAAACAGGTGTTACTCGGCCGGTTACCTAGTGATTTAATTCAAATGGAACTATATTTGGAAAATACAACATAACCTGCGTTGATTCTTTTGTATGTTGTGTCAGAATAGTATCTATCATAAGAATGTAGTTTATTGTGTATATGAACCTATTACTAAAACAATGTATTTCACCAAAAAATTTAATAAAATTAAAGGAAATATATAACGAACTTAATTAGTGGAGTAATACCGTCACAATTAAGCTATTGAATTAAATGCGACTATTTCAATACAAGATATCAACAGGCCTAAAAATGCTAACCTGTGCACATGATATTAGAGGTAACCACAGTGTCACATACTGGCTGCTGAAACTTTATTGTCTATATCTCAGCCTCACCTGACGCTGAAGATAAAACAGGTAACTGAATACTCCAGAGGTGCTGATTTGAAGCTCATGTCTTCATACCTTATATATCCATATTAAAGTGGTTTACTAGATAAGACCAATATTAGCTCCCGTCTCGTCCTTTTGGTAATATAACTTTACATGCATTTAAATCTGAAAACGTGTAATGCCTGCAAATATAAAACATGTGCAGATCAAGAGACTGCAACCTCAAGTCCTGAAACTAATGCAGAAATAAAGGATGCATACGGTAGCATCTACAAAGTCAATGACCAGTTAGGAAATTTATTATATAACGTTTTGGGTCACTTATTGTCACATGCATGCATTGCATACATGTTCTTTCAAGCATATGTAATTAAGAATATATTATCTCCTTTCAAAATTACCTGTATTCAGCGTGCACATGATAATTCAATATTATGTTTATGCCATTTTCTTGTGTGAGTTATCACAGACTAATCATGTTGATAATAAATAATATTTATCGTAACAAGCTCGCTTTTAAAATTACAAAAGGCAAAAAATGTGACTATATATTTCTGAAAATTAAAAAGTGTTGTTATGGAAAATTAAGGTGTTTCAATAATTTAACGAATCGAAGTCACGCACAATACCAATCGGGTTTATAATTCTCAAACACACTAATAAGTTATGTCTTCTGAAGGACAAGTTATTTTTCCAAAGTCATTTGTCTGCAACAAGTACATATGCACTCATCTCTGATATGAATAGGAGCATTATTAATAATCTTGGATTTATCAAACGATTTATTAACTAGTGAGCGCAAAATTTAATGGGGGCCCTGAGTGGTCGAGTGGTCTAAAGCGTTCTCCGTTACGGATCACTGCCATCTCACCTCTGTCTTCGGGTGTTCGAGTCTCGGATTCAGCCAACGTGGGTATGTGAGAAAGCTTGCCAGTAGCTTATCGTGGGTCGGTGGTTCTTTCCGGGGGTTTTCCCGGGTTGTTCCTCCACCATTAATACTGGCCGCCATGTATAGCCTATCGTGTGCTGAAAAATGGCGTTAAACCATACAACAACAACAACAAAATTGAATGTGATTATGGAAAAACATGGGAATAAAAATCAAATAAGGGATCAGATTACATCGTTTGCTTTCTCATTTCAAATGCTCAATTCACATATGTTACACACACAAATATATGCATGTATGTTGTTGCTGTCTCCGTTGTACCCGCTGAGGACATTCTTTTATTACTGGGCAACGACCTAGCTGGAGGCAAGGCTGTGGTTAATCCATTTGTACCTGTCAAGCCTTGCTTGGATCAGAAAGTCGATCCAATTGAACAAGAATTCCCTGATTTATTCCCAGCTTGTGCAGTTCCCAGAAATAAAGATCTTGAGAATGATGTTGATCAGGAAAGTATTCCTTTAGCTGACACGTGCATTGATCAACTTTTTAATGAGGTCACTTTCACTACTTGTTTGGATCATTCAGAAGGTATTAATCACAGAGATGCTCTTTTAACAAACTCATTATCCTTATTCTAATCAGGGTGATAAATCAGGGTGATAAACGACAATCACTTGTCGTTGAACAGGAAAAAGATCCTAAGATCTCCTCTTTGTTTCAAAGGGCCATTAGTAAAACTGAAGCCACTTAAGTTCCTGTCAGTTATCTCATTTTAAATGGAATTCTTATGAGAAAACGGAGACCTCAAGAGGTACCTGCTGGTGATGAGCAATCAGTGACCTATCAAACTGTAGTTCCAAAACCTTACATACAGGAACATACTTAGTCTTGCCCATAAAATTCTTTTGGCTCGTCATTTAGCGATATATACTGTATATCTTGTCATACTTATCAAATAGTAGGAAACCCTATCAGAAGATACCTAAAGATCATCTACAACCTATTCCTGCCTCTGACGAACCATATAGTAGAATTATGGTAGATTGAGTTAGTCTCTTATATAAGACCAAATCAGGTAACCAATACCTTGTGACCATTATGATTGCATCAACATGGTTTCCAGAGGCAGTTCCTTTGAGGAATATTAAATCTAAAACAATAGTAAAAGCTTTGATACCTTTTTTATACTCAGTTTTGCCTTCCCAAATCTGTCCAGTCTGATCAAGGCTCAAATTTCATGTCTGGAATGTTTCAGCAAGTTATGTACGAATTAGGCATCCAGCAATTCATATCTTCTGCCTATCACCCTGAGAGCCAAGGCGCATTAGAAAGATTTCATCAGAGTTTGAAAAATATGATTCGATCATATTGTTTTGATACGGGTAAAGATTGGGATGAAAGCAATCATTTACTATTGCTTGCTTTTAGGGAATCAGTTCAAAAATATTTACGATTGAGTCCCTTTGAACTGGTTCTTGGGCACACTGTGGGTGGATGTTTGAAGGTGTTGAAAGAGAAACATCTTTCTAATTAAAAAATACTGAAATTAGTCTCCTTGATTATGTTTTCAGTTTCATTTATAAGTTGTCAAAGGTTTGTGAGGTCGCAAGAGCAAATCTGCACTCTTGACAATCAAAAACGAATACAAGATATGATAAAAACTCGAAGGAACGTAGTTTTCAGCCTGGTGATACAGTCCTGGCTCTCTTGCCATACGACAAAATTCTCTTCAGGCCACGTAGTATGGTCCTTACACAGTTGACAGGAACGTAAATGATTTAAATTACATCATAAACACTCCTGGGAGGCGTACACAAAAACAACTCTGCCACATAAACATGCTAAAAGAGTATATTGAAAGAGATAGCCAGGTTAAACATGCAATTAATTTAGCTGTACTTGTTCCACTCAGTGAAGATTTAAGTGAAGGAATGTCATCGGATTCTGCTAATATTAGAGTGACAAATCTTTAGAATTTAGAAATTATGAAAGCTCTGGACCAGAAACTGTCACATTTGCAAGAGCAAGAAAGAAATGAACTTAAACAGGCATTATTTCTTAATATGAGCAATTATTTCCAGATGTTCCTACTACAACGAACAAAATTTTCCATGGAGATGAAATTGTAAATTCCACACCTATGGAACAACACCCGTACATGATGAACCCTCTCAAACATGAATATTTCAAAAACGAAATTCAGTATTTGCTGGAAAATTATTTTATAGAGCCCAGTAAAAGTGACTGGAGTTCACCATGCATACTTGTCCTAAATCCAATTATAACTTCCCGTATGTGCACTGATTATAGGAACGTGAATAGTGTTACAAAAACAGATTTATTTCCATTACCAAGGATCAATGACTGCATTGATAAGATCGGAAATGCCAAGTATGTCACAAAATTTGACCTTCTGAAAGGATTTCGGCAAATTTTCGCTAACAGAAAGAGCAAAGGCAATTTCTACATTGGTGACTCCAGATGGACTTTGCCAATAAAAAGTAATGAAAGGGTCGCCAAGTACTTTTCAACGTCTCATGAATACGATTAAATCTGTCATCATCTACAACGACACCTGGAAGGAAGATTTAGTAACAATTCGGAAATTCCTTGAAAGATTCACAGATACAAGTTTGACAATTAATTTATCCAAATGTGAATTCTGCCGTGCTAGTGTAACTTTTTTAGGACATATCGTGAGACATGGACACGTTAAACCTCTGGATGCTATGGTCAAGACAATCTCTGAATTCCCAGTAAATAAAAAGCAACTGATGCAATTTTTCTATGATTGCTGAACGCCTGACAAATCTATTGAATAAGAAAAACAAGTTCCTTTGGTCTGATAAATATCAGGAGGCTTTCAACAAGTTCATAGCCATACTTAAAAACGGGCTAGTTCTTACAGCAACAAAATTCAGCCAATGATGTAAAGTGTCTGCGGATGCAAGTAGTGTTGGGGTTTAGACAGTTTTGATTCAAGAAGACGAAAATGGTATTGATCATCTAGTGTATTTTTTTTATATGAATTTAAATAAGCACCAAAGAAAGTATT
This sequence comes from Sinohyriopsis cumingii, assembly GCA_028554795.2. Classification (NCBI taxonomy): domain Eukaryota; kingdom Metazoa; phylum Mollusca; class Bivalvia; order Unionida; family Unionidae; genus Sinohyriopsis; species Sinohyriopsis cumingii. The sequence goes on from CM068825.1 coordinate 113,493,266, forward strand.
CAACAATCGATAAGGAATGTTAGAGTTTGATATTGACATTACAACATTTTGAAGTTTACATTAGTTCAGTTCCTTCTTCGATTATTGCACTTAGTGACCACAACCCATTTGCTTTCATCGGCAAGATGAAAAATAAAAATCAAAGACTACTAAGGTAGAGTTTGTTGTTACAGGAATATGATATTGACATCAGGCACATCAAAGGAACTGCTAATTTAATAGCAGACGCACTTTCCCGTGTATAGCAATGTATTATTTCTTATTTCCCGTGTATAGCAATGTATTATTTCTTTTGTTCACTGTGTGTAATTTGTAAGAGAATTTTAACCACATGTATAATTAATCTATGACAAAAAGAACATTTTATTATGTAAATCTTTCTTTTTCTGTATGGTGGAAGTTGATTTATTTTATATTTGATTCAATTTAATTGTTTGTAAGTTTTAAAATCTTTTAATTTTGAATTTCATGACACGTCCAAAAATTGCAGTTTTGTTTACTAGAAACTCGATATTTTTTCAGAAACTAGTTTGACCTTGACTTTTCAGTTGTAAACATCTAACGCAAACTTAGGTCCAGACTTGATTTAGAAATCAATGAGAGAAGTAAACATCTTTTTATTATTTTTTTATTCGCGGAGTAAAATGATTGGTTTTAATCAAGGTCATACTGGGGCTACGTGATTTTTCTATATCTAAACGGCCTCCATTTTGCAATTCTGGGCTTTCCGAAATTGCGCATCAGTTAGATTTGATAGTGATGCTTAGAGGGTGAGATCTCAGTTGGGCTTTTAAATTTTACACTGGAATTTTTATTCAAATTATTATGATTCTAAAAGATTTTTCTTTTTCCTAGAAATATTTGAATGCCCATACAGAATTCTTTGACAAAGACATCTATTTAAATTTTATTAGGAAACTATAGCACAGGAATATAATTTTCTGTGGAATTAAAAAAGAACTGTAGACTATACAACACCGTAAAGGCAACAGTATACGCCATCGCCTTCCATTTTGGATTTTTCGTCGGGACTCGAACTTGAATTCATTTGAGCATTTCATTACTAGGACATCTATCATTTATTTCCTGGATAATTATTGGATTAATTTTGGATTTGATCATTAAATCCGTAAGTTATTTTTTCATTTTTATAGTGTTTTTCCAGGAAAATAAATTATTTGTTAAATTTTTCAAAGCTTGCTGTTTCACTTTTTGTTTGTTAATGTTTATTCAATCCTAAACAAGTAACATAATAAATTACAAAATAAGAATATTTTCAATATTGAAATTTATTGTATGCATGATTCAGTTAAGGAAAAGATAATAGGAAGGAATATAAGTTTGTTGATTGGTTTCTTATCCGATTGTACATTGACATAAATAATATCAGAACACGCCATTCTTGAGACTTCTTTACAGGAGACATATGTAACGTAACACATATTCATTACTAAATCGTCGTTGCCTGAGTCTTTCACGACGTCAACACAATGTTAATGTGTTTTTCGTTTCGTTTTGTTTTCATCCGTACTCATAATTGGAAGACTACTCTTTCTAACACTGTATAGCTTTGAATATCTTATATTAAGGGATGGTGAATGATCCTTTACTTTAATGCGGAGTACCATTTCATCGGATAGGGTTGGTGAACGTTAAAGAAACTTCCCATTTATCCGTATTTATTATTGTTTATAGTGCTCTAATTTGTACCAATGTTGCTTTATTCGCATATGAAAACAGTTCCAAGTCTTTCTAAACCATTCTGGCTTCAAATTCATATCCTGGGTTATGTTCCTTGGTTTTTTCCTGCCACTGAGGCAAAACCCTAGAGTCAGAAATAGAAAATCAAGATTATCCAAGAAACAAAGTCGTTTAGGATTTGCTGGACTTTTTTACATTCCAGACGTTTCAAATGATGGCTTATATTTACACTGTTAAATTTAAATTGTGGAATACCTAATGGTCGTCGTGTGTTTTATTACTGTTAATTAATTCGCAAAAAAACATCTGCTTATACACGAAAGTTAACATACACATGACACAATTATAAATTTAAAGGAATTATCTCGTCTTGTGGAATCAGCTCTTCTAAAAAAAAGTACGTTAAAATCATCTATGTCTTGAACAGTGCCTTTGACTTTCTTCCATGAAATTTGAGATAATGGTGATGGCCGAAGTCGTGCCATTGCATATCATATAATGTCTTCTCACTTGGTTAATGTCTGATCAGTTGAACATTTTCAAAGGTATCAGTCTTTTACAATTTAGCGGTAAATTCATTCTTGAAGCTCAATAAGTATATTCTTCATGTTTTATTGTATTGAATTACCAATGGTTAAACACGTGTTTGTAGAAGATGCAGTTGTTCTTTGTGCAAACAATAAATTTGTAGATCTTTCAAACGTGAAGCACTTTTGTTATTGGCAAAAGAATTGTACCAATAATGTTGCTTGTATATATATTATACTATGAAATGGTTATTTTAATAACAAAAGTAATTTGTAAAATTAAATATGTTGCGTATCACATATAATAAAATGTGCATTACAGGTAAAAATACTAATTCTAAACTATAAAAAGATATATTGGCAACTCTGTGGTCAATGCTTAATGAGGCTGCAAGTCGGAAGAAATAAAGGAGGTTGTGAAATTCGTTGCTTTTGAATGTTTGCAATCATAGAGGGTGTCGACAATTTTGTTTAAAGACACGTTTTAAAGCTTGCAAAAACTCTAAAATGTTTGAAGTAAAATAGTTGAGTATTTTAATTTTAATTTTTAATTTTCGTTTTCAATTTTCATTTATATGATTTGATTTTCAAACTTTTGTTACTCTTGATTTTTATTTTAATTTTAAAGTCAATCGTACATTTTTTCTTCTAAATTTCTTTAATTAATTCCTTGAAAATTTTAATTCTCAAAAATTAACTTTTCAAACTTAATTTTAATTTTATTTTTCTATTTAATTTATTAATTTTTGTTTGCATTTAAAAAAAATATTATATCATTATCTTTTCATTTTCAACTTCATTTTATTTTTTCATTTTTATATGAATTTTCAAATTTAGCTTTGAAATTTTCATATTTGTTTCAATTTTTATTTTCAATTTTCCGTTTACATTTATAATTTTGGTCTAGAATTTTTATTTTTGATTGTGATTTTTACTTTAATGGGTGATAATCTTGCTTGAGATATACTTGTTTTTCTATGCCAAACTAAAGATTCAATGAGAGAAGGTAAACCGTTCTGTGAGAGCTTGAGTAACAGTCTTCCACAAGATATATTAACAAGATGGATAAAAAAGAAGCCTTGCATCGTATATGGAGTACGTTTTTATTAAGAAAATAATTGTTTGTTTCTCTGTAAAATTGTGAAGGGTAGTCTCACTTCCTCATAGATTTTACCCATACACATGCATATCGTCCAAGTGTAAGTTCTTTGGTGGAAGACATTAAAGATCATAACCATTTTCAGAACCTCTTTGATCTATTGGAATAGGAAAAATACTCAGATGATTGCTAAATGAAACAAAAACCAAATCCCTCTATTTGGTTCTTAAGATATGAATAAAGAAGTGCTTAAGTTAACATTTTACTTGCCAGAGTTACACCAAGTAACTACGAAAGAAGACGACGTGTACGATATTTAGAGCATTCCCGATCGAAGTTGGAAAACACCAACACCAACAGTTCGCTGGAAAAGATGTCACTCAGTTTCGATTCTTCGATTCTTGGGTTTCAGCTTCACAATTGATCGACAATAAACATAAATACATGTTTCCGTTATGAAGAGCTCAAAGCTCATTTATTCAAGAACTATTCAAGTAACAACAGCAACAAATGTTTGTTGTGTGGAGAACGTTCCCTAAAAATTCTTTTTCTGTCGAATCTGTATGACGTATTTTCATTGTAGCAGCCATAGGCAATTTTAGTTTGTAACAAGGAAATAAATAGTTGTTGGCCATTTTACTCAGCATTTATATTAGTTATCTCCTACCCAATTCTTCACTGAAATATACCTGGACAAAAAACAACAAGCATTTCGACAATGCCAGACGGGACGAGAGCTCTTCAAATCAAGGTAGCAACGTTCTTCTAGAAAATCAGTCTCTTTTGACAACGAATGACTCTTCAGAGACCAGAACCATCGAACAATGAAAAATCAGTTGTACCTGACATTACCATGTGTAAGTTCTATGAATGTGTTTCCCAACAATACATTATGTTGCTTCATAGCCAAATTACCTCAAGAAATACAATTGGAACGCAGAACAAGTTAACAATATGACTGAAAGTTAGATCACTTTCCTTATCGAAATAATCAAAGAACAAGTTTAAGAACACGTGAACAATCATTATCATCATTTCTGCGATTTCAAAATAAAATCACCAATGGAATGTGTACTTCATGAGCATTAATGAAGCATATTATTTTACTGCTCAATACTGGAGAGAAGTGTACTGATCGAATACCATAAAATTTCTCAATGTCTTAAAACGCTGTCTATCATATGTTCTCCCAGATTGTTTCCTGTTCTGAGTGGAAACACAAAAATAGCACCGGATTCAAAAATCATTTACAAGAACTATTATTTTACAAATATTTTTGCTTCCATATTGAATAGAACGAATGACCAAATTTGACGTGTGTGTACTCTGAGGTCGTTTAAGATACGTTCGTTCGAAACACAGGGATTTAATTTCCCGGCAGACCAAAACAGCGAGGTACATATCAAACTCGGTGAAGTCGCGACAACTTCGTGTGGAAGTTCAGTTTGCATTAGCTCTGGCGAACACAGTGAACGTCAATTTCTATGCAGCATTTGACAATACTCTGGAAATCAACATTTTGGTAGAAGTTATCTTTGACTATTATATGCAAAAGGAAAAGAACGAGCACGAATCTATTGAGATATCCGAAGAGGATGTTTCTATTCAGATCAACAACAATAGAAAGAACGAACTATAATAAAGAAGACAAAATGAGGTATTTATGGCAAGAGGGTCAGAACAATATGAACATTTAGTCTCTTGATTTGCTTGTGGCTTGGCTGAAAGAATCACAGGCCTAGTCATTGAACATTGTTATGTGTGTCGAATCAATCATTCTTTTCAGACACAAAACGAAAACTGCGTGATGAATAGTTGCTGGAAGAATATCTAGAAGACATATGAATGCTCACCTTCGAAGAGAACATTTTGAAAAAGTGTGGACCTGCGTGACCATTCCTTATCTCAATTTACTTATCTGGAGATGAAATGCATTGAAGCTCTATTCCAAAAGATTAAAAAGACTATTTGTTCATCGAATTACGTCACATATATTTTCAAAGAGAAGATCAGGTGTGTGAACTGATGACTTTACACTACCTCTGAAAATGAGGAAAACGTTGAATACCAGGGAAATCATTAAAAGAAATGGATACCTAGGAACACCATTACATTCTGACTCAAGTTCGTACACGGCTTTTTTAATCCAGTGGTGTATGCTAAAGATAACCGTCTTCGTCAGAAACCTAAAGACGTTTAAGCCTATGTCATCATTACTGACGACAGCCCTCGACCAAGAATCCATTGGGTAGCCGTCTACTATCCCAACTAACACAGCGTGAAATATCTTACTTTTGATTGAATACCGCCTCTGAAATACGCCAGTAACTTTATATAATGAAATGACGTATAAACTGTAATATAAATAATGTGAGATTACATGGATCAGCTTACGTTTTGAGCGTGAACTGTATTGTGTGTTTTTTCTTCCACACTCAGTCTTTCATGTCCCTTAAAAAATTTATTGACTGAAAGTTCTGAAATGAAGTAAGTAATGCAATAGCAAAATTCCATGACTTCGTACTGAATGAAATAGTGCCCAGTTTATGGAGATAACAATAACAACGAAGATTGCAACAGCAAAGTATCATGATGTAGCACTGACTTGTGTCTGAAAATATAGCATTAAGATAAAGATATAATGTTTGTCGTCGTTTATCAGTTTTGTATGTAATATAGGTTACCTTCTCTTATTTAATAGGAATTATGTACTACTAATAAAGTCGAATTACACATCGGAGCAAAAACACAATAGGTTCCGACTTATAAATCGATTTAAATACATTTATATGCCAAATTCTGTGACGGTTAATGTTCTAATTTTGAATTTATACTTTTATTAATTACATATTTAGGAATTCAACAAATTTCATGAGACTAATGTGAACAAAGCAGAATAAAGTACGTCTCAGACCCAGTCTTACCTGCTGTAGAACTTATCCTAAAAGTTTCAACGTGGTATCAGAAGTTGTGTAATTACACACAGTGGTTCATTAACTTCAGTGATGGCGAGGGTGTTGAAACAATGCTTCGTGTTTTTCTTTCCCAAAAAATGGTGGATGGCGTCGATTCATAAGGTGAATGGTTGATAATGTTTAAAGAGAACGAATTCCGAGCAAAATTAAAAATGTTTTCCTTAAAGTGGGCTAACATCAAATAATTTACCAAAAACAAAAGGAGAGTGCTGCATGCAGTTAGATATTCTGAAATCTTGTGCTCACTAATTATTATATATAAACAGTGATCAGTTGCAAAGTTAAAATGGATTTTCAGTTAGCAAAATTAAATCGGTGAACAATGACTTTGATTCATCGTTTCATTCGACCGACATACGGATACTCTTTAAAGTTTGAGGTGTTGCTTTAACCTTGCTTGAAGTCACCTTAAAATGCTTCGAGACTTTTAACCTCTTTATAAGACTGTATACCTGATTTTTAATTGGCACAGTGCTAATTTATATATTGACATTAATCAAAATCCGTCAGTGTTTATAAATTATAATTTGTGGTATTAAGATACTGAAAATATTTATCGTTCACATTATCAATATCAAAATAAATTTTTATATTATTAGCTAAGGGCATCAATTAAAACAGTTAATATTTCAAAATTTCTTATTATTAAGGACTACCTGCAAATAATCTGGAATGATCCAGTGGTCACCTTCAAAATGCGACTTGCTAAAGTCGAGGATGACAAATAAATATGTATCAGCAACTATTATTAATTAACACAGCGAATGATGACAAGAGAAATGTGTATCAACAAAGTCTAATAATTAAAACAGTGAAGGATGACAAGAGAAATATGTATCCACAAAGTCTATTAATTAATACAGTGAAGGATGACAAGATAATTGTTTATGAGCAAGGACTTTTACCACAGTGAAGGATGACAAGAGAAATGTGTTATCAACAAAGTCTATTAATTAATACAGTGAAGGATGACAAGATAATTGTTTATGAGCAAGGACTATTAACACAGTGAAGGGTGACAATAGAAATGCGAATCAGCAAGGATTATTAATTAGCACCGAGTGTAAAGAGAAATGCGTATCAGTAAGGACTATCAATTAACACAGGGTGACAAGAGAAATGTGTATCAGTAAGGACTATTAATTACCACAGGGTGACAAGAGAAATGTGTATCAGTAAGGACTATTAATTACCACAGGGTGACAAGAGAAATGTGTATCAGTAAGGACTATTAATTTCCACAAGGGAACAAGAGAAATGTGTATCAGTAAGGACTATTAATTACCACAGGGTGACAAGAGAAACGTGTATCAGTAAGGACTATTAATTACCACAGGATGACAAGAGAAATGTGTATCAGTAAGGACCATTAATTACTAGAAGGTGACAAGAGAAACGTGTTTCAGTAAGGAATATTAATTAACATAGCGGTAGCAGTATCAGAATACAAGATCATATATTAAAATCACCGTCGTCGTCATCTATAAAGTTAGCAGCCAATAGTGAATTTTAGCTTACTTTCAGTTAAAACAATGACAGCGAGTGGAATTTAAAAAGATTTTTTATATATAAGAAATCTCATATAAGTTACACGTGATTCAGATCATTCCTCTCACTTTTCTCCAACAAGCAAACCAAGCAATGTATATATGCATTTTATGATAAATGTATACAACTTCTGGCAATTTCATTTCATGGAATGATTTTGCTTTGTTTTATTCTAGAAATTAATAATATTCAAGCATTAAAACAAAGCACTAATTGTAGAAAAATTATGCCCTCAATGGAATCCTAATTATGCTAGTTGGGTCACTTTTCTACGAGTAGGAGGTAATTATTCTCAGTAGAAAAGTGACCCAGGGTACATTTCTACAAGGGTCAATATTATACTGGCGCTTTCTATTTGTATCATTAAGTGCACAGACAGAAATCACTATTTCTAAGTCGCCAAGGTTAAAATGAATAACCCATCAACATTTGTATTTATACATGATGCATAAAAAGTTTCTTAGACACTATTCCATGACACTTCTCTTCCATATTTTTTCAGAAATGTGTAGTTTACTTTTAAGCGTTTTAAACCTGAAAACGAGCAAGATATCAAAGAAGATTATATCAGCATTTTGTATAAATGGAAAGGGGTTGGAATATAATTCTTATATTTTAAGTACATGAGTAATACAGTACTTTTTCAAACTGGTACTTACGAGTCTAGCGGACTATATTTTTCATTGTACAAAATTCTGTTCAGAATTAACATTTTACAGAACGTTTTTCATCCAAGTCTTACAAAGTGTGCTTGAATGTTTTCTTCATAGCAGTTTTTACTGTGATATGTAGTCCTTTTCTTTACTCATAGAGTACTCGTTTATACAAGACATCTAAAATTCAAGCTTGTAATTTGCTTGTTTATTTTCCTTTCTTTTATTTATGTGCAACGGAGTTAAATAGTGGAATGTGTAATCTTTTATTGAATATAGAAGCTGTTGGAGGAAGTTTCATGCATAATGACTTGTATCATAAACAGTATGGTACTTTATTCCAATATCAAATCAATCTGAATTATAACAACATATTGCATTGTTCCAATGCTCTCTGTCGGATTTGGTATTTGATCTTGTTTGAGTTCTTCTTCGCAAACCTTTGTATAATCATTGGGGACATACTAATGACAGTAGTCGCGTGACCAAAGAAAATGAAACAGGTCCAGTACTGTCTAGATAAACATATCTGGCATCATATATTTTATTGAATACCAACCTTAGTGACCTTAGCTCATCCCTTGATGCGGTTGTGCAATTGCATTATTCCTGTTTTGATTGATTAATTGACAATTGTCGCTGATTGCAATATTGTACACACTGCTGTCCGAAGGGGCTTCATAGAGGGTATTATATATTTTGTCAAAAGCCTAGAGAGAGGTCACGTAGCGATATTGTAATTAAATATTGTTATAGCCTTCAGTTTTGAGTTTCCGAGATATTAATCGGAATATACAAAGCTGATGTCGGTTGATTATCACGAGGGTTGTCTAAAAAAGTGTACGTCACGTACACAATAAAAACAAATATTTTTTAGAAAGGTAAATACACGTCTGTACAGAATTATTAAGAAAAAGTCTGAAAGCTTATTGTCTTCCCCCAAATTATTTACAGCATCATCCAATTGTATATGTACCACTGAGATGCGTTTTTGTCCGTCTGTGCACCAAATTTCAACCAAACCTTTATTTAAAATACAAGTTAAGCTGATGTTACGATCTAATTCTTTTCCTTAACTGTTATTAGGAATTACAGAGATTAGATAATGAAAATAGCGTTTGACGAGCTTGATAACATAAATATATGTCGATGCTTAGGGTTGGGACAAACGCTCAGTACATCTATATTGTTTGTGTGACCTTTGTTATTAATAAAAGCTACTTCACCTTGCACTTGAAGCGTTTTTCCTTGCCTTGTTTGATAGGAAAGACGTCACGTGAGGGCCCCCACCCCCACCCCTCCAAATTATCCTGAAAAAAAAAAACAAATCTGCGTTTATCGAAATTAGCTGAGAGCATATGAGACAAACACGTTAATGTCTGCAATCAGTTAATTGAGACAGAATCTGTAATAAAACTGAATTCTTTCTAAAGAAACGATAGATTAATCAGTTAGTCAAAACAAAACACATCAGTCGCCAGCTATGTTTTGCGTATGTATGTATGTATGTATGTATGTATGTATGTATGTATGTATGTCTATTTATCTATCTCTATTATGAGATTTCGACTTTATTTTAATTTCGTCCATGTTCCTGGATATTATATTCCCTACTTCTCTCTGTCTGTCTGTCTGGCTCTCTCTCTGTCTCTCTGTCTTTCTCTGTCTGTCTGTCTGTCTGTCTGTCTATCTGTCTGTATGTCTCTCTCTCTCTCTCTCTCTCTCGTGATCTTCACCTAGATCTTCACCTTGATCTTTTACCCCTTGACATTTTCACCTGATTTTAAGAAAGGACCATGCCTTTGTACAGCAAACCAAAGACTGAGTCGAACGGCCATCTTATTAAAACGTTAAAGGCATGCAATCAAAACCAGATCACAAGTAATGCAGAATAAATATAAATGTTGTGTTTCGCCTGAGACAGACTATTTTTATATTTCACTTTATATCGCTGCGGTGGGTATTATTTAAGTTGCATCACACAATAATATATTTGAAGACCTGTATGTAAAATTGACGCAGTTCTCACTACGCATGTTAGCAGCATCTCAGTTACTATACATGATAGGAACATGTCAGTGCAAGCCAAATGAAAAATAAGATTTGTATATTTTAATATTGCAATAAACAGGAAGAATTTAAGTCTTGTTATTTACATTCGATAAAAAGAATAAAGACGTATTCTCTGTGTATAAATACTCTGTCTTGAAGTTAATTCAAATGACAACTTATCAGAATTACTTTGTATTTACATGATACATTATTTAAATTATTTATATTAAATGTGTTTTCCCCATCTTCAATGACCATATGTCTAAACCCATGACTGAATCGAATGAACTCGCAAGTCAATTTATATCTTGCAGTGAAGTTCAGGTTTAGAACTGATGTATGAGGACAGATAGTCAAAATCATGTTGAAAAGATTTTGTCAAAAATAAAATACAGTAATGAAAGTAGTTTACATATCCCATTTTACAGTTGTAATGTCAGAATCTATCGACCATGGTAAGAAAAGAAAAAAATAACGGTTATCCTAGGGGGTGGGAGGATGGTACTGGGGTGTAGGTGGTTATTGTTTCTGTTTTAGGCGAAAACCATCCACTCAGTACGTTTTACAAGAAAGTTAATACTGTCTGGTTGCCATACGAAACATCTATATACATCTACCCCCTAGGATAACCGTTATTTTTTTTTCTTTTCTTACCATGGTCGATATATATATCCACACACACACACACACACACACACACACACACACACACACACATATATATATATATATATATATATATATATATATATATATATATATATATATATATATATATATATATATATATATATATATATATATATATATATATATATATATATATATATATATATATATATATATATATATATATATATAACTAAACTGTACTGGTGGGCCAGCCAGAAGCCCCAGAACAAGATTATTCTATGCATTTTCTGCTGAAAAGACGTCAATATCACATTAATAATAATAATAATAATGAGGACTTTGTATAGCGCCTAATCTTTAGAAGCTCTAAGCGCTTTACAACATTAGACAACATCTTTAAGATAAAAGAAACATAATAATATTATTACAAACACAAACACCTTGAAATTAGAAAAACATTTAAAAAAATAAAAAAACATGCTGAGAATATTTCAGGTAGGAAACATTATTAGGTCTTTAAGTTTGTTCTTGCAGTCGAAATAAGTGAGTTTTGAGAGCCCTCTTGAATGTGATCACTGTGTCTTTGTGTCTAAGTTCAGTGGACAATTCATTCCACGTTGCTGGGCCCTAGTATGCAAAAGAACGCTGTCCATATGACTTTGTTTTCATAGTGGGAATAATGAGTATACGATTGTCAGAAGAGGAGCGTAAGTATCTTTCTGGATTGTACACATGGGTGAGGTCAGATAGGTATGTTGGACTAGAGTCCGACAGTGAAACATAGCACAGAGAACAAATTTTGTGTTTGATTCTGGATCGAATGGAGAGCCAGTGTAGGGTACAGAGCAGCGGGGAGATGTGCTCTGATCGTGGTACTCTAAGTATGATCCGAGCAGCTATGTTTTGAACTTTCTGAAGTTTCTGGAGTAGATATTGAGATGAACCAGGCAGAATTGAGCTAAAATAGTCCAGTCTTGAAAGTACTAATGAACACACAAGTGTTTTAGTGGCCAATCGTCGTTGTTCCATTTTTGTACAATGGCGTACCTTTCTAACCTGTTTAGATAACTATCCGTGTTATCTTTGTCGTCTTCATATGGAGGTAATTTTGGGCCTCTCAGTTAAAAATCATGTTGCCCCTCCCTTGTAGTTTGCAGTAGCTCAGAATTTCTTTTATACTCCCTCTCCCTATTTCTATATTCTATCTCCAAAGCTTCTAACCTCACTTGTTTTCACTTTCTAACTTTCTTTCCTCTACTTCTTTAAGCAGTTCAATAGTCTCCATTTATGTTTCCTTTCCCATCATATCCTTTCATTTTCAGCCTGTTTTTCTATCTCTATCATCTCCTTCTCTAATTCTATCTTTCCCTTCTCGGCCTGCTTTTCTAATTCTATAATCTCCTTCTTAAAAACCCTTTTCTATCTTTTCGATCATACTTTATGACCCATTTTACTAATTGGATGTGACTTTTGGGGATTTGAAATACCACAATTTGCATAAACGTGAGGAAACGTACACATCCTTATATGCTTAATTCAGAACTAGGAGGGGAAGTTATTGATATAATTATCAGATCACGAATGATAGGATTTGGATGTCTATTATGTCAATGGTAACTGGGCTAAGCTATCTGGACTCCTTTATCAAATACTTTTGGACAAGGCCAGTGCTAACGCTAATATCTATAAACGGATGAACACTTTGATAACTGTTGTGAGACCTGACCTCCTATACAAAACGCATAACAGAAACTTTTAAGGACTTTATATACAACAATTGTAATCGTTGTAATCTTCCAATGAAAATGTTACAATTGTTTTAAAAAAGACCTGACTATAGAAAGTTACTTACTACTGTTACCTAGGAATCAATATTTACGTTGATAAGGTTCAGGACTTTCAATCACAGACTTCCGGTTGAAACCGGTCATTCATAAAATACACCATTTGACGAAAGAAAATGTAACCATTACGACAAAAATTACATAGGGGACGAATATAATTTTTTTTCATTTTTTCCTAATTTCACAAATAATGGGGTTTGTTTCTCAAACCGTTCTTTTACCTCAAATCATGATTGGGAATGGCACACAGACCTTATGTGCAACCAATGATCACAAAATTCCACAAAATCTTGTTTAATATGACCAAGTACATATATTTATGTTATATGTATATTATACATATTTAACACATCATTTGTAATGCATTTTGTATATTTCTCAATGAAATGTACATGAAAAAATTGTTTATATATTCAAAGGGAAACACAATACATTGTTCAACTTTTGCAACACTTAATAGGCTATCAATATGCATATTATTATTTGGACGTAACATTCTGTCCATGTGTCCGTCTGTCTTTCTGCTCTCTTCCTCTCTTGCTCCACTACACTGATTGTTTATACACATTAATTTGTAGCTGTACCCTTGCGTATTATCTTTAGTTTTTCTTTATCTCATTATGCGGATAATTAATGAATGCGAGAGATTTGAAATCATTATTTCTGAATGTTTCGGCAAATGCATTGATATGTACATGCAAAACTATGCAATGCGCTAATGACTGAATTCTCGTGTATATTTGTATTACATCTATTTTATTTGTATTTTACAAAATATCCCATGATTTAAATTTCATTCTGCACAACCTACAAAATAAATGAGCGATAAACCCACTTTTAAACAGTGGATGCTTAACCTCTTCCTATGAGTCCCACATCATATATATATATATATATATATATATATATATATATATATATATATATATATATATATATATATATATATATATATATATATATATATATATATAGATATAGATATATATGCATATACATATGTATGCATATATATATAGATATATATGCATATACATATGTATATATATATATATATATATATATATATATATATATATATATATATATATATATATATATATATATATATATATATATATATATATATATATATATATATATATATAACTCTTGTGATACATCAGGTGTAAGGGCAGGTAGAGTTTATAGTGTATGCTTCATTGGAGTTCATTCACGAGCAATTAACTTGAGTGAAAAAAAATATGCTGATAGCTTGTTTCAGGTAATTCCCCTCTTTCATCTGATAAGGAAAACACGTTAATTGGCGATAACAACAAATTAGGATAAAAGAAAAAATTGTCTATAAGATATTAATTTTATCCCGATATTCATCAATAATGTACATAGAATTTGTTTACTTGAATATGTGTTTAGTAACCGTGAGTATATTTCAATAATGAAACGGGAAACACCGCATTTAGATCTAAACGATACGCAGGAGACCATCATAAATTCACAGATCTGTGGATTTTCAACTTTTTGTGTCATAAAACTAAGTACCAATACTTAAGTGTAGTTGGAGCATACATCAAACAAGTCAGACTAGCTTAATCAATCCTTACAGAAAATACAAAGACAAGCCAATGTGATTTTGATTTTCAAACAGGTCAATCTAACTTAATCAATCCATACAGAAAACATAATCACAAGCCGCTGTGATTTTGATAATAAAACAAGACTTTCAATTTTATTCTTAGATAAAATCAATTCTTATTTACAACACTTTACATCCTCATTATGATTATTAACTGCGATCTCTCTCTCTCTCTCTCTCTCTCTCTCTCTCTCTCTCTCTCTCGCAAGGCAAATATTCTTTCCAAATTTCACTGGATCACTAAGATCATGTTGGTCAGGAAAACCGTATGTATGAAAGAACAACTGACAAGCAAAAGTGCAAAACTGGAATTCTACTGGCGATTGCTTAAAATGAGTAACAGCTTTGTTCTAAAGTAGTATTACAAAACTGTGTTTTGATTAATTAAAAATCAACATAAATTATGTGCATTAATTAAATTTTACACTTTTAAAAGAAATGATAGAAAAGAGAGTGAGATCATGGGTATGAGAAAGCGATCATGGGTTTGAATCGGCAGGAAAATGTGGTTTTGTTAACTTCTTGCTGATTTAAGAGCCTATGATCAATTAGGGATTTATTATGGTGGGTGGCAATATTGTATATATTTGTGTGTGAGTGTATGAACCATAATTTTAAGTTTGTTGATCATTTTTACATAACGTCATTGCAATACTATGTCAATCGCAACGATTCAATATGTTTCCAAGGAAACAAGAGCCACTTTGCTTGACGACCATATTTGCATTGGTGTATTGACGTGAAATCTATTGCTTGCCCACAAATGCAGACCTTAACTTGGATTAGTTCTTTTTCCTTGAATGTTTCGTAGTGTATTACATTCCCTCAGCCATGCTAAAAAGTATATGTCATGATCATACCAAGACACAATTATTTAGCAGATAAAAAGTATCTAAGTAAAAACTAAGACAAATTATATTTTGAACGTTTGCGTACAGAATTGTTTACTATTTATAAATGTGAGTTATATCTGGACTTATTTCCTAATTAAAAGAGAAATTATTGTTCTTTCTCACGGGTTCTAGGGTTTTACTGATATAGCTGTCTAATAAATTCTAAAATATTTGCAGCTTGAAAAAATAACAATATAATATCAGCTACAAGAAAACGGAATAGCATCGAATGAATGAAGATAATTAAAACACGAAGCCTCACCGAGTCGATTCTTAATAAGTAAATCCTTCGTCCAAACAGAACTTCAGAGCCACTACTAATGATATAATTCATACCAAATCCAAGTCTCTTAATTGCTGAAGAATACCAATCTAAATTGACAAGGAAATGAATACAATCTTAAAATATCCCTCGATCCGAAACCAAGATCCTATTTCGTTTAATAAATCTGTCACTAGTAATGGGTTTTATTGTTTAACGGTAATTCAAGTGGGATAAACGCCAGATTCTGCGTTCAGAATCTTTCTTATTTGGTATTAGTTTAATAGGAAAGCCTTCCGGGTCTAGAATGAAATGACATTGAAGCCAAAGAAGCGAGGCAGATCTGATTAAGTTGTGCGGTCATCATTGGCAGAGAGAATTGTTTTACCGTGCTGTCAACATATCCTTTTACATACCAGTTCAACAGTAAGACCTCCTATTAGAAACAGTGCTCAGTGGCACATTTCTTGCCTCATGCTTAGTTGCTGTAATTGGAATCCCCTTTTCATCCTTCTTATGAATAATGAGTGTGTATGCGCAGACACAAACACACGTATATATGTACTTTAAGGGTGGGCTAAAATACTCTTGGGGGGATGGCAATTCACTAGGCAATAGCGAAAGACCCGTAGCCAATACTAGCTGCATACATTATTCGATCAATTCATGTACGGAAAGTGTATCTATTGTTTTGTTATATGGTGGGATCTTATTGGTTTCCATGCTATGACCAGGTTCGGGATTGGAGGAGGTGGGCATTGATGTTAGAACAGACCCAGAAACTTACGCTGCCTAAAAATAATAACCCCCTTGTAATATATATATATTGGTGCACCAATGGTAAAGAAAATAATCGCAAGCAAGTCAGTAAAAAAAAAGTCAGTAAAAGAATAGCATCTAATAATTTGATCGAAAACAACACCATATGTGTAAACATCAAAAAGAAAGCAAAATGCTGGATATGTGCAATATTGGGTACTAATAAACGTATTCATATTCATACTTTATAATAAACAAAATTCCCGCAAACAAAACTTTCTGATCTATATGCCTCTTTGTCTCTTCGTCTTAACTCCAGGGACTGTACCCGAAGCTGATTTCGTTATTGATGACATCCGCTCTATCTTCCTGTTTCTGGAAAGCAACAACTTTCTAATTCACTGGTCTGGTATTGATTTATTATGTCTATGTTCAATACCGCCGTAGATTTTGATTCTGTCAACTTGCATGTATTATCTGGTTCTGTCGTCCTTCTGTTTAAATTTTAATTTATGAGAATGAAACTTTGAATGGAATTGATCTGAAATGAGTTTTTCGACTTCAACTTCTGTACCTTTTCGGAACCTCTAAATTTTCAATTTGAAGCTAGTCAATGAGTCCCCATTGTAATCTTGTGCTTTCTTCTCTGATGGTTGCCAGTTCTTTTATTAAAACTCTCTCTCGTGCAGATTCAAGTATTTTCTTAGTATTAACACCAGTATTGTCTTTTAATGTCATTCATTCCAAAGTTTTGACGAGAATGTATAGCAATTGTATCTTTTTGTTCATTGTTCCCGCCTTTTTATGACTGCACTTTGCTTTTTATAAATTTCCTGATGGTAGCTTATTGTCATAGGGGTGGAGAGGAGTTCGATCAATAAATCCACAATGGGGCTCACTAACACACACTTTGGGAACCGTGGTGTTTGCTACGACCCAGATGATCCCCCACCTTAGAAGCTGGACCCACACCAGTTGGTACCCATCAATTACGTCAGCTCGAAGGACATACCGGCCAGTGCCAAGGGTACGTTTAGCCGTCAGGCCCATCAGTATGTCAGCCGCCAGGACCTGCTCTTGTTGTCTATGTAGTGCTATCATGAAGTACGAGTGGAAGCTAGCGGCTACTCGTTCCCGCATTTTGCTCATGTATGTTTGTTTAATTCCCAAAAATAGCATTGTTAATATAATTACATTAACTTAGACATACTAAACGATCAAGTAGGTATACAATATGGCAATGGATAAGAAACTTCTCGTGAATGACAACATAAGCAAACAGTTGCATAGTTTGCAAAGAGGCTACAAGGCCGTCAATTTTGATGCTACAATGGTCAGGGATAGCAAAAGCGGGCACAGTTCCACCGTGCGACTTTGCCAAGAGTGGGGTGCTAACAGTCATTGGTAAAGCAGAAAGGACTGAACCACGCACAATACAGAGTAAGGCGTCAGTTTCTGAGCGACTTGTAAGCTGTACTAAAAATTGACGTAGGTGGTACAAGAAGCGGAAAAGCGCAAGCACTAGATCAAAGAACTACGGACATACAATGTATTGTGATCATAAGATATGGAAATGAAGCGGTCTTTAACGTATATAACAGGCCTTCTGTTTGCAGATGCTGCGACTGTATTTCGTACAGATTACTGTTATTCACCAGTATTTGTTTTTTTTTAGACGAGTGATAGAAGACCCTCCATACCCCACATGATAGGTTTTTGCGTGAACGTTTCACCAAGAAATACAAGATCATTATTGACATAGCGATCATACCCGAAACGCATCCAATATTTTGTCTGCTGTTATTCCATTATCGAAAGCATGATTAACCCTAACTGCAATCGGATTGGTTTAGGGTGCTCTTGTTGTCCCCATCATTCGATTCCTGAATGTGTTTTATCTCCGTTTCGCAAATGCAGCAAAGCTATCCAGCATGAGCAGTGGCAGCATGAAGAGAATACCGCGTCCTCATCATGAAAAGGGCGTGGGCTTTTGACCAGCCTGGGGACTGTGCAGAACGTGATATCATTATAAACCGTGCAATGTAGTCGAAGATCATGATGCCAACTAAACAGCACTAATCATGGCCTGTATTGCGTTGGGGCTAGCTACCATATAATTTATCCTCTCTTAAGCGAATAGCACTATGTTCCGCGCTTTATTTCTAGCCTCTGTGTGTGCGTGCTAATGAGACTACGGAGAGCGGCTATAGAGAAGCAGAGCTTTAACAGTTACTTGGCCAAACAACCAGCCCTACCCCTGGCGGTTTTCAGCAGAAATTATAGAATGGCACCAATAATGTTGGACAAAATTTTTCTGCGAACGTTTTAAGCATCCTTGCCAGTCGCTGTATCTGTTTTCTAGCCGTTGTTTTACGCTAGAATGATCAGATTTAGATGTTAGAACGACTGGAGGTGGCGTCACTGCTCCAATCTTATAATGAAAACCAGCGACATGAGAATCGAGACATTGGTGATGCCCTGTTTGCGAGAGGTTCAAAATCTCACGGCTAGTGTCGTGTTCTCACTGAAGATTAAATGTTGCGATGTGCTTCTCATAAAACATCAGCGATCTTTAGTTAATCCTCACGTAACTCATGTAACATGGTCTCTACATTGTTCTCCTTTCTCGTATAGGAATTTATTGCGCTCTACCGTCTTCACTACGTTAAGCGAAAGCGCACTGCAGTATATATAAAATAAATATTATAAACGTATAAGAGAAAATACATGACGTCAATATCAGCGTGTGAATACAACGCATGAATTAAACGTTCGTGAAGACATGAAGACGAAACTGAACGATGTAAATTGGAGTTAAAGGCAACTTCACCTCGAATGTCAATACTTTGTTCCTTTCGTTTATCGTCAATGTTACTTGTATTCACTGTCACTGCTATTGTGGATAACTCTGACCCTTTTGAACCGGCTTGGTCCAGTTGGGCTCCCTGCAGGTGCGAGCAATTATAAAACTGAGTCAAGAAACTGCACCCACTTGATTATGGTCATCCGTAGATGATCTTATATAATTTTCACACTATTACACAAAAGTTTTCGATCTTTTACACATTTTTTGAACTTTATTGACTAATCATTGTTTGCACAATTGGTTCAAAACCATATGATGTTATTCAAATAATTAAATTTGGTAATCATATTGATATATTGCTATTTATATGACCTGGATAGTTTTTGAGGCCATTACAGCAATTTTTCTTTTCTTAAATACATTTTGTTTTTTAAATTTAAGTATGAATTACAGAAAATTACTGACTAAATAATGTTACGTTTTTGTTTTCATTTTAATATTTTCAGATGTGAAACAGATATCCTTAAAGTGACACACGATATTCCCTCATGCCATGCCATGCTTAACTGTGCGTGCCTACAGATGCTAACCAAGTTAGCTAAAGCAAATAAATAGAATATGCATTGCATTTCAGACATGGAAATTATTTTTTGCTGCAGAAATATGACTGGACTTCGCCTCTCAGTTATTTCCCTCACAACAATGACACTTATGCGATTAGCCTATGAAAGCGACGTGACTTACCAAAGACAGAGATGGGATGCTGTGTTAATGAGTGAGTTTAATATTTGAACTTTCGTTTCTGAAACACGTTTGGTACATAATAACAAAAAAACTTTTTTCTGAGTAATTACCTGATATATTCCTTCTTTTGGTACTAAATTCGCAACTCGTTAAATATCACATTTTGTAACACGCAATAAAAATACATCCGCTATTTAACTGAGACAAGAAACTATCCTCCATGAACTATGTGACAATAATGTTTTACATGAAAACTTTGTTAGTACTGTTCAACATTTTTGTATCATGTTAAATCTTTTTACCTTACATTTTCACATTTTTAAAGGAAACTATGTTACTATTTGAGAATATATTCCATGGGCGATTCTTTCATTCCATAGTTTCCCACACGTGGGACTAATACGGATAATAAGAAGAAGCAAGGAGCGGTCTGGGACTAACACATTTGCTGGCCTTTTCTTCTGAATGAGTATAAATGGTCTTATAGGGTCTCGGTCAGGCATCTAGTTTTTTGATCTTCACATCACTTGCATTTGAACCAGATCTTGTTTTAATTTGCTTTTCTTGTGAACAAATGTATTCTTCTTCACCATTTTCATCTCATTCCAGTGAGATATCACACCAGCAGATTTAGTGCATTTCTCGGCCTGTCCTCATTCCAAATTAAAGAGCGCACCCCATCTACAGTGATTACTGAGGGGGAGAGAAGGCGATTAGCGAGAGGAACTGGAACTTTGGCACTGTACATGATATCCAATTCAGCTTCGAAGGTGGGATTTGATGCCTTCAGTTTGTTGCCTGTTCCGATGGATTTCAGCTAATATCGCTTACATGTAAGTATTTTCTCGCTTGGAAAATTGTAAATTTGTTATAATTGAAAACTAAAATTGTTCTCCCCCAAGATAATCTTAAGGGACATAAAAAACAGCGCAATATTTTGGGTTCATGCGCAAAACAAAAGATGAATCAAAGTTAAGATTTACTCTCGTGGTATACGATGTGGGAGTCTGTGATCATCTTCAAAAACCATGTTATGCTTTAAACGAACAACGTCACCTTCTCTTTTCCTCCTGGGGTTGATAATTTCTTTGTTGATAAATAAACTGTTCAACCTGCCCTGAAGTCACGTTTCGAAATGTGTTACTCAAAATATTGGCATCCTTCAACAAATGTAAAACCAACATCAAGAAGAGTCTGTACAACCTGTATAAATTCCATACCATTTATATTTTTCTAGAAGACGAAAATATAGCAAACGAGTTTATGAAATATTCATATCTATTCTATATTTCATTTTATGAATAAAGAAAGAATACTAGTCAGTTTGGTTACAATGTCTAAATACAAATTTCTTCTTCAAAGAAGATATATGATAAGTGGAGATTATGCATAAAAAGTATTTCGGTAGATCTTGAGAAGAAAAAATAGTTCCTAATATCGCCATTGTGGCTATAAATATGGTATTGCCACTGCAATTGTTTCTCATCTGTTTATTTTAATGTCTCATTATGAAATAAATCAAGATACAAAAAGTCAGAATAGCATTCATGCAATTAATATTACAATGATTAAAGTTATGTTGATGTAAAGGCAAGTATTTTGTTCTCTTTATTGTGATAAATGCAGTCATGACAGGATTTGTCTCCATGTTACTACTGGCATACAATTTCCTGTGATCTAAGCAACATATCCCAGCTTGAAAAAGGCAATAGGTAGAAATAAAGTAAATGCAGATGCACTGATGAAAACAAATACGTGTCTTCCGTAAGGAAGCAACAATTTTCACTATAGTTCTTGCTCAGATATGCATTTTTTTCTAAGATTGTTTAATTTATTTCTTAAAAGAAAACGCATTAAGGCAAATTCAAAGGATGTTGACTAATAACGGAAATTGTATACAACGAAACGAAACGAGAAAAGTATGGGCTAACACTGTGTACCACGTGACTCTTAGCGAATCGTAACTTTATTTTAATTAGTCGTTTGCACGCATGTTATACTGCTTTGTCTATAACACTTGTCACATTCAGTACAATGCCAAAGACTATGTGTTTGATAATAACAACTTTCATTTAGTATTTAGGACCAACAGTCCACATACAATTTATGTTTACTATTTAACACCAATGGTCCATATAAAAGTCATGTGATTTAGTATGGAAGACTAACAGTCCCAATACAATTCATGTTATTAATTATTTAATGCCAACGGTTCATATACAATTCATGTTATTTAGTATTTCAGACTAACGGTCAATATACCATTTCTTATTTAGTATTGTTATTAAGTACTTAAGGCCTACAAATTATATAACACAAGAGTTCCTCAATACGCTCATGCGTCTACATGATTATATTGCCTTCTGTGGCCTATAAGACATTCTTATGTAAAAAAGAAAGAAAAAGACATGTAGAGAAATAATATTTCAATAAAATATCAATATTATACTCACATATTCACAGAATACATTGTTACCTTAAATCTGAAATTAAAGCGACGGAACCAGACCATGTGATACTTTCGATTGGTTCGGCATTCGATCTAGTACTGATCAGTTCTTTTAGTGGTGTTTTATTGTGTTTTCTACCTTCAATCATTAAAATATGAATACAATATCTAAATTAGATTCAGCACACAACTATTATTGTGCTTCTTTACAAGTCAGGACAAATTTAAAAAAGTGTTATGCCCAGTAGTTTCTAGACTCCATGGAAACTGCTACATTAAAAGCAAGCTTTCATCTATTAAAATAAATATCTCTTAGCGACATCGTTGACTGTTTAAATGTTAGCATTAAAGATGTATCTATCTTTTGAAATAATTTCCATTTTTTTTCAGGCAATATTTCAATTTTAACATGAAAATAAGAAAAGTTAGATTATTAACGCTTTTTGTACCTAATGGGTCATTAGTACTGTCCGTGGCTTCCTTGTCCACAAGCCGTAATCACCAGTAATGACTAAATAAACACCTAAAATTTTGCCTCCGTGGTCAGCCTTGGCTGTAAGCATTAATCGTCCCTTACTTACTTATATATAAAAGTGCTCTAAGCGGTACATAAGCTTTATCTTTGTCCTTTAGATGTGTTAATATTAAGACATAGCTTTATTCAGACAGCTCTATGGACCGAAGATCAAAGAACTTTTACGTCTGTTTATGGTCTGTCAGTTCTGTGCAGTTAGTGTCGGTGCTTTAAAAAAAAGTATATGAATTTTAAAACGAAATTTGAAATGGGGTTAATATTTTAAATTTGGAAGGGATTTATTGGCTTACATTCCCTTTTCCAGTGTATCATTCTTTTCGTCCATGGAAAATAGACTTTATTTCGTTGAGGTTTGCACTCCCTTTCTGACAGACATTTGCATCAGTGAGGCGGGTGTGTTTCTAAATTTAGATTCCATTGGAATATTTCATACTTTTCAAAACAAAGATGATTTTCATATAATGCATAATGATGTAATTATTTTCAACGAATGTAATGCTATAAAGAACTTTGTCTTTATTGAATAATCTTATCTGATTAAATTGTATAAAGAAATTTTATTAATGCTCCATAAATACAAGAAGTGCACGTCATTAAATAAAATTCTTACATAAAAAACACACATTTGTTTCCATCAAAAAAGAACGGTTATAAACATCCATTTTTGACCATAGAATATTGATAAAAAGTTAATGTAACTGCATGTGAATATAATCTAATTAAATACTTTAAAATTGGTCTTTTTTAAAACTGCCATAGCTGGTACTAATCAAGCTTCCCCAAAAAAGCAATCCTTATACTCCAAGATCTCTTGAAGAAAACCTAGTATGAATTATTTCCAACTAACAGAAGAAAGAAATGGAAACACAGAGATAAATATACAAACACAATCGTACATGCACAAAAAGAATTAAAACGTTATGCGTTTGCATCATTTTTCTTGTATGCTATGAACGTATCAACGATTGGCATGAGCTAACGTTGCATATCTAAGTTCTGCTTCATAAAATAAGACACTTTGCTGTGACTATAGCTTAAATATGATGATAAATTAAGGTTATTGTTGTTATTGTTGTTGTTGTTGTTGTTGTTTTGGGCTTAACGCCATTTTCAGCGCATGCTAGGCTATATATGCTGTCCAGTATATGTAGTGGATGATACAAATCTGGTAAGAACCACCGACCCAAGGGAATCTACTAACAAGCTTTCTCACATACGCACATTGGCCGAGTCAGATACTCGAACCTAAGAGGACAGAAGTGAAATGGTAGTGATCGGAAAAGACGAGAGATTTAGACTACTCGGTCAACCGGAGCCCCGATAAACTAAGGTCTAAGGTAAGAAAGGTGTTGATTGAATGTTTTAGACATTGTTTCCATTAATGATTTGTAACTTGTCTCTTTCTTATGATAAGTACATCAAAATACACATATATCAAGATTCAGCACATATTTCTGAAAAGAAAATAAATATTTGAAATCATAGTTTTAAACATTCTAAATTGTTAAAATATATTTTCAACGCAAACGTTTCTATTATTTGAAGACCTATTTCGACAAATTTAATGATTATACAGCAAAGTATTTGTTCTAATTAACCGTATAAGGGAGTTTTAATAGGATCCATTTCTAATGTATGTTTAAGCACATCTGTACCTGACGTTCAGAAGCATGCATACTCGTTCAACTACAATAGATTCAAAAGTCGTCATCACATAATGAGCAGTCAGTTCCTGGATTAAGACTCTTCACTATAATATTAATCTTGATGTTGAAAGGGTAACTGATAACATATTGTGCTGAGCTACGACCTGTCGATGTTGATGTTGAAATTGTAACTGTCAGTGGGTTGCTCTGGGCAACGACCTGTTAATTTTTGACGTTTAAATTGTAACTGACAATATGTTGCGCTGAACTACTGCCTGTAAATTTTTATGTTGAAAAAGTAACTGACACTATGTTGTACTGAGCTATGACCTGTTAATTTTGATGTTGAAAAAGTAACTGACACTATGTTGTACTGAGCTATGACCTGTTAATTTTGATGTTTAAAGAGGACCGAGAATATGATGCGCTGTTACGAACTGTTCATAATGTTGAAAGGGTGGCTGATAATACGTTGCGCTGAACTAAGAACGAATCCTGAGGATAGCTTTCAGAAGGAGCTGCACTTTCCTTAACTCATGATTGTATACCTTTCAAAATATTTAGTGTATATAGATTGTTAGGCGGACCCTTAGACTAAAGTTCAGTAAGTCATTCATTATGTCGAACTTTTGTGCCGTTCATAAACTTGTTATAAGCACTAACCTAGCAGCATATGAGGTAAAATATTAGTGTCTCATTTTGCATGCGTGTACGTCAGCCATGGACGATATTTGTTAAACAGTAAATGAAATTTAACTCAATTTGCAGTCATTACTTTATTTAATAGAATAAGATCATCTTGAAACCTAATTACATTAATATTGAAATATTTTGGAAAACAGGTTGTAAATTACTATATATGGAGCACAAAATAATCTCTTGTAAACACATTGTTCTACATTGATGAAATTAAAGTACTTTATTCTTCCTTAAGAAAGGAAAGAAAAATAAATACATCTAGTGAAAATGATTCGAAATTAACGAACGTTTTATAAAATAATATAAATCATTTTAGAAAGATTAACTAAAACAACAAGTTTCTCAGAACACAATAATACTTTAAACACTGGTACATTTATTAGGGTAGAACAAAGTTTATGTAGTAGCTGCTTTCTTTGTTCTCTGAAGTAGCTACATGGAAGGAGATAATTAAGTTTATCACCCACAAAGTTTTATATGTAAAGCGTACACAATCTTTCATATCTAGATAAATGTTCCCTTCTCTATAGGCAAACAGTGATTACATCTGCTAGATATTTTATTATATTTACCGTATATTTGTATTCGTCTCTTAACAAACAATGTTCTAATTTTAGTTCAATTTTAAAAGTTCTATATGTATCAACTTTTGTCAAGTTAGTAATTGATGATGTCCATGATAGCGTAAACTGATCATGATGTCTTTTCTTAAATGTTGTATCTAGCCAGCATATGCTGTGAATGTTTTGAATAACCCAAATAAATTGGAACCCGGTTTCCGAAAGGATTTTTTGAATGCTCTCAATCCCTCTGCTTCGACCTAGACCATTATCATAATCCTGCAATAGCTTC
>CM068825.1:113524578-113532078 GCA_028554795.2 Sinohyriopsis cumingii
CAGTTATACAGACTCCATTTTATTTAAAGGTCACTACCCTAGATTGTTGCGATACATTTCGCCGGTTTCCCACCCACCCACTACTTTACAATTTAGTTCAGTCTTCGTATTGTATCTTTCTACCAACAGGCCTTTATTTTTATATCCTCTGGAATTACACTGACTAACCAAGATTGTCGTGCACAATATTCATTCTCAATTATTTCATTTTCGTCAAGACTATTTGCTCTTTGTTTTATTTGTTGGGCATTTCATATGAATAACACAATGACCGACATCTCTAGCAACGTCGATTTGAGGATGAACAAATGATTTATTCCATGAGTTGTGCCTAGAAGTGAGAACGAAATATATTGTTATTTGTTTAGCTTAGCCACGATAAAAGAATACAGAAATAATATGACTAAAAACCAATGGTAGTTTCAGGCAGGTTTCAGTGCCAATCGTCTTGCACAAATAATATTTGCCCAAAATGCTCCAAACATGACCAATAAAATTCAAATAGCGGCTCCATGTTTGGGAACTTACTGAAAACGAGATCAATATATAAATAACTCCTTTGCAATAATTTTGACTACATTTTCAAAACTTTCATTCTAATATTTAGAAAGCACTATTTGTGTACTAAACGTGTCAGCTTCAGAATGGAAATTGGTAAGTCTGGATAGAACTTGATAAGTCTCGTTTCTACTGCTAAAATACATAACAAATTTTTTGCGAGTTTTGGCAAGTCTATCAGAGTATTATTTATTTTAATACGAAGGTCACGCATTTCTTATTTAAAATTGGTTTATCGATTTCAATTTTATTAAGCCCGTACATGTATGCTCTTTCTAAATTTTATTTTGATTTGGATTAACAGCCAGTCAGCACAGTCCAGATTATATACTTGTTTCAAAGGGTGATGATAAGGAGGAAACTGTGACTTACCTATCCTTAATGAAAATTGCTGATAAAAAAAGAAAAGAAAATTATATATATATATATATATATATATATATATATATATATATATATATATATATATATATATATATATATATATATATATATATATATATATATATATATATATATATATATATATATATATATATATATATATATATATATATATATATATATATATATATATATATATATATAATTGGGTTGGCGTCAAAGTCTGAACAGAGGGTGTCCAAAATGAATAAGATAAACTGCTTTTGTGAAGTAAAAGCCATAATGTCAAATACTAACGAAAATACAATCATTAAAGTCTTTATCCAACACATTATGCTTAAATACTCCAATGGATTTCACAGAAAAAGGCATTGAAAAGACAAATTACTTGTTGTATTTTTCCTGAGGTACAGTGTTATCCAGCAACAAACAGTGTACAATTAAATACAGTGTTATCTGGCAACAAACTGTTTACAGTTCAATACAGTATTCTCCGGCAACAAACTGTGTACAATTAAATAGCTGATTGAAACAGGGCATAACCAATAGGTGCACGCGATATAAATATCTCTTCAAGTGATAATTCAGACCGTCGTCCTTCTTGTAACCGACAATATTTTGTAGCAATGTGATGTACAATGATATCAAAATGGTATCTAATGAAGCACTGTAAATTATATTTACTTTGGTTTAGGTCTCAGGCATTTTTTTAAAGAACATTTAGGGAAGGTAATAGTTGTGTGGTAGTCAAGTTTATTTTAATGATTTTCTAAAATAGCTCTAAGTCTGACTGGTCTAAAAAATATTTTCTTAAAATCTGTGAAATATTGACTCTGAATCTGGCTGACAAGGTGTTTGAGATCACAAGCTAACTGAAGCTTTTTATTATCACTCTTTGATTCGCATTATCATCATCATCACCACTTTCACAGTATTCATCATCGCCGTCGCAATCATCAGCATCATCTGATACTGATGATGATGACGAAGATGATAACTATATTCATGATGCTGACTGAA
Source organism: Sinohyriopsis cumingii (assembly GCA_028554795.2). Classification (NCBI taxonomy): domain Eukaryota; kingdom Metazoa; phylum Mollusca; class Bivalvia; order Unionida; family Unionidae; genus Sinohyriopsis; species Sinohyriopsis cumingii. The sequence goes on from CM068825.1 coordinate 113,526,541, forward strand.
TTGATTTCATGACTGTAATATATATTGAATATAAAATATATAAAATATAGCATACCTGACAGAACGAAAAAACATTATTACTAGCTACTTGTCTCTACTTGCAAGTATCACACACATACATACATACATACATACATACATACATACATACATACATACATACATATATACATACACACATACATACATACACACACACACGTACATACATACATACATACACACGTACATACATGCATACATACATACATACATACATACATACATACATACATACATACATACATACATACATTCATACATACATACATACATACTGTAACGTCGCCCTCTTAGTAAGAGGGGTGGTCAATTGGATTTGGATGGCGTTATCTAGGAAATGATCTTCTTCGATTTGATAGCACGGTGTGAGTGGATATATAGAATATCAACAAAGAACTGAGCAAGACTAATGGGAAGAAATAATGCAATACGAACCCCCTTAGACAAAACAAAAAATAAATAACAAAACTTAATCAATAACAATTAATAGCGGCAACTACAATTCAATCTAAGTTATGTCAACAGAATTTAATACCAGTGTCTAATATGGATTTATTTCATCATAATAACAAGTGGTGAAAAGAGCGCAAAGTCCAGGATTGATTGCATCACCTTCCTCACGTGACCAGTGTGTCACGTATTCCTATTTCTCTCTAATCTTCCTATTCTGAACGTTTCATCCCTTTGTGGACTCCCTTTTTTTCTGAACATGTCATCTATTTCCGAACTTCCGACTTCCGTCTTCGGACCGTTCTATCTCTCCCAGAATGCTGTTACCTTAAATGACAAAACAAGCCTTAAATCTCTATAAGTATCACTTTCTGACATAAAATTTCCTCCCTTACGTTACTCAGAACCATACCTAGCTATCCGAACACTGCATAAATTCTGACCTAATTCGTTAGATCATCACTCTCGCTTCACAGCGGCCGACCATAATTTAACACGTGAGCGGTGTATCTAACATTATCTTAACTCTTTACCTACGTTACACATGCTTGATTACTATCGCATAAAATTCACAAAATTCTAACTCACAGCTAGCCCTAGCATACAAGATTATTTAAACATTACAAAATTAGATATAGAATGTGATTATGGTTAACGCATGATAATCAGTACTGTCCTAACAGACAAAGGAAATTTTTTCATATAACCCTATGAAATACTACACATATAAAAATGTTGGATCGCATTCAATCCGTCAATTCTATCAATGAACTAGTAACTGTAAAATTAAAGAGATAAATTACATAACTACTCTAGCATCAGCATATTTCCATGAAATTGAATAAACAATAATACTATTAAGCATAATCATATCAAACACATTTGCATAAAACAAGCAATTAAAAATAGAAAATTACGTGGAAAATTAAATTCGCATACCTTAATGATGTTCTCTTTCAGAAATGTTGCGTCCTAGCATTAAACCCGTCTTCTCTTACAAGAAAGCCACCTGGTCCCCTTTTCGTCTTTAACGAGGAAAGCACTATTTATTTAGGCGCCCTCGTATCCAACCTTCTCCTCTCTCAGGAAATTTCGGACTAGAGAATTTCGACCAAGGTCGTCACTTTAAATTCACATTACTTCCAAAGCGCACGCCTTAATTTACTCTGACCAATCGTAAGCAGCGGTTCTAATGTAGGAGGACACGATATGATGGGCATAATTCTCAGAGGAAAATTAATACTCCTCACAAACCAAACGACAAAAAATATCTTCAGAACTATTATGGGATAAAAAAAGCAAAAGTAATCGAAACACAGTGGCATCCAAAACACAAAATGTGATATACATGTTTTTTTTTTTATAACATTCAGACAGTGTTTAATCCGTGATTCGATGGATAACACCCCCCAACCCCAACCCCCCGAAAAAGCACAGAGACCCACTGCAGAATACTTTTTTTCCACAGGCCGCCATTATTTTAATGACATTGCCCTTACTGGCAAAATACACTTTCGCAACTGGAACCACGAGACAAAGAGAGCTTATGAAATGTATTGGCTTCGTCGCGTCAGAACTCTTCGACCAAAGGGCTTGAGTCAAGAAAAACATCAATCTATACAAATTTTTTTAAACTATTTTCCTGTTGTTGTTATTTTTTTAAAATTATTTTTGGCAATTCGTTATCTATACTCCATGGACTAGATCTATACAGCAGATAGTATCTGGGACCAACTGTTATGTAGTTGTATATTGATCACAGAACAGATGGCGCATGACTGCCGTAACGTTTTGCAGTTTCTTTGTTTTGTTTCAAGCAGGTAAAATCTGAGTTGCCTGCGGTTATATTGTAGCAAAATAGTCTTCTCGATAAATTTAAATTGATAATTTAACTCAATGCAAACTGGACAAAGTATACAGTTTTCAGCATTATATCTTTATTTGTTAGCAATGGATTCTCTTATCTTATTTCATCGTAAGAGTAAATGCCGTCACCTGAAAAACGTTATCCGTATATGATAAAAGTGCTAGGTTAGCTTTTCGCCGTATTTGTTTGTAATAAAAAGTGTGCTTTTTGTGTATAGGGTATAGGAAAACGTTGTTTCAAAGTGTCTCCTTAGAATGACATATCTCTTTCAAGTTAAGAATATCGATGGTTTCGTACTTTCAATGCAATTTGATATTAGTTCCTGAAACAATTTCATTCCTTAAGACTTATAAGCTGACTAATCTGATAATGCGTCATTTGTTTTATGCACATGTAATATAAATCTGTTTATATATTAGAAAACAACCTTTATTTCCCTCATTTATTAGTTGATTATGCATGAATTGTAATTAATTAATATGTTTCTGATGTATATCGGATCATCATGTTTCGACAAGTTTTCCCTTGAATTTATATTTCTGAGATAATCTTTAGAATCTGCTATTTTTCGTCCCGAATATAATATGGGGATCATATCTTTCAATCCTATTGATGCATAAGCGTGATATTACAGTTAATAAAATGAATGAGAAAGTACAAGCAGTTATTTTGCAAGCATGAGCATGTTTCTGGTGTCATTTGATCGCGTTCTGCATTTACTTTGTCTCCGCTCATTTCAGGTGCCAATATAAATCTCATTCTTTGCTCTGTTTTTGTGATGTTTCTTTTTAAATTAATCATCAAGTTTACTGTTTAGCCACTTTCTTCTTCTATCATACTTATGCATTTAGTATTCATTCATTTTTGTGTCCTATACTCTATTTTTCTATTTTCCGTTTCATAGCTCATGTTTCCTGGGTCTTGTCTGCATCAAACTTCTTACACAGTCTGCACAATGATATGAGTACTTTCCTTTTTATCACCCAGCTCAGAAGTCAAAGGTCACGTTTATGGGAATTGAAATTGTCATTTTGCATTCCACATGGTAAGTCTGTTTTCCACAATTTTACCCGCACAGTATTTTAGTATCAACTTTAAAGTTCATTTGCATTTGATGGGGATCAGCTAAATATTGAGTATGCAATCGAAGGTTAAGATCAATGGACTTTAAAATGCCAAATGTCTTTTTTACAATGCGGAATAATCGCATGTCCACTAAAATATATTACTGATAGCACAATGATCCATACGCCATTATTTCTACTTCATTCTTTATTGATTTATACTGTAATTATTAAATGGATATGATAGCCAATATGGTGTAAATACCCCTTCATCTGATTTGTAAGTATCGATTACTGTAGAAAATATATTACTTTTTCTGCAACAACGGTAGTCGCATTGACCATAGATAGCTTAATTTAATTACGACCTCATTCTTACACGTGCAGCGACATAATGTCCTTTAATTGTAGGCTGTATTCATGCAATCTCCTCATCTATTTCTTCTCTGTCAGGCAATCTCTGATAGATAGAACGAAATCACTTTCTAGACAGCAGAAGGTATTATTCAGACCAAGTAGTAAATTATTTGAAGCTATCGCAGTATGCACTAAAACACGTTGTCGCTGAAAATGAGTTCCGATGAATTAATATATTTTTTATAAATTTTAGATTTAAAGTGTCACAAGGATGAACTACGAGTGAAAATGTGTTCATAGTTTAATTTACTATGAACATTAGCCTAACGATTTTCTTGTGATATGTTATAATTTCAGAGTATGCTACACATAAAATCAATTACGTTTCTTTTTTCGTTCATGCCACTCAAACGATCAAAGGATGAATGGCTTCAGACGTATCGAAACACCAATAAATGAACATCTTTTGTCATCGAAAGTCGTTGAGTGATCATTTATTACTTTCACAATGCCCACAAAAATAATCCGTGCCTTGATCTAAAAGAGGCATTTGGAATCGACTCACAATTAGTACTTTTGGTTCAGTGGTCACGAAGTAGACCCAGTCTATATTTAGAACATTTTTTGTCCCTCTCTCCTTTTGGCGGTGGAAGAAGACTTAGATTTAGGCCTTCTTAGTATTGATTTAAAGGTAATTGTTAATTCTTTAGAATATGAATATTATGGTGCGGTTGTCTGTGTGTATTTCGGCGACAGTGCACGGTGATTAGTGAAACATTGATGAAATCTGTGATAGTGCCCGTTGCTTTGTTTATACCTCAGCCTCTCAAAAATTCCCGGATAAACTATGATAAGAACTTCACCGTGAGTTCATCCTTGAAGGTAATTAAAAATAAGATATGAATTATTATCATTTGGAAACAATGCAAAGTTCAGTACTGAGAAATAAATGAAAGAATGTATAGTAAAAGTAATTCTGACATGAGTCCAACTTGATCTCTGTTTGACTTACCAAGGTCAGCGGAGATTGAGACTGGAACAGAGGCATGAGGAAACAATAATTTGAGTAATTTTGCATATGAGTATTTTTCTTTAAATTTTTAAATTTTTTGTCCTACCATTTGGCGCTGTATTTTATGTTGCAAATATTGCTGTTAAATGCTAATAATTGTCTTTAATTTGCTCAAATTAGGTGCATGGAAAGATAGATATACCAATAAGTAAAATAAATGTTACGTCCAGAAATCCGATTTAAGTTATTCGGTAGTATGGATGTTTGTTTCATTGAAATACAAGTTTAGATCCAGACCCGAACTCCATTCTTAGCAATGTTTTTCCATTATAGATTGGAATCGAACTTGTTTACTCTTTCTTATTAACTTATTTATGATTAATTAGGCTTGACTATTTATCAAATTAGGAAATTTTGTAAATCAAGATAATTCTGAATTTACTGAAATAATATGTTGAAAAAGACTTTAAAGAAACAAAATATTTACAAAACAAAGCTACTACAGTTCCAGGAGAGTGCACGCTTTCGTAAAGATTTATGTAGTGGAATGAGAGAAGAAAATTTTTACCAAAGCCACGTAGGTAACCTATAATAGTGTATGTTAACTGTAGATTGCTTCTTCATGTCGCATCATTTCCATATGAATAAGAACGTTATTGAGGAACAATTTAATGGAACAATCTACCTGGGAAATAGCATTGCAAAAATAACATCTAAAAGTAAAGCTTTTGAACAACAATACATTT
>CM068825.1:113534578-113707078 GCA_028554795.2 Sinohyriopsis cumingii
AACAGTTGTTGCACTAAGAGATAATGTCTACTTGTTCCTTTTTCTTTTGCGGGTTTTGAGGCATCATTAATGGATCTTGTTGCAATAGCTCTCAAAGAAAAGCTAGTATATAACAATAGTTTTAAGCACGATGAAATGGCAAAATCTGCAATCAGTAAGATGAACAATATCGTTCGGTTACAACCTTTAGATTTAATTACGTTATATGTGAATGTTGCATATTAATATAGAAACGATAAACGGCTCTACAGTTACTGAATTTTACAATGTTTTGCTAGCCACACTTCTGTCAACAGGGTTGAATGTTTATATTCCGTCAATGATAATGTATGAACCACGTTGATACTCGTGAAAATATACCGTGCAACCTCCATGCACACCAGAATGCTTTTAGGTGCTCTTTGAATATACTTGTATGTATAACCTCGCAATATTGTCACTAACCGTATTATTACTCGCTTAAAAGACGAGTCCAACTGCAAACTGCACAGACCCAGATGCGCTGGCAGATCTGGGTCTGTGTAGTTTGTTAGGAATAATCAGTAGAACAAACAATATATACCCAGATCTCCAGGTGCATCATGCGATGGCAGATCATGATCTTTGTTGTTTGTAGATAAACAAGACTTATAAAAGAGAACTGGCGGTATAAACACATGGAAAAGGTAAAACCGTGTACTTTATCGTATGACAGTATTATTTTATATAAATATTATACTTCAGTTTACGAAACTTTTCTGACAGCGCGTCCTTTCTCGGACCATGATTTCCATAATTATCCAAAAGAAGATGCACATGATGTCCCAGAATGTTTGATTCAACACATGAATTATCATACAGTATCTAACCAGCTGACATTTCGAATCATGCGACCATGCAGAGAAACCATCACAAAATTGAAGAAAGTTACTTTAACTTGGTCTCTGAACTAGTCAGTTTTAACTTTATGGTTTAACTTTTTAACTTTATAGTTTATTGATTTCATTTTGAATTTGCACAATGCTCTGATGTGCAAGAAGTAAACTTTCACACTTTATGTACTAGTATGGGGTTGAGTTTGCCTGATGGTCTAACGCTCCCGCCGTTTCAGAACACTCATAAAACTTACCTCATCTTCAACTTTACGATCGTGAGTTTGTGAGAAATCTTGTCATTAGCTTCCTGTGGGTGAGTGGTTCTTCCTAGGGTGTTCTTCCAAGGGTTTTCTTGGGCTTCTCATTGTGTTCTTACCAGAGTGTTCTTGGACTTACAATGGTGTTCTTCCCGGGGTGTTCTTGGGCTCTTCATCCGCCACAAAAAATAGCGGCCATGCATGGCCTGTTATTTTCTGAAAAAGGCGTTAATCTTAGTTTCGAAATGAACTGGATTTCAAGAACACCCAAAAGAAGTGTGGTGATATTTTGTACATAGAAATTTCGCTTGGGTAATTGCGTACTGTCCATCACACAGACTCAGTACAGTGCGTTGGAGATCGCGTTCGTGCACTGGCATCTAACTGAGCATCCTTTCTTGCAGCCGGGTCATATCAGGCTAGTAGTGCTTTTTAAGAACTAACTGCAGATACGTATTGATGCGATGCTAAATAATATTTTCTCTGTTTGAATATGTCATACATGGCATGAGCTTGTAACACTGACAAATCTATGTCCAAAGTTCTGATCATACTATGCATGTGACCTCTGTTGGCAGCATCAACACACCGTATAACCTTCTCGTGTGAACATTGTAAAAACTGAGGTGGCGCATTAGGGCATTCTGGCCATCTATAGCAACTGTTTATTTTCCTATATGTTCCTATTGATGGAATGTTGTGAAAACATAGAGAACAAATACTTGTGTTTGTTATTTTGGCTAAACAAAGTTTGTAAACAATTGCTACACGCTCCAAATATCAACATCCAAACTATTTTGGCGTCGTCAACAGTCAATGCCGCTACCTCTCGTTAGCTGTATTTTCATAGCGTTTTTTTAGTCACATAAGAAGATCAAAGTTGGAGACCTGCTGCAACCGCCCATTATTTGAGAAATAAGGAAACAGGCATTGTTTTCGTGCTGAAGAAGTAACCCCAAGCTTCAGATTCACAAAGTATTTATTTTTTCTTAGTCAATCTTTGAATAGTGCCAGCTTAATATGCTTTAAAGTTTCGTTCAGTGGCTTATTGTCTCCATTACGAATTTCACGGTATTAAATCGTGACCAATATACTTGGTATTTAGCTTGCTACTCTCATCCGATAAGAGGTTGTCAAGAGCGTTGATGTGTTTGACTTCAAGCCTATGAGAGCTGTCTTCAAATTCTAGGATTAGCCCGTAAAGGACTAGTTAATACCGATCTTTAAAAGTTACTAGGCTTTTTTTCTTAGGTAAATGACTGTCGTCACTTTTCGCCATATGATTGTTTTGTTCTTTAGTTTAATCAAGTGGAATGTTTTGGACGAAACGAATATTTTGTAAAAATCAGTTTCAAAACTCTGGCAATTTGTGAATGTATAACTGAGTTGCAGCATTCCCCGTATGTGAATCGATGACCACCATGAATAGTGTGTGTGTGTGTGTGTGTGTGTGTGTGTGTGTGTGTGTGTGTGTGTGTGCGCGCGTGTGTGTAGGAGGGGTCAGTCTAGCTCTGCGAACGATGTCATGAACCTTCAACATACTTTTAGAAATTATATGTTCTTGGTAACATTACAAATGCTACAATGGTCAACCATAAATCCAAAACAATCGCCCAGTACTTGACATGCAATGATGTTTTTTCCTGGTTTTTTAGCAGTCATCAAAGCTAAGTGGGGCATCGGTGTAGTTCAGATCTGGCTTGTATTCACCGTAAGCCCTACACTGAAGAATGTACATAGAGTTTGCGGATACCACACACATAACCCTTGCACTTGTTAAATGAGTTCGGTGCATATACGGGCCAGTGTTTTACAGATGTTGCAGCCTTGACCTGGGTAAGAACATTTTCCCGCCCACTTCCGTCCAAAAATGTACATGAAGCATTCCTTTTACAATCAACTCAATGACGCTTTTACAATCAACTCAATGACGCTTTTACAATCAACTCAATGACGCTTATCCACTACGATTTGATCCTCCGTTTTGTGCTGCATTATAATAAACCCTCATACTTTATTTTTTGTCATTTAAATCAAATTCATCGTAAATAAATTATATTAAAATATAGTCAAAATATTATGAATGTGTAAGATTTGAAAAAATGTTGGGAAAAGCACAAAATTTGAAAAGTATAGGAAAAAGTACAAAGCTTGACAAAATCAGGATAAAAGTACACAATATTTTTATATATCTGCTGAACAATGAAGTGAAACATTCATAATACTGCAGGATTTCTTTCCCATTCTATTGTGTCATCCAGTGATGATATAATTTCTCTTTATTTCTTCGACACTGCTACGGTTGTTCTAATTATGAAAGTTTTTCTTCTGATCGTATTCTACAACATTAAAAATGTCATATTCTTTTTTTCGAACTATTTGCATATCTTCAGATATAGTATAAGTGTAATTTATACACATTGTATCGGTTTTTGTTAGTATTATTTTTTGCCTGAGCGCTTTGCAGCTTGAATCAGAATATTATCGTATCAGTGATTTTGTTGATTGTTATTCTGATATATTATAGCTTATGTATTATCAGCATTTGCTACTGTACTTCATGCGTCGTGAGAAACATATGTCCCTGACAATATTAACGTTTTTAATTATTAAATTTTCGAATATTTTCTTTACTTTCATGCAGAAATTGGCTGTTAAGTATGTTGCAGTAATATTTGTCCTTGTTGCTTGTTGGATTGTATTTATTGATGAACCATTATATTAAAAGACAGAGATTTATAGGTGTCATTCTGAACGACATTTGTGGAAGTCACACTCCGGCGGTGAAGGCTTTGTTATATCGCTGTGGAGCGGGGAGGTACTGGGTTCGAACTGCAACATAAAGTCAGAGACTATAGTGTAATGCTTTATTACTTTATTATAAAGATTAAACAGTACTCATGATATAGAATACCACTAAACAGTACTCATGATATAAAATAACACTAAACAGTACTCATGACATAGAATTACACCTTATTTACATATTAGAATTACACATGAATCACAAATGTATTGTACTTTATCCAAAGATTACCAGCTAAATAAGATTCTAAACTCTTTCTGTTTGAACTTGGTGCGAATAATTAAATATTAAATGAAGTAATGATAACAGACATTATATACTAAAATCTAGGAAGAATTAAGCATTTCTAGCCAATACCTAAATCATATTTGACAAGGTTTTTAATTTTTCAATTACACATATAAAAAAAGAGAAAGCTAACACGAAGCTTTCGTCCTTACGCTAAAAAACTGATGTGATTTCTACTGACTGTCAACATCGCTCGATGGAACCGTGAGCGATATTAACAGATTCTCCATATATGAGACAGGTTGTAACGGCCCCCGTCCCTGATCAGCGTTGGTTTCTTCGCACGGATTTATATCGATCTTTTAACCCCCTCTCGAACCAGGTTTCTTCTCGATCTAGGATTTTTACGGAGTCCTATGTTATAATATGACCAGGGCAAACATTGCGGATGTGCCGCGATATTTCAGACGAGCTTGAGCTTGGTCTTCGATGCTCATTAAATCTTGCTTTCAGTATTCGTTCCGTTTCCCGAATATAGTCCTGATGGCTTTCACCCTGTCCTTCACACTTAATGCGATAGATCTGTCTAATGGATGGTGCGAGTCAAAATCAAGGTACTGTTTACGATAAACCATAATTTTCAAAGTTCAGTCAATGTTTCTGACGGTGTTTGTGTCAATAAAGATAATCCACCATTTTGTTCCTTTTCGATGTTGAAATTAATATCCAGATCAATTCTGTTAATGTGATCTACTTAATCTGTTTGTGTGAACACATCTGTACGACTCACACGGGGCATGGGGAGCAGTGGTGAGGGCTAACGACTCAGAGTGTTCCATATATAAAGTACACACTATAGGGGAAACTGGTAAACCCATAGCAGCTCCATGTATTTGAAGGTAGAAACTTCCATCATACACAAATTATGCACACTTCAAACACAACTCCAAGAGTCTTGTTACTTGTTGTGGTGACAGTGGTGTTCTCTGTGCAGGTGCATTGTCTGAAGATAATCTGTCGTTAATAACTGACAAAGCCTTACCAACCGGTACACAAGTAAATAAGGCACTCACATTGTACAAGACCAATACTTCGTCCTTTGACACATTCTTGTCCTTAATGAGACTGGCAAAAAGTTTTGAGTTGTTAATATGATGTTCAGTATTCCCAGCTAATGGTGCTAAAATCTTGGCCAAATATTTTGCACAATTGTAGGTGATAGGCTTTCTCTATTTTTGTGTATGTAATAGAAAAGTTAAAAACAGTGTCAAATGTGAATATTACCACACAGTTAAGCTTTTACCAAAAACAATACCTAGAATAGATCGTTTTTCGTACGGAAAATGTATAAATGTTGGGGTCTTAAATACCAAAATATCACAATTCGTGTCTTCTAAGGTTTTTCATTACTAAATTAATTACTATTGATCTTGAAGTTGGTAACGCCACTTTAATAATAATTTAAACTTCAATTACAATACATTTGTTTTAATAGAAAATAAAACTATTACAATAATTCATAATAAATTCAAGCAAATATATAATTCATAATTAATATTATAGAATAAAAGAATATAAAAAAGACAGCATGTTGCAAGAGAAAACTAATTAACTGGCCATCTTGTCTTTCAAAAATAATTCAATGCATTGAGGTCCTAGTAGAATGTTTAGACCACAATGCAATATATTGTTCTATCCTGCAAGAGAAGGCCGGAGCCTGTAGCGGATTGTTTAGCCTATCTCATTGCCTTGCTTATTTAATCTATTTTTGAGCAAAACCTCGGTCCGTAAAGGACAAATTTTCTTACATACGCCTTTAATTCTCACAACTGGTTAGTCAGTTCGATAAATTTCACGCTACCTGACTCGGAACCTTTTTTTGACATTTCGCTCGTTTGTTTTCAGATACAGTCCACGCATGTTAAATTTTCTTATAGATTTGTATGTTTATATCAACGTAGTGTTATATATTGCTGGTAATCCTAAAATAAATTCTACAATGCGATGTACTGTATTATGTATTGAGAACGAAAATCAGTATTTAACAATAAATATTTAACGTTATAACAATATAAATTGAATTTTATAAAAATTCTTGAAAATTCCAGTGTAACATTACAATCGAGTTTTGGATGAGTTTAAGAATATGTTTATATAACTGACTAATGAGTCTTAGAAATCACGGTAGTCAAATCATGCACAAGTCTAAACATTAATTTAATGGGCATAGGGACAGGTAGACAGACAGAAAGATATTGCCGAATATAATCATGCATAAATAGTCAAATAATACATGATATGCTGACATCTTTATAGTTACGGTGCATTATAAATTTGGTATAACACGGTTGATCAATGACATCAATGATCCCAGGAAAGAATGATTTGACAATCATTATGTTGTCCATTTTTTTTAAAGTTTATAATTTGACATCTGTTTTGTTGTCTGTAGATCTCATGAAAAATAGAAAATTATAAAATTTCTACTTTCAGTGTGAATTACATTTTGCAGTGAAAAAACCCAAGAAACTCTTCTTTCTTCGAGACAGTCTAGCTAACCCGAGTCCCATGCATAAGGCATGCACATCTTGCCAACATGCTCTCTCATTTTTGCAACGCTTTCCTGGAACAAAAGTACAGATAATTATCAAAGGCATCATGTCTCGGATTCATTGTCTAACAATGGATGGGCTAAATCACTGCAAGAAACAACTGTGATTTGACATCTTAGGTCCGCCGAAGGTGAGTGTAATACATTTTGAAAACTATGAGGAATCGAAATGGATAAATAGAAAGAAAGTGTGGCCATGAATGAAACTTGTAATTTATTGCTACACTTCTGCTTTCTAACTGGAAATCGATTCCATAATTAGGGAGGCGAGCTAACAAAATGTGAACATAATTCGTATTGCTAGGACAAATATTTTAGTTGTTTAATAGAACACGCGCAAATTTAAAATTTTGTCCTGCATATGAGATGGGTTGAGATATAATTCTAATGAGATGTTATCTAATGGTAGATTTTCAGAGAGAAAGCTATTTTTTTTTCTTTTTGCTTTTTTTTTCTTTCCGCTTTTAAAATATCTAGTGGATCAATAGATTATTACTTAATTAATTATGCTTGGTACGTATCTTACAGATAAACAATGCTTCTTTGTTATATACATGTAGATATTGTCGATAACTATTTGTGTCCAACACATGCACAAAATTGCAACAACATAAATTTCAAGGTGTTAATACAAGTACAATTCATTTAAGTACCGACGTACGAGTGATATCAAATTACGTCGTTCGTATTTGAACTTCAATAAACTCAAATTCACTTGAATTAAGCCTCTTGATTTCTTTTTTCCCATAATATTGCTAGATATTCATATAGTAATGGCGTGTGAATTAGACGCTTGATTTTGTTGATTCTTTTTCACAAACATGTGACGAATCGGTAGGGGAATTACAATTTGTAATATTTGCGTGACAATTAAAATAACAAAGTTTACATCGTCGTCTGGACAAACATAGTTAGGATCATATATTTTTTGGACCACCGACATTGTTGACCTTTGCTCATCCCTTGATACAGAGAGACCACTGAAGTATTCCTGTTTCGCTGGAGTCATCAGTTAATATCGGCGATCAAAAAACATTACAATTACTCTTTGTCCAAACGGCCTCAGACAAAACACTAGATTATTATTACACAGAAATAGAAACATGTCGGGATTGCAATTAAATATATTCCTTCATCTACTGTTTTGGGTTTCTCTAACACAATTAGTGATATCAAAATGCACTCCGTGGACATTTATTATAGGGATAGCTAATCATATTAAACGCAGAAATGATATGTCACGAAAATTCGACGAAAAATCTCAAACATATGCACACTTTAACGTGAAAATCCTAGTCGTAAAAATATTCCCTTGCATATTGTATAACGCATATGGGTACTCAGTATATTTTTAGCATTCGTTTTGTTTTAATTTACTGAGATGCCGTTTGTTTAATTCTCTTGAAAGTTGGTATCAGGTTCGAGATCTCATTATCACTCGCACAAAACTCTAGTTATTCATAACATTTAATAATTTCAAGTTTTGATTCTGCCTGTAAAAATTTTTTTTTCTTTTCTTCTGATTCTTAATAAAATGTGTATAAATCACATAAAACTACTCCATGTTAATTAGTTTGTTTCATTTTAAAAAAAGAATAAAACATGTCGGTTGGAAAATAATAGATCGAGGTACACATTCTCCAAAAGAAACATATATTTACATCCCTACTTCGTAGTTTAGATGACATTTGGGATAAAAGTTCTCGAGAAAAGTGCATAAAAGTCCATTCCAGTGGGTTCTAAATAATATTAATGAGTCAGTAACAGACAATGATTGGTCCCCAACTAACAGCTACAAAGAAAATCTACACGCGACATACCTAAAACTGCTTTATTGCAGCCAGTAATTGTCAAATTCTTTCTAATGGTAGACCGTAAACAAACCCAATTTGTTGCGGTGGGGGTCGACGATGGCCCTGGAGGCAACACAAATCATGGAGTCAAGGGTTGAACAAGCATTTACCAAATGTAAAATCCTGCCATTTAGCAAATGGTTGAAGAAAAATGTCTCGTCAATGAATGTAGATACAGTACTTACCTCAGTGTTTATCCCATCCTTGTTATCGGTCAAAAATGTCGTGTTGGATATTTTTTCACAGAAAGGTTTCTCATCGGCATTTATATACAACTTCACACTAAAAATGTCACCACAAAATGCTGTAGTTTCTGACGTCAGAGTGCTGTTTTACAGTCGTAACGTGTTTGTGCGGTAGAACCCAGAACATACTGTCTACGGAACATACTTTGTTTGAGGACTCAGTTTTTAGCTACAACACGTACAACATTGAAGTGTAGACCTCCAGAAACTTAAGGACCAGCCCATACCCAGACATCTTATGTTATTAAAAAGGAATGCTTCATTGTATATATACTTCATACGAAACTAAAGGAATATTCGCTACATGTGATTAATGGCATAGAACTGACTGTTGCCAAGTGTAGTGCATGGGAGATTAATGAAAGGTTCATCCTAAAAAAAAACAGAGAAAAGTTAGCATTCCGCATACCCTCTGCCATTTGTATGGAAATGACACTTATTCAGAAAACAGTCTCTACCGTTCATGTGGATCCGATCAGGTGCACCATAATGTAATATATACAGAAAAAAGGACCAGACGAGCTTTGCTGGTGGTCCGGCATCATATTCTGAAACCAAATTATTTAAAGAACATTATTACAGATTATATAGACATATATAGCGCAAACATAACGAACAGGTAACTAGAGTTTGCCCGCTTACTCCGAGCGTTGCATATCATTTCAGCAGCTCAATTAGCGGACGGTGCAGAGTGTGCTTGGTTTATGGCAGCAAAGCAAACAGGGGAGGTCCTAAGGCCAGAATTTAGCCACTTCCGTGCTAAGGAAATTGAAAAACCCGAAGCCGCCTTTTGATTCTGACAAGGTATTAACGCACCCTCCCTTGTTTCCAGACATCTATACTTTGTTATGTTCGTCGTCGTCACACCAAGGAAATATTTGAGGTCAACGTCTTTAGCACGATTTGGCATCCAAAAGACCTACTGATGCAAAGTTTGTCAAATTTACATTATGTAGGGGTGTTAAGTCTGCAATGATCATCTCATCTTAAATATCCAAATGGCAGATACACGCGCCATCATCCTTCTCGCGGACCTTCCGACCAGAACTGGTTTTACTTATTCGCGTTATATTCCACTACTACGATGTGACGTAGGGAATGTATATGGTAGTAAACGATCGAAGTTTTATGGCGTGATACAAAACCAAGAGTCCTTACCGGGATAGAAAAGTCTTACAATGAAAATGAGTTTCCATCAACGGCACTCCTGGCTGTTGAATTGCCCCCTTTGAGGAGGGTGATTTTAATAGCGTTGCCCAATTTATGGTAGTGTCAGTGGTACCAGGAAGTCCAACGTCTGTAAACCAACCCCATGGCTATGCTGTATGAATTCTAGTAGGCACGCGTCATGTTTGCACTTGGATTCTATAGATCGTGAGCCTCGACATGTTCGTATGCTATTGCGGCAGCTTATTGGGTCAGGGAGAGTGTCCCATACCCCAGTAAGTTCGACCACTCGTGCAAACGAATGACCCGGCTGGTTATTAATCGCTCACTCAAGACTTGAGGGCTCCCGCAAATGGTTCACTCTTGGGCCTTAATGTTTGGATGCCACCTGCTTATTCCAGCCTAGTTTTGGCGTAAAATCGAGGATACCTGCAAAGAATTCGTTGGGATCCGATTGCCTTGCTGAAGTTTATTGTCGATAAGGGCGTCCTCAATCACCCAGAGGTGGCCGATTCCATCGTCTTATGCAAGAAACAAAGGGATATTTGGATTCCGGAGAACAGGGAAAAGGGTCGCATAATCGTCGGCCAATCTACAGCTGGTAGTGTTTTATGCATCGAAGAGTCACCAAACATCAAAAGCTGGACTATCTAGTGCACACATGCAGAGAGAACGAATCTCGGGTAGGGTATGACAAAGCGCTCATTATGGAGGTAATTTCCTGCTATTACAGACAGTAGCCGCACTAAACGCACCTTCAGGCTTACATGATCGGCTACGTTGGCATCAAATCCATTTTCTCTGCTGAAGGTTTTCGAGATCATTGTATAATCCATTTCAAGCGCCATAAGTACGATAAGATGATTCAGTACATTTCCGAGGTCTTTGGCGTGCTGGGACGTAGACATATATTATTTATTACCAACCAATGCAATTCTATACAAAAGGAACCAGTGGTTGTCTCATAAAAGATGTCTTGATCGAACACGGTAAGAGGCGAAGAAAAAGCCTTCAGCACCCAACCTTACTACGCGCCACATTAACGCTGTCATACAATCTAGTTTTGTTACATATATTGCATGGATTTTGAGGACATCTTCATCCCTCATCGGGACCAAGTCGTTAAGGGTCAGCGGGCTGTATAGATACTTATCAACGTCAAAAGCAATCAACTCCGACAGTCATTCAAGCATCGTAGGTTGCGAAAGCAGTTGCATGAGTGGTCTCCATTACACTACTTACGACATCTATCCGGGATCTTGTAAAGTTTTGGACTATGTAGTAGCCTGTGCGCTTAGTTCTGAGCAGCTGGTATATAAAATAGCAAACGTTCCAAGGGTTATAGCGTAGCTGGTTAAGGTTAAGCTATATGAAGTCACAGCATTTCCTGCTTTATCTACTCAAGTGTGACCGCGAACAAATGTGTATGCGACATGTAGCTTCTCTTTTTCATCAGTTTCTTCCCGAAATGTATTTCTGAGGAAACCATACACATGAATCTCAGCCCGACTCCCAGTCTCAATAACATTATTTTTACATAGCATGTCACTGTATGAGTTTTCATCCTTGCACTAAAAGAGATGTCTGATTACAAAAGTTCTTGCTGACGGGTTGTTTTTTAGATAATGACACGGGCACGGATTCAGGCATGGCGAATGAACATAGGTGAGTTTCGTGAAGGCCGTTTCGTTATGCCAGACGCAAGAGAGAAAACTACCTTCATCTAATAGAAAGAGCATGTTGGTGCCCTTACCTTTTCGCAAGGTAGAAAGCAGGTCATCAATATCGCAAGACACATGGTTGATATGAAAACCGCCTCTTTGAGCCCACTTATGGTCGTCAGGTGAAGCGTATTGCATATAATGAGGAATTTGCAGGAGGACAACATGGTGCAGTGTGGTGGTAGGTTTTCAAAGTTCTCTCGCTCCTGCAGGCTAGTAGATTGTCGAGAGGAACTGATTATTTTGTATATTGAGCTGCGGGTCAATGATAATGAGCACATACATGTTCAATACCTCCACGGCTTGCACAGTCTTTTTATCTGAAGCATGATCTCTTGCTCTCATTTCTATGTATCGTCCCGTTCCATGGAACAGGTTGCAATCTGTGGTCCTCGTATCGACGACTAGTCTCACGTTTAAACACTCATCTGGTGGTGTCGCATGTCTCGCAAATACAGGATCACCAGTTTTCCCATTTATTGATGCCGTATCTTGACGGCCAGTTCCAGTTGGACAAAATGTCCAGCTCCAACTAAACTTCTCTAATAGTGAAGCTTGCGGTATTATTCATGCACTGTATCACTGTGCCGTAGCCGTTCAACATCAAAGGAGAGTCGTTCTGAAAACCTAGACTGGTATTATGCCATGTGTTCATTTTGCAGGCACAAAGAATATGCTTCCAAACGCTTCTGCGACAGTAATAGCGAGCAGTCATTGAATTGTGGACATCTACACGTATTATGTTGGTGATGCGTTTTGTATGCATTCGGGGACCGAGTTGGTGATCTCTCTTTCCGTTAGCATTACATATTGTATTAGCACCAGACGTCTGCGTCATCTAAGCCACCTCACTGATCCAAAGCTTCACGCTAATTGTCTTAATGACCGTGCTTCTGCGATGTTTTCACAGTTGTACGGTTTGTGTCTATCTGGCTGTGCAGCCACTCATACTGATAATAAGGTTGTTGCAGGTCAGGTTAGGAAATCATTCGAACCAACTCCCGATTTCGGTTGATCGTGCTTGTATCAACGACGGTTCTTTAACGTCAAGCGCGGGGGCGCAAGCTGAAGGAGAAGAGCTTGTTGCAGTACTAAGACACGCTGTTGCTGGTATTCGATGGACCTTTATTTAATAGTTAAAAGAACGAAATGACTGGAGATGGTTTAACAGTGAAGTGAATCTTGTTGGTCAGATTCAGACTGACGAGGATCTGCATGAGGATCAAGATAGTTTTTTGAAGGCAATGAAATAGAAGAACTACAAGCGGAACCCATTCTTGGGCTGTCGGCATTAATGTACCAGATGGTCGGGAGGAGGAAAATGTGGCCGAATAAGGTTTACTAGAAAAAAGTGCCTGGATGCGTTAATGGATTTCTCAAGAATGAACCGCCAATATCATATATGGCAAAGCAAAACGGCACCGTCGCAGTAAAGTGGAAGAAATCGTCTCACCTACTTACAACCCAAGGAAATACATGGCCCGAAACAACATGAGAGTTGATTTGTCAGAGCGTTAGATCTAAAAGCGAAGGGACTATCAGTCGAAACATGGATGAAGCTCACCACGGCTCAAGAAAAGATCACAGAATTCACAAAAAAGGTTGTCAAATGATGAGCTTGCAGCTTCAGAAGAATCAGGTACCATATTTAATCAATATGATGTGGAAAACTGACAGCCTTCCTATGCGAGAAATTAGAAGCCTGAACGTGGCGCTTCAAACGACCCATGGCACGCTTGTAGATAACCTTACTAAACATACAGAGCTCGATAGCTACATTGCAAAAGAAAATGGCAAGTAATATGTGTGTTGACCGTCAAACCACAAACCACGCCTGCAGACTAGCAAGCAGACCAGATGCCTATTCCAAGCGTACATCCACCATCCATGCATTATCTTCACACTCCATAACAGCAACAAATTCTGCGGGTGACTTTTCTCTTAGAGGGGCACATAAAGCTCATGTTTTTTCTAGCGCCTGACGCTGGGCATCAACAGCCTCACAGTAACATTTGCAGTAAATTGTGCATCGCTAGTTAGAAGCTTTACCCCTGAACTTGCTGTATTACTGCCATTCCTCCTGTATAATTAACGCTGCAGCTGTTAACGTGCCATTGGTCTAAATGTGTCAATAATAGACCAGGTAATGCAAACTTTTTTCTAACCAATGCGAAATCATGGTCTCTTCTACACAAAGTACTGCTTACATACTCCTCGTAAATTTTGTAAACTCTATTGTTATCAAACTTTCTATAACTGCACATACGGCAGTACCCATATATCCTATTAGAAAGAATTCCTTAAAGGCAAAGTTTGCACTAAGCGGATCATGTGCCTGAAACTCAACTGCCAACCGCTTCAGCTCGACCTTCGCCTTCACGACCATATTAATCCTCTTATCGGCCACTTCATTTGCCTCCATTCCATAAAGCAGTCAGTGCCTCTTCCAATTTCTCCATCTGCTTTTTGCGAGTAGTTATAGTTGCATGTAGGTGTATACCCTGATGAGTATAATCCTTTAAATAAGCAAACGCGTTAGCCACAAAACACATAATGTTGACTTTAAACATTTCCCAAAAATGAGGTCTCTTCAACTCACCCTCCAAGAAATAAGCATCGTTAATGAACATGGGGTGCCTGTGTCAAAGATGTTTTCTGTCTTTGTGATGGCACTGGGGAGGCGTCAGCGGCAGCGGCCACCTATATCATTCCAACATTTCGTCTGTTAAACACGCCACCACCGCTCAGTTTACCTCGCATGACTTTGACCCTGAAAACTCTTCAATTCGTAAATGCTTGTCCTGTTCGAGATAGAAATGTGTTTTATTAATAAAAGACACAAGAGTACTCGAGAACTCCCTATTAAACTTCCCGATTAAAGACATTCAAAATATTCAGAATAAGTACCTTTGTGATAACAAAAAATTTGTATAGACATTAACCCTGAAGACCGAAGTAACCAAACGTTTGTAATTACAGAACAAACGAAAATTAAGGTCAATAAAGGCTTTACGGATTACATTACAGAATGTTCACAAGCCACGAAGAATTATTCTATACTTCTTTAGAATAATATATTTTAATCCTCTCATTTCTTACAAGTTTGTACGTCATTTCATTTGGCTATGGGATAATGTATTGATTCAGGTGTTCTTTCTTTGTTTAATTATTCATTTATTTGCATGTTAACCTTTTGAAAAAGATGTTTATAATAGGTGACAGGAAGTAGAATGGCTTTTCCATATGAGCTCTTTCTGTTTAGGTTGAATTATGAGCAGTGTTAAATACAAAAACTTCGAAGTTCTAATTATGAATTAATTTCCTTCAAGAATAAATATGATTTTACATTTAAATTAAAACACTATTTTGGTCCATGGAGGTTTTGTTTCCATATATGCAGATATTGCACCCTTTTTCTTCTCTTCTGTTCATAGCACTAATAGACATACCAACCCGAATCACACTAATTTAAAGTTCCTGAAGTTCATGGATGTTTGATTTCAGATAACTTTCATCATGAGAGTCGAATAAATAGTAAAGGAATGAACATATCGAGCGGTTGCGGCGCTAGGATCGTGGGGACGGCAATTATCCCCCCCCCCCCCATTCTGCATGCGAAGAAGGGAATCGTCGGGAGCTTTTTGATCATAGATTTTCATAATATGTCACCTTATCTTCGTGTGTGTTTATGTATGTGTATTGATTAGCTTTAACAATTTTTCAGTCATATTGCTACGATGTCTGCAGTGTGACAGATTATAGTGATGTCTAGCACTGGGGCATCATACCGCAAACACGTAGCATCATGTCTCACCAAATCACATTACTCGGACACCAGGCCGACTAGTCCTGACATTAACCTCCTAATGCTGAGCGCCAAGCGAGGCAGATGCTTGTACCATTTGTATACGTCTTTGGTGTGATTCGGTCAAGGTTCGAACCCGCGACCTCCCGCATCAGAAGTGGATGCTCATACCAATGGGCCACCGTAGCGATCAGTGAAATTCTTGGCAAATATTACATTTAAGAGGTGGGTGAGGAGGGAGTTTGGCACCCGACATAAAGAAAAAATCTATTCTCTGTAGCAAAGCAGAGGCGCCGCTAAAGAACGCTCTCGCCACCACAAAGACGGCGTGTTTCTGACCTTCAAGCCTTACCAATCGAACGATTTAACATCCATTGACATTCATTCATTTATTGCATATAAAACACACAACAAATCACGACGGAATATTTCGATCACATTAACACAGGAAACATAATATTGTACTTAGAGCATTAAGTACGACTTTAAAAGGAAGAATGCACAATTAGAAGTTTGTCAGAGATATACGTATGTATAAATACACTTGTTCACATATACATTTTATGAAACTTGGTGTCAATACAGCTTGAATAAGCTCAAACTGGAAACATATCTCTAATTGTTATGGTGATGGTACTGATTAAAGGCTCTAGTTGAAGGTAATAATGCTTAAATAACAAGAAGAATCAACATTAGTATTTGCCTAGAAATAGTGATTATCATCAATTTATATTTAAATAAGGTTCATATATATATATATATATATATATATATATATATATATATATATATATATATATATATATATATATATATATATATATATATATATATATATATATATATATATATATATATATATATATATATATGTATATATATATATATATATATATGTATATATATATATATATATATATATATATATATATATATATACATATATATATATATATATATATATATATATATATATATATATATATATATATATATATATATATATATATATATATATATATATATTAGTCACTTCAGAGTACTGACAATCCGTTTTTGTTTTTCACGATAGAAATTCATGCAAACAACGTGATGATGCAGATGTCACATTACTAAAACATCGCACTATTAAATGCGATCGTAACAGCGTTAGACCATTAGCGTCAGGTCGTTTATTTTATGTTCCATGGCCGTATATGCTCGAGATTTATCTCCCTTACCAAGTCAGATGTGTTAGACTACGTTCGCCGCTTGATTGACGACTCATTCGCATTGCAACTTCATCGAATACAAACAAATTAAGGTAACACCAAGATCAGTGACTTGACTCAGGTGGTTTAGTTATTACACTGACAGTTAGACTTACTATTACCATTACTTCGCATTTTGCATTATTGTTGACACAATGAAGTTTTCAATTACACGACAATTAGTGATTGTTGTATTATCACGTATACTATAACGTCCAACGTAAATGCTGTAGTAAAATATAAACATATCCTATCAGCTGAAGTGGCGTAATTCATTAGCATACTTAAATTGTTCCTACAAACATTGTATTTCCTGACACAAAAAACTCATAATGATGACATGTAAGTAGCAAAATAGACTGCCATATAATTAGTTCACTCGCTTAAGTATGACATTTTTATTAAAAAAAATTAAGTAAGTACTTATTGTAAGTTAAAGATATTAGTTCTCAAGCAGTAACTCAACAGCGGGTTTACCATTGAATTTGGGGTGTCGAAGTAAAATTTACTCTTCGTCATCGACGTAATTGTGTTTGAGTTTCGGTCTCAGCACAGTCTTTTCTCCCTATGGAGTGAATTAGACTTTACAAAAAACCCAAAACATTAACGCTATATATTAGGATCAGGTTGTATTCTTTCTAAATATCACCGTGTTCTTTGTGATTACATGCAAAAATGTGTTTGTTTAGTTCTGAAAGGTCTACAATTAACTGGTGTCACTTTCTTGCTAGCTTACATTGTGTGCCTATTTCTGCTCAGGTTTGCCAGAGGTAGTAAATTTTAATTTCGCTTGTTCATTTTCTTATACATACTTTCTCTGCTATGTGACAAGTTTCATATATCAAGAACGTACCAGGATGAATAGAACAAAATTTTAATATGACAATATATACAATTAAAATAAGTTTTACATATGACTTTAAGGGTATATGTATATTGTTTGTTGTTTCTTTTAACTACATTACAATTTCTTTCAAATTTTTAAAACAAACAATGTTGACCCATTAGACAAATAATATCACAAACATTATGTAATAATTTTAAACAGTTAAAACAAAAATAAAAGACTCAGATGATTCTTCTTTATTTTTGTCACGTAACAACTCAATAGTTACGCTGTCCTTTATCGAAAATGAACTCTTCCATAACTCCAGAACAAACATGGCGGATTATATGTACACATACCACTGTTTTTAAGCATGCATGGAATACGTAGTATTACTCTATATGTCGATGCAACTGGTGTTGAACTCATTAATGCGTGAAACAAATGAGGTAACTTCATGCATAATCCGAGATGCCGTCGTGAAAATTCACTGAGTACAAGCGCTGATAAAGTACGAGATGGTGAACTGAAAGTACAAAAACAATATCAACAACATTTTTAAAAACAGCCAATTGTGAAGCTGTGTAAATGTTTTCATCGAACTGCAACATAAAATAAGCATGTTACACCCTTTTAAAGATTGTCCTCAGATGTTGAATACTCATGGTGCTTGTCAAATCTTACTTTTCAAACTCTATGCAAATTTTCCTTTAAAGGATATTTTTTTAGTAAAACATAATAAGAATTGTACCATGTTATTATAAAGAAACTCCGACATATTTATTTACAAATCATGAAAGCCTAAGTTGTATTTTTTCTTTGCAAATTAATTAAAATACGAAGTTACTAGGCCCAAGCACAGGCAGTGGACAGATAGACAGACATATAAATAGACAGATACAAAAATGGACATGAATGCAAGCAGGTACGTATATTTTACTCCGTGGGGGTGAATTTTTTTAACGTAACTTTAACAAATTCTCAGTCATGTCTACGATGTCTGCAGTGTGACAGTTTATAGCGATGTCTAGCACTGGGCTATCATGCCGCAGACATGTTGCATGATGTCCCACCCAGTCACATTATCCTGACACCAGACCGACCAGTTCTAACACTAACCTCTTAATACTGAGCGCCAAGCGAGGCAGCTGTTAGTACCATTTTTATAAATCTTTGATATAACGCGGCCGGGGTTCGAACCCGCGACCTCCAGCTGTATATTTTACTTTTTCAATGTACATGATCATGGATGTGCTTGGATGAATATATTCAGTAAAATTATTTTGTATCATGTTTTCGGGTAGGGTAGGAATATAACTTCTTGTAAAGCATCTTAGGCAAGAACTGAAAGCAGTGCATTGAGATATATTTTTATTTGCTTTAAATATTAAGTCACAAGATGTAATTAGCAAAGATTATAGGACTAGTTTTATGAACAAAAAGATGGTGAAGGTTCTAGCAGTGTGCAAGTATCTTAAGTATTGCCCGCTCGTGGTCTGAAAAGAATAAATTAAAATTAAACGCACAAAAGCACAATAAATATAAAACTGCAAGGTTTTGTGGTAGATAAAACACATGGAAATACAAATATGATAGTGAACAATACGCATGAACGCTCTCGCAGATAGCTGTGGTAGAAATTTAGCGCTGTGCCCATATATCAAAGATTTTTTTTTTATTATTTTGCCATCAAAAGAAGTCACTGGTACGCTCAGATCTTGAAAGTATCATACCGTGTCTTTGCTCTCGATTTTTCAATTACATTTTCACTAAGGAATTTTATGTCAAAATTGGATGCAGAATATAATTTGTGCCGCAGCTGAGACATTTACTATCAAAAATTTATTGAGTGAGCTATCTTGAAGATCAAAATCTCGCATCTGTCATGATGTAAAGTTCTTATCTGAGTCTAAGGCGAAGTGATTCACTAATTACAGTAATACAGTCCATTAAACAAATAATTAAACCAAGAAATCTACATAAGTTTTTGTGATACACCCTTAACATTAATAATAATCGTTGATATATATCATGAAAATTATTATTTATTAAAAATCTTGACATGATGCGATAATACTACTTTTTGAGAATAAAAAAATAATCAGCTGACCTAAGAGTGAAAGATGCTAGCGATAAGAGCGGAGGATACCGCTCAGATAGATACAGTTAGGATCAAAGGAAACTGATATCTTCATGGCAACGGCACTATTTTCCAAAGTCCAATATTTAATTTCCTACCAATGATCCGACCATTAATTTGCGTTTTGCAGTTTTATGTAACACGTGATGATGTCCGCCAGATAGAATGATGGCGCCTACAATATCAGAAACTTAGAAGAAAATGCAACACAACATTCATCTTACACAAATGTGATATTTTCAGCAATGGATAGATATATTATTTTGAGATTGGAAAAAATAGACACGTTTTTGAATAAAAATGCAAGCCCTTGCCTTGAGTTTTTTCTTCTATACATATTTCCTAGATACACTTGAGTCTGGAAATACGTTTGTGTATAGAAAGACGAGAGTTGATCACTTTTGACACTCAGTCTGAAAATAATACTTATATTCACAATCAGCAGCACACACATGATTCTCTCTACATTTTATTTTTATCTAAAAAGGATACATAGATATCCTTCTATATTCATTTTTCTTAGTAAATTATTCGTTACCACAAACGTCATTCTTTGTCATTAGTATGCTGTTAAGAGACGTATATGTCAGGCAGACCATTCAAGGCAATAGTAAAATACGTCTATATTTATTTATTTGCTTCCTATACAGGTAAAACAATCAAGGACCCAATTTAAGACGAATTTTGCAGACTTTCCCAAATACGTGTTTAAGTTGTTACCTTTAATATTCTTATGAAATATGTAATTTTTCTTGCGTAGTTACGGTCAGACACATTCGTGGGCTAATAAAAACATTGGATGTACATTATGAAGCTCTCAAATGGTGTTACTGATCGACACGTATGTATAAACCAAAGACTTAAATGCCCTCGTGGATTAGCCACGACTTTTAATTTCACCATTGATGATTCCACCTTACCTAAGACTAGCTATTTGCTGAGGTGGCTGTATAATAATCTAGCATTTCAATGAAAACCTTTAAGAGATCACATTGATATTAGTGGTAAAAAAATGTCCAATATCCCACCCCCCACCCCAAAAAAAAATAAAAAATAATAATAATAATAATAGGTACCTGGAAAGCAAATCAATTAAGCGAATGAAAAATACGACTTCATTATTTTATAAAATGAATTGGCTTCACCACGGTGTTTGTTAATAAATCACATCCGATATGACGTCAGTAGTTCATAATATTTCATTGACAATGGTTTGTAACCATATGGAACTATTTGATCTATATTTGGTCTTATATCCTTCCAGTATGCAAATACCTATGGGTCTTTCTAACTGTCCATAAAACGTTTCACGGTGCTGTCTGTGACATTTAACAAATAAATAAAAAAATAAACCTCTACGAACATATATCGAATGAAATGTATGACAATAACCAAACATTTGTAATAATATAACATAAAGAACGGTGGAAGATGTAGATATATTTTACAATGACAAATATTTATCGGCGATAAGAAGGACAGTGTCCCCCTCATCAAATCAAGTTACGGTAGCATCTCGTATGCAGGGTTTCTTGTACAAGCAAAAAAAGAACACTAGTTGCTGGAGATGAAATGGGTATAAAAAGACGTAAAAGAGATACAAATACGGATTATACGACGGAAAAACAGACAGAGAAACATACAGATAGATAGATACCGTAAAACAGACAATTTTGCAGTTGTAATCGTAACAAGTTGGTCCAAATTACAGGTTTTAAATTATTACTAGTTACTTTAATAATGCCAAATCAGTGAACGTTATAATATGGAAAGTGATGATATTTAATTTCCCAGTTTCACTCTTAGACCACGAAATTTCTCCGGACTCTCCACCGCTAGCAGTACCACACTGTCAATATACGTACGATGATAGATTGACAGATAGATAATATTTAATAATATAAGCTGATGGTTAGTTGAACAAATGGATAGATGCCTTTCATTTAAATAATTAGAAGGAAAAAATAGTTGGATGAATGAATGAACGAATGAAAAACTGGATGGATTAAATGAAGGAAGGATGCATGGATTTTTAGCGTGTGGAAAAAAGGATATATATATATATATATATATATATATATATATATATATATATATATATATATATATATATATATATATATATATATATATATATATATATATATATATATATCAGCCTTGCATTTGGATTGAGCATCGCTTCTAACATACACACGCGTCGCCATCATCTTTAGATTGCGGTTGTTTCACTACATGGGCATTCGAGCTGAACTGGAACACGTTTATAAAAGAAGCCTCTCAAATGAAATCTCACTTAGTAAATCTTTCGATCGTTCATAAGAACTTCAAACACATTACCCATAATGACAGCAAATCCTTACTTCGTATTTACTCATAACAATTGCTCTAGAGTTACACTAAAAATAAGACAACTCCAAATAGAACTTAATTATAAATCAGAATCCTATCTCTTGTTCGAGTGTTTTCCCTGTATTACGATACCTCATGTTGAATTAACTTTATCTTTTCTGTTAAAACCCTTCCCATTTTGTGCCACTTTAAACAGTGAAGCCATACCGAAGCCTGGAATGAATTGATGGAGACACCAAACAAGTGAAGGAAATCTAATCAAGTTGCGTTTTCGTATTTCGCCGATGGTCATGTGTTTTGACGAGCATCCTCCCTATGCTATGTACGAAACCTCCATAAATTCTTGTTTAGGTGGATAATAAGCTAGTACTTGTGGGGTAACATATTATATTTTAATGAATTCTGTCAAATCTATTATGAAAAATATATTTTGCCCACCATCTGAAATGCACTTACTCAATAAAGTAAGAGATTTATATAAAAGCCCGTGAACCCGGACAACTAAATGCTTCTGAATTTGGCAGCCATCGACTTGATATTAAACAAAAAAAAAAAATTCTCCACTAACTAATCGACGACCAAGACAATGACTATCTTGATGGGTTACTTCATATAAATATAAGAAGTTTATTTATTCCATTCCTTAATGGTTTGTTAAAGTTAAGTGATATAGCTTTCGGGATTCCATCAATAAACGGGCCATTTCACTTCAGTATAATTGACTAATTCTTTATGCAATGGATCACTGAATTATCCATTGCTGCCAAAATTTAGTTTACTGGAGCAAAATAATGGAGAAAAAGGGTTGATGTCTGACTTGAACAACTATTACCGACTAACAATCGGAACCCAAATACGATAACATAATATTCCAAGTAGATCACCACCGGTCGTCGAGAGATAAAGTGAATTTCTTTTAAAACTCTGCCGCCAGGAAGTTCTTTTCATTTGTAATATATGGGTAATATGCGAGACGTCTTGCATATAAAAAATAATAAAGACATTATACTTATATATTGTCAGAATACTTTTTAGAATTATTATATTATGCTGATGTCATATGTTTCCTGTAAAAGTGAAGGACGTGCACCCACACACCCACATGTATATGTATATATATATATATATATATATATATATATATATATATATATATATATATATATATATATATATATATATATATATATATATATATTCAGCCTGCCTTCCTCTCTGAAAATTGTTTTTCCTATTAATTTGACCTATTTTTGTATGTATCCTTTACAGACTGCCCTGCCCTTCGTCGGATAATCAAGAAACCATTCTCACACGGCTAAGCTGGTGCTTATCTAGTTTACGTCACAGTAGAAGTGTTTCTTCAAGGATTACTTATCTATTAAAACAAACCCGCACACACACCATATTATCAAAAGAGTTATTGTGTTCATATAAATTACTTTTACCAGATTACAGGACGATATAGAAAAGTGATCCCTTGACAATTTAAGCCAAAACATACATTTTAAAGCAGTATTGGGTAACCTGGATAATCGTAAAAGGTTGTTTACACAGCTGCTGCATTATTGGCCAATATCCAGTAGGCTGAATAAGCAAACACGCTTCACAGGACATCATTACACAAAAGTGTACTCTTGTTAGTGATTTTACATCTTCTAAAACTAAACTGATCAAACAGCCATCATCGCAAGCCACGTGTCATAATCCGCTACACTATTTTTTACTCGTGACCATGAATGTGTATAAATAAAAATTACATAATCAGCTCGCCAAGGAATGCAAATCTCTTGTCATTGGTATGTGACCTTTTGTCGATTGATAATTAACTGCTTTTGGAATAGGATTGGTTCACTTAAACATAATGACATTTTTAAATATACGTTTCAGACACTGTTAATTTACCCAGATGTCACTACTGCTTTTATTCTCGTTTGTGTAATAAGTCATCCGAGTGTTGAGTTCGTTAGCTCCCTCCATAGCAATTTAGACAATATTTTCAAAATGTATGCTAAAAGTTTAAATATAGTCTATTATTTTTGTGTGGGTGGTGTGCTCCAGTTCCTTTTTTTAAATAAATTGAAACAAATATATTTAAACAATAATATAAATAAGAATATAAGAGTTCGGGATCGGTTGTTTTCTCGATTTATGAGAAGGTACATAAAACGTTTTGTATTAAAGCTAATAATAATAATAATGAGGACTTTGTATAACGCATAATCTTCAGAAGCTCTAAGCGCTGTACAACATTAGACAACACCTATAACATAAAAACATATATAATGATATGATTTCAAAAAACAAACACCATGAAATTAGAAAGCATAAAAAATATGCTGAAAATATTTAAGGTTGGAAACATTAAGTCTTTAAGTTTGTTCTTGCAGTCGAAATAAGTCAGTGGTAAGAGTACTCTTGAATGGGATCACTGTGTCTTTGTGTCTAAGTTCAATGGCCAATTCATTCCACGTTGCTGCGCCCTGGTATGCAAAAGAACGTTGTCATTTGACTATGTGGGTAAGATATTCTAAATGTTTTTCTCTCGCCATGATTTTGTATATTGGCAGGGAAATACTTATGAATTAGCTTTAAAACAAATTGGCATGTATTTGTATTTCATTTTCCTATAAACAGCAACCACAATGTGTACATATTCCTTTCTATTTGAACTCTCTTGTGGCAACGTACATTCCTGTGATAATAAATGAGTATGGAATTTGTTCTCCACTCTTTTGGCATTGTTTTATCTTTTACAAAAGGTTCCATTACTTGAATGTTACAAGTTCAATCCGGCTGACAAAATGTATTTCCAGACTTTGTTGACAACAAAGCAAACGAGTTTTAGCTCTGTGTTGACCAGTGATTATGAACGTTTGGACAACATAACGGTACATTGCTGACTTCATGCACTTGTCCACTGGTTGGCAATTAACAGAGGTATGTCAACAAAGTTGACCAGATATAGTCACATTAATTTACAGAATCATTAGAAAGTAAAAATACGCCACACAATGTGGCAAATTATTCCCTTCTCGATTATATGATTGTCAGTCATATTCGTAAATGAGAAAAACATATTTGGAACTCATTTAATCAGTACAGAGAGTGATATGTTCTTTAGTGTCTTTACGGTGGTGATCGACACTATTCCTTCGGGGAGCAGCGCGCCATCCTCCAGAATCACCACAAGATCTGATAGCTCACGCTTCTATAAAGCATAGTTGCCGTTGGGTTTTTGATCCATTCCTTGCATAATTCCTAGCCTAATTACTGCAGGCTGTTTGCAAATTTCAGAATGGTACCAACCTTAATATGGTACCATCTTGCCATTGAGACGATTGTAAAATATCTGGAGCAGGTTAATAGACAAAATAGGAATCACATCTACCCGTCAGAACTAATCAAGATTTGGATATTGATATAACCTGAAAGCCTTTTGACTAAAACATGGATACCAACACTTAAAATGTTGATAAAAATAAGGAGTTAATTTTGTACCTAGTATTTCTTGATTCGGCACTTTTCTTCTTCACTCCTATATTATGTCTTTCTCTCTTATCTGTGTAGTCATGTATGACTCTCCATTTTCTTTCATTTTTGTCGTTTCTTTGATAACTCTAGTTCATCGCTTTTCGCAGGACTACGAGAGAGAGG
The DNA here is from genome assembly GCA_028554795.2 of Sinohyriopsis cumingii. NCBI lineage: Eukaryota > Metazoa > Mollusca > Bivalvia > Unionida > Unionidae > Sinohyriopsis > Sinohyriopsis cumingii. The sequence continues at coordinate 113,560,348 of CM068825.1, forward strand.
TAATAAAATCAGGGAACTTGAAAAGGTTACATCTGGGACTATAAAGAGGAATAAATATTCACAACCGAGTACCTACATGCATTGTTATTTTTAAATGTAAACTTTTATGTCTTGAAGCTCTTTGATTTTTTAAGGTATTAAGGCATAGCAAAAGTATTGAAAGTAGACAGAAATTTAAAAATGAAAATCACATATTCCATGTGATACAGATAATGTGACCCATACAGTATACTGTTGAAACTGTAAAAAGCAATATGTACCGAAAGAAATTTACGCGGGCAAATATTTCGGACTTAGAATGCAGGACAAATAAAACATCTGTTAAAACAATTTAGTACAAACTGTAGTACATAATACCATTTTAGAGTTATTGGCATTGAGCATAAAATCTGTTTGTCAAAAGCAGACAAAAAGGAAGAAAACTTTTGAGGTAACCTTTAAGAACGTGAACAAAATTTTAATTCCAGTAACGGGTAACCTCCACCGTAGTTCTGTGCAGTTTTTTATGCTTTCTCATTCAAAACATTTTCGTACTTTTATATACCAAACATTGCACGGGAAAATCGAGATAAATAGATTTAGTCCTATCTATCTATCTATCTATCTATCTATCTATCTATCTATCTATCTATCTATCTATCTATATATCTATCTATCTATCTATCTATGAGATCATAGGTCTGAAAGTTTGGTTTTCAAAAAGTTCCATAATTTCGGAAAGAAATGACGTTACGGACATCAAAAATTTATTGATTGTTTATATTTTTACAATCTATTTTTCTTATATATATATATATATATATATATATATATATATATATATATATATATATATATATATATATATATATATATATATATATATATATATATGTGTATATATATATATATATATATATATATATTTATATATGTGTGTTTATATATATATGTGTGTATATATATATATATATATATATATATATATATATATATATATATATATATATATATATATATATATATATATATATATATATATATATATATATATATATATATATATATATATATATATATATATATATATATATATATATATATATATATATATATATATATATATATATATGTGTGTGTGTGTGTGTGTGTGTGTGTGTGTGTGTGTGTTGATTGGTTTCCTTTAGTCTTCTTGTCATTCTTGGAGATGAGAGGTTTTCAATCTGGTCTTGGCACTTCTCCTTGGACATACTGTCTTTTTATTGTAGAATTTACCAGGAGTCATGTCCTTTTACGTGAATATTCTAAAGCGCTTTTGAACAGTCGTACCAAGAGAAGATAGATGTATGTTTTATTCATACGGAAAATGCATAGATAATAGTTTCTTCCCCTACGTAAATACCGAACACATTTCATCGTGTGGTACCCAATATATGATATTTTGACGAGTTGGAAAATATCGTTATTTTTGTACCGCAAGATGAAATGTATCTTTATTTACGCTAGAAAACAAGCGTTTATCTTAAAAAATATATCTATTATGCTCGTGAATCAGTTAAACTAGCTTTTCAGTACACACACACACGCACACACACATCATCATCATCATCATCATCATCATCATCATCATCATCGTTTCGTAAATTGACATCACTTTCAGTGGCTGATCATATACATATAAGTGACTTTACGTATCGGTAGAATTATTATGATCTTATCTCTTGCTGTACACTTCATTTTTGTGCATTGCTTTACTCTATCTGACAACAAAACAAGTCCCATTCAGCTAGTTTATCAATGATATCAAGGTTTTAATAAGAAATAAATTCATTGGAACACGAAACAGCGTCGAGGCAAATTTCTTCAGCAAAACACGACGTTCCATGTCTGAATGGTCATATAGTTTCCATTTATTTGTTTTAGCTGTAAAAGTACTTGCTTTCTTGTTGCAGCTTTAATATCTATAAGCACAGACAATCAAGCGTTGCGTGGCATGACGGGAAATCTTACATTTCACATGTGAAAATATAAGGATATATGCTTGACATGTGAGAATATCCGAAAGAAAAATATGAAAATTATTTCTTGAATAATTTATATATTTAAAATTAAAGTGTATAATAAAATATAGTATTGTAATAAAATGATGATATATCGGAATTCAAATAATTTTTTTTAAAGGCTAACCATTCAATTAACCGAACACTAAAATGACTTTTTGTTTATGGAATGACATGTTTATGTAATAAATCACAACATATTAGACTTGATATGAGTCTAGTCATGCAAATTAAAATACGCTAGCATCGCTCGATGAAAAGATATGTCATGAAGGAAATCATTTTGGGCATTTTTGGTCATTTTGGACATTTGTAGGTAAGAATTTAATATATAAGTTTATTTTATCAAAACAATATTTAAGTAAAGCATCCGCAAAAAGGTTTAATAAAATAAGTTAATTTTGTATATTATTGTTTGTTTTATGCCATTTTTAATGAAAACCCAATTATAACCGTTTAATTGCATAACAATATTTTCTTGAGACAATATTTTTAGTTTGCGATATTCGTTTTATTCAATGACACACTGTGTATATTAATTTGTTAGGCATAGAGTATACATATGTGAAAATTAGGCATATGCCTGGCATAGAGTATACATATATGATACATTGGAAAATATCTGACAAAACGGCAAAACTCTAAAGGAATTCCTAATTTGGAATAATTGATCTCTGATTCCTTAAATAATGTGTACCGTGTGTTTTTTTGTTTTTTACTTTTAACGCAGTTTGAACAATCTTAGTCATATTGTATAAATAATAATTCATGCTACCTGTGAAGTGTCGAATTTTGAATTGCAGCGAACTTTAAAGTTGAATGCATTGAGCATTAAAATCTTATCGCATTTAAGCCAGAAAAGTCTTTGTGAAGCGTCGCTTCGACCTTCCTTCGTTCATCTCCCCCATGTCAGTGTAAACTTCAAAGGGACAGCATTCCGATCCAGTGAAATTGACCGGGGTATCTTAACACGGTCCTTAGAAAGTAAACATTTTAGCTACCAACCATAACCGCTTGGTAGAAACCTATGTCCACTTATAATTTTTTCAAAGGGAAATTGTCATGCACTGTCGTTCACAGATTCCGAGCTGTCGAAACCTGATGAAAGGAACTATTTCTTTGGGAAAAATTAGGGACCGCTGCCTACGATTGGGAAGAATAAATTAGGGCGTACACTTTAGAGCAATCAGACTTTAAAGTGACGACCTTAGTTGTTGTTGTTGTTGTTATAGGGTTTAACGCCATTTTGCAGCACACGATAGGCTATACATGGCGGCCAGTATTAATGGTGGAGGAAGAACCCGGAAAAACCCCGGAAAGAACCACCGACCCACGAGAAGCTACTGGCAAGCTTTCTCACATACCCACATTAGCCGAATCCGAGACTCGAACCCACGCAGACAGAGGTGAGATGGCAGTGATCCGTAACGGAGAGCGCTTTAGACCACTCGGCAACTCGGGGCCCCCGACGACCTTAGTCGAAAATCTTTAGTCTGAATATTTCATAGAACAAGAAACTTAGTCTCGACTCCGGGGAGTCATAAAGAGATTAGTGCTTTCCTCGTGAAACAAGAAAGGGACCAGGTGGTCGTCTTGTAAAAAGAAAGACATGTTTAGTGCTAGGATGCACAAGTTCTGAAAGAGAACAGCTCAATTTTAGTTTCACGTAATATTCTATTATTTGATTCTTTGTTTTATGCAAATGTGTTTGCTATGACTAGGTTCCCATATTATGTATTGTTTATTCAATTCATTGAAATGTGTTGATGCTAGAATTGTTATGCAATTTACCTTTTGAATTATACAGTTATTAGTTCATTGGTAGAATTGATTGCATGCAATCCAAATGTTCATATGTGTAGGATTTCATATGGTTATATGAAATATATGAAGACACATGGTTATATGAAATAATTTCCTTTCTTTGTTAGGACGGTACAGATATCATGTAGTAGCATATATAAAATAATACGATAACTGAAGACATGATGCCGCTGGAAAGCAAGGTCAATGTCCTACCGTACTATGTCAGAATTTACGCAGTGTGTGGACAGCAACATGCTCTAAATAACTTAAGTGAATTGTATGTACCTCTAGAGAGTGGGGTATACATACATATGGGGTGATTTCATCCTTTAAGGAACAGCTTTCTGAGAGAAAGACGAGACAGTCTGAAGTCAGAAGTACGGGGAAAGAAAAGAAGGACGAGGTCAGAATAAAAGGACTAGGAAGTCCATGAAGGGGCAAAGCATAGAGCTTAGGAAGATGAACTAGGAGACGTTGATATACGGTCAGATATTGCGCTCTTTTCACCTCTCATTATGATGATGAAATAAATCCAAATTAAACACACCCGCTAAATTATGTTGATATAATCTAACTTGAATTGGAATTGCCGTTATTATATTGTTATGATTAAATGTGTTGTTTTCTTGTCAAAGGGGGCTCGTATTGTTTTATTTCTTCCCAGTATTCTTGCTCAGTTCTCTGTTGAAATTCTGTTGTTCTTTCACTCCCGCCGGGCTATAATATCAAAGGGAGGTTATCCTCTAAATAACGCCAGCCAAATCCAATTAACCAACCCTCTTACTAAGAGGGACACGTTACACTACCATTATTCATGGCATCCAACAGATCTGTTCACGACAACTGGATCTTTTCATTGCCAGTAAATAAGTGGATGTAATAATAAACGACACAAATGATCCGAAACATCCTAGCGTTTAGAATATTTACGTCTTCAAGAAACTAACTGATAATAAATCTACAAATGGAACGAATATATTTAGTTAATTTCTTCTTTGCAAATAATATATATCAAATTATTATGAATTATTGTATGCATGAATAGGAACACAATAATGGCTACTTTATAAAAAGCTGGTCGCAACCATATACAATAGGACTCAGACAAGATCCTATTATTTGACATAAAAGAAAGAAACTTATAATCAGATTATTTAATTCCTACCTGCATAGCGCCGGTGCTTTATGATATGGTGTACCGTAACTATTATGACCACACACAAATCATAACTTTATCCCCAAAGGGTGATAAAATCACAAACAGTATATCTACCACTCATTATTTTGTCATTTTATGGTTGTATTCGTTGCATTCTGATAGACCGTTCCTTGAAATTTATATGAATATGAACTGAGCAGTGTCACTTTAGATCTTTATTTTTCTTTTCTTTTCTCCCCTATTTAATACACTGCTTGCATGGCCCTAAAAACACATGGTTATCTCCCTTAGATTGGTATGCCTGAGGTGGCGTGTAAAGCAAGACAGACACAGTTCCAAATAATGACATTTGACGGTATGTATCACTTTTCTTTATCCTTATATTTAACTAAACCTTTATATGACTCTTACATGAATGTTGCATGTAATGTAAGCAAATGGCTATATTTTATACTTATATTTCACTACACCTATATAGGACTCGTACATTAATGCTGCCTGTACTGCAAGCAAAACACAATGAGTCAACAAAATGGTAGGAAAAGATATTTCATAGTTTACAGAATGAAAACTCTGAAATATAGTTTCATTTCTTAAAGAAAAAGATTGCTTATAATTTTAATCCAATGATAGTTTTCTTACCGCAAAACAGCAATATTAATGATTTTGTGAACGAGAAGACGCACATTTAGAAAGATACTGAAATTCGGTTAGAAAATCTTATCCTATTGTCGAAAATGACGGTCATTGGAAGCAGATTCATCCAAAATGATACTAGTCAGTACTAGTCCCAACAGGTAAAGCCAGTATTGTCTCTTCTTGTCCAGGTTTCGAGAATATAATATTACCTGCAAAGAGGTAATTATTGCATTCGGTTAGGAAACCGTTACTTCACGACATTGTGCGTGTAAATGTAATTCAAAGTCTGAGTTGGACGTATTTTCTGTAGCCAACATGTAATCTCAGCAAAATAATAATAATAATAATAATAATAATAATAATAATAATAATGAAAACACAGGTTTTTTAATCAATTTCCATTATTCATATATAAATTTGTAATGAAAAGAAACAGCAGTTGACTTTGGCATGCTAGTAATGAACTGTTAGTTTTAAGGATACATCTTGAATCGTCCTTTACAAGGTTATTTCAGTTCGTGCTATTTCAGATCCAGTTAGATGGCCATAATCTCTATCTTCACGTTTCATGTACAGTTCTTTCTTGTCAATTTTTCGATTATGTACATAAATATGTCTAGTTATAACGTCACACATTAAAACAAATATTTCTAATCATGATCGATAATATGTATTTCGAAAAATGATCGATAATATGCATTTCTAATTATGATCGATGAAATGCATCTTAAATCGAGAGAAAATATGTTGTGATGAGGGATTATTTACTATTGTTTCGCATTTTTAAAGAATATCAAAGGATTTTCATATGTATAGCAATGTTTATTAAAACTTTGACTGAAACGCTTCAAGTGACCTATAAATACCACGTTTCCGACAAATTACACGGCTGTCATGAATCCATTGATAATGATAAAACAGCCACGTCGAGAAGATGTGGGTTTATCATTCATTTTTACCACATGAATAGTGATTTCATATTCAACTGTTCATACGCTGGACATTTCCTCATACATCAAACGAAACTTAGATAATGCTATAATTTCTGTTAATCAGTTGTTTTGTCGCCATGTCATCAAAAGATCTAAAGATAAAAATGCATGGGATAAAGATAGAAAAAAAATTTTCTCTTATCTGATTGTGATTAATTTCCAGATTAAATGTATTTTTGACTAAAATGAATGCAGCATCGATAAATTTGCAACACCAAATCGGATGGATTCTCATGTCATTGCCTATATTTGTGTGATATTTAGCGACATGCGTGCAGAATATCGTTTTTATAAAAGCTTCATTTTAACCGGCCTGGAAATAATATTGGTTAAACACTATCGAGATAATGTAATTATCATTTTCGTTTGGACCTGGTGTTGTAAACTGGACATTTATTAGACATTAATGAAACTTACTATACCTTACTGACAAAGACAAAATAAATATGCATAGCATGTCAAGAGAAGGGACAGGATTTATACACACAATAATCAAACACTGATGGTGGTTAGACTGTTCAATAATTTATCCTTCAATAAGACTAATCTAATATATGTTTGTACACAGTGTCGTACAGGGTGTTTAATATTTCATTCTTTCTTTCTGTCTGACTTATTGTTCGTTTCTTTCTTGTTTTCCCTGCTTTGAGAAGAGTAGTTAAAACTTTAAGGTAGATCATAAAAACAAAGACTGCTGCAAAACATGTTATGTTTGTCAGTTGAATCAAAAGAATAATGTCTATAACATATATGGGGCAGGAAAAAACCAGAACAAATCACGTCCCAGAGCAATCGTGTGGGTGGACAAAACAGCGAGATCATAAAATCGTTGAAAAAATTCACATTTCACAATTAATAACAGTTTTCTATCCTTATGAAAGAAATTTCTAGGACGAATACTTCATCAGCATTTTAATTTGTTGAAGAACAACATTTGTTTTTTATTTTTACAAATGATCTTTGTGATCAACGCTGTGTACAGATTTTTTCTGTCAATTCAAACGCATCAGACCAAGTCACATGACTGCCCGTCGTAGTTCTCGATTACTTCTGTTTCAAGGCAGCCATTTCCTAGAAAGGTTAATATAGAAACGATATAAAATCTGATATTTTAATATTACCGAAGAAATATATCGTTCGAAATAATTCTTGTTTCATGTTAGCGAATCATTGATAGAAGGTCTATGTTAGTCATAGGTGCAGGTTCTTTTGTAAGTTTACTCTGAGCTATTTTTCTAACTTATTTTTTCATTTTCTTGTTCGTATATACATACTGCAACATAAAAACGCATTGTAAGTTTTCTTGTTTTCTTTTATTATAATTTATAACAACAAAATAAAGGCTAGACGTCACGGTTATCTGGACGACTACCTCATTATGTGGAAACTGAAGGGATCAATAGCTTATTAAAGAAACCAACAGTAAAACTGAGAACATCATTGAAAAATTAGGACGTAGGAGCAAGATACGTTTTGGCTGGAATATTTTAGTATTTTCATTATTGAAATGTATCATTTGCTAGAATAGCGTATACATTTCTTTTTTCCCATCGATTTTGTTTTAGACGAAATATTATAATCTTTTATTTATTCCAGGGGATTTTCGGTTGGAATAGTCTAATTTTTTCATTATTCCAAGAGATTTGGGTTGGACAATTCTAGTATTTTCATCATTACAAGACATTTTTGGCTAGAATATTCTAGTCGTTTCTTTTTTCCAAGGTATCATTTACCTGCATAATTCTAGTCATTTCGATATTCCAACATCTAATTAACCTGTTTAATTCTAGTCATTTCTTTATTCTAATCATAACTGAAATGATGCAAGGACCATGTTCTCAAAATCTAAACAGCGGGAAAATTCTCTATGTCCACACACTTATCCAAAGCAAGGATAAAAAAGCGCAGGAACATCACTTCCTACATTGTTTATATATATATATATATATATATATATATATATATATATATATATATATATATATATATATATATATATATATATATATATATATATATATATATATATATATATATATATATATATATATATATATATATATATATATATATATATATATGTGTGTGTGTATATATATATATATATATATATATATATATATATATATATATATATATGTATAGATATATATGTATAGATATATATATATGTATATATGTATATGTATAGATATATATATATATGTATATATGTATATATGTATAGATGTATATATATATGTATATATATATATGTATATATATATGTATATATATATATATGTATATGTATATATATATATATATGTATATATATATATATATGTATATATGTATATATATATATATGTATATATATATATATATAACGTTTATTTTCTTTTCTGAGTTAATAACCTATACTTGAAACAAATCAGGTGATGTCGTATTGTCGTATCTGTCATTGAAAAGCTTCTCTCACGGGAATCGTTAATAATTTTGAATTACTGGCTCGTTATTTTTTTATTATAGAGACACCGCTAAAAAAAATACGTCTATTGCATATGTTTCTCATGTTAAATTCAAGAGAACAAACGAACAGATAGAGATGATGCATCGTATCTTCACTACTTTGTATGCTTTTGGGGACACTAAGTCATATTTACACAACCATTAAACATTAAAAGTAATCTTCCAATTTCAATATGAAATTTTCCAGTAACCCAAATTCACCGGTGTAAGTGTAAAGGGAGATCTGATAGTGGTATGCTATGTCTGCGTTAAAACGATGAAATCATTTTAAATGTGCAAAGCGACATCATTTTATATACGTCCAAAACGCAATTAGGATGCGAACTGCTGAAATAATTAGCACTTGTTTCATAACGTCACATGATTCGACATGGAGCGGCTAATGCGATAATTGTGAGTAAATTTATTAATTCAAGCCAAAGCAGAGAAATGGTTGTGCCAACAAATAGTTTAATCTTAGTTTTGGAAGAAAAAAGAGTTTTTTTTTCAAATACAGTTGTACAGTCTTTTAAATCGTATTTTCATGCGAATTTATGACGTCATAATTAGTCACTCATTAAGTTTAGGTTGTGTTTGCATTTTCGACCTGAACAAAGTTTTTACATACATCCAAATAGGTTGCAACATGGGTTAAAGAAAGTACATGTATTTTATAAAATTATTGGCACTAAAATAAGTCGTTTGGACGTCTTCTGGTCCCTGTCGAAATAAGAACCTCCGAATCACAGTGGTCCGAGCATCTGACCATGGCGACTGCGGGACATTGTGTTCAAGATCAACGACTTACTGTGAACCAGTCTACACAAGATAGTACCAGTTTAAACTGATTTACAGTTTATAAGATGTAAAAACTGTGGCCATTTACACTTTTTCATTTCATAAATATTCAATCTTTTTTAACTTAACGTTGAATAGCGATTAATCTCACTTTGAATAGCGACCACTTAATGTGTTTTGTTGGGGTATTTTGTGAATGCTTTACTTATCTATCTCATCTGGTTTTCTCAGACTTTGAATATTTTCTTGTGTCTGTATAAATTGCATTTGTCAACAAGTGCATAATGTCATTTAGGTTTACTAATAAAGCTTTTTTAGAGAGAGTGCAGACGTTGAGCTCAAAAATGTTTTAGTATATATCAATCAAGATTTTTGCGATTCATAAATTCTATCTTATTATTTATTATTTCATTAATGTTATCATCTTAATCGTATTATTATAATAGTAATGCATTATCTCTACATATACCACTAGCATCCTGACTCAAGATCTTCGTTACGACATTGTAAGAAAAAAATATCCTTTATCGGTATGTTATTCAAAGATGTGTTGCAATATGAATGCATTTATTTACAGTTATGAGTCCTACACAAGGTATGTCTAAATTATACAAAATTAATTTCAGGTGTGAAAAACAACACCCACGTAAAACTTGGGACATAAGATTAAAGCACTTTTCAGGTTTTTAACTCTTGAAAATGATTAAACGCCACATGTGGGTAGTGGAAACATCACGTAAATAAGATATGAAAATATAATCTAACTAATGTTCCCTGTTCAGGATTCTGGAGGCTCTCTAAAGTTTTAAATGCAAATAGCATTATCGTGTACAATTCATGAAACTATATCCATATTTTGAAATCTAATTATAAACCATTGTTTGAAATTATGGAGACTATGTCCATAGTTTGAAATCTAATTATTGAGCCTTGTCCAGGATTCTGGAGACTATATTCATTGTTTGAAATCTGTTTAGTTATTCTAGTTTTGGAATATTATGGAGATGATATCCATACTTTGAAATCTATTTTTCAAGTTAGAGCATATTTGTCTTGACACAACTAACTTAACATCAGTCAGTAAACATCGATTTTTTTGTTTTAAGAGTGTTTTGGTTTAAAACCACCTCGCCTGGTATGCCTTTAATTAGGTACAATCAATTGGAATAATATAGAAAATATATATGCTCGTTAATAGTTAGACATTGAAAAAAGGCAAGGACACGCTGAGTTTCGTGTATTAGACAACGTTTGTCATAAAATATCATCCCTTGTTCGATTCTCTCGTTCTCGTCTGTCCTTCTACCCAACACTCACCCCAACTGTAATTACAGCATCCATATGTTCCAACATTGTTTTACATAAAAAATAATTGTAATGTATCATCCATGTAAGTAATTACATTTACCTTTATTCTACAGACACGTGTTGATTGTGTATTAGGTTTCTAGGTAGTAATCATAAATTTTCTAGGGCTCAAATAATGCGTGATGTTATACATTTGGGATGTTCTCGATTCTCAGGCTATTTCTAACTTGATGCTGCAGGGCTAGACATCGCCATAAACTGCCACACTGCAGACATCGCGTCAGTCTGACTAAAATTCTTACTTTAGATGATCCAAAAGCAAACTAATTGATGTTATATGATTCAGCTAAACGTAGCTTTAACCAACTCCACTTGCTCCCAGCCCCTTTTATTTTCAGGACGGAGACCCATGATTATAAACCCCACCTCCATAAGTTCGTCAAAAATACTCCCATGTATGTAATTGTTTGCAATAAAGACAAGAAAAATACAAAGCAGCTCCTATTAATATGATTGTCGAAGCTTATGAAACTAAATTGCAAGGAAAATATAACTCTGTACAGGAGCAGTTTTCAGTTGAACACCAATGTCCGTGTATACACCTCTTATCTATCATACGAGAACCTTATCTTTGTTATTGAGGAGACAGCATGATACATTTTTAAGTAGGTTTATTTGTGAACTTATTAAATGCTACTCATGTGACGCCAAATTGAGATAGGAATTTCTTAAATATCTTTCGTTTTTGCTAATTTTGTAGTTAATTTATGTCTGTTGGAAAGTAAATTGTTCAATATCGGTTTACGACATGAGAAGCATCTGATGTGCAAAGAAATAAGAGCGATTTATGTTAAAATAATTTTTATAGTATAAAATGTGATCGATGTACTTTCAGATTTAATTAATTGTATGACTGGAACACATTGAAAAGATACGAATAGTTCAGAAACTTTGGATTCAGCATTGTAGTATCTTAGCATTACTGAAGACCAGCCATAGCTTTGGGCTGTTAAAATGTTTTACTTTCCATGGCTGACGAGATCCGTTCTTGATAGCTATAAGTGCCATTTCAGACAGACAGACGGACAGGCAGAAAGTTGCAGTCAGCGGAGCCTACGGATGACTCGTCTATAGAGCAAAAATCAATGTTCGTTCATGCATATATATATATATATATATATATATATATATATATATATATATATATATATATATATATATATATATATATATATATATATATATATATGTATATATATATATATATATATATATATATATATATATATATATATATATATATATATATATATATATATATATATATATATATATATATATATGGGTGTGTCGAACTGGTTACGTATCTGTTTAAACAGGCCAAATCAGTGTTGTAATGTGATATTTAAGGCGAATACAAATACTTATTTAGTCAGGGTAATATCTGCAAACATAATCGCATGTACAGATTTGGATTATGATGGGAATATCTTCAAATGTTTCATTATTAATCTATCAAGAATATACAGCTTTTCAGATTATTTTTATACTTATAACTTATAATGTTGAGTTATTATCTTTAAGATAACCGATACCATCATTATCTCTAGGATAACCGACACCATCATTATCTCTGTAGGATAACTGACACCATATGATCTTTATGAAGTGAGTGCTTTAATCATTTAAATCTCGTCCACAGTATTGGGTAGAATCGAGTTAGAATCGGCTACAAAGACACACGTCGTTAATATTCTCTTGACATTATACCTTTCCTTAATTGCTGAGTTAATAAAATCAGGAAATCCACAAGCCTCACTGTCTCGAAAAATATCTGTATTTAAATGTCTTGTTACCGTCACGACCTTTAAGCACAAAATGCATAAATCATCTGTTAACGGGGTCAACTTATTCAATCTGTATTAAAACGTGGATGTTGAACTGAGTAGTGATTTTCATGCATTTGTGCTATACACACCTATTTCAATTACTGCAACTTAATTTTGATAAGTTAAATAGAATTAATAGGGATAAATATGTGCATGTAATTTACAGAGGTATTTATAGGCGGTGGTCTTAAGTCGTGTGTAATATGCTATAGAGTAATATATGACCATTTCGATCTGCACGTACTAGCATTTTGATTTGAACTGATGGCACCACTTGCATTTTCACACCATTTTATCTTTTAATATTTTTTGAGTTTCACATGGGGTGGACACCATAATATTTCAGTGCTTAGGTCACTGGAAGGCCTTAATACGGCACGTTCTCCAGTGTCATATCTCATTATACAATATTCAAGCCACTAGCTTCTAAGGTCAAGCTAAATAGTAGGAGATATTCCAGGAGACGTAATAAAGCTTGGTACTACGAAAAAGTTCTGAATGTACCATTCGTTGGTTAAATATAATTATATTGGTAATGGATAAATTGGAGACTAGATGAAACATGCTCTTGTATTTTTATACCAAAGCAAGATCCATTGCTTCCAATTGGTTTATCCTGTAAGGCTTGCTTGGCAGAAATGAGAAATTATGACATGCAAGTGCCATACATTCATGATGCTTAATAACCTTTTGAATGCTTTGATCTGCGAGAATGAACACGTTGTTTACTTTCTCAGGTAGCACCCGCTGAGAATCAGGATAATTAAATGAAAATTCGTAAGGTCAATAACAGCTTTCATATAAAGTTACTGGCACTCTATTCAGAATTGTGCTAATTAATGGCACTCTATTCAGAAATGTGTTACATTGTGATTCCTAACCTGTTAGAACAAAATCCCAACCTTTAGGGTGTTAAAGAAACACATTTTCTTATAACAAAGGAACGTTATTTGGTTGGTCATGCCTATCTCATGATCCTAAACCGCCACCGGTTATATAATCCGCCAAATGCAGGTCAATGCAATCTAATTAAAAGTATTTTGTTGATGACCTCAGTGGTTTTCTTAAGATATCCAAATATCCTTTCAGACATCAAAAGATTATTAGAGGTGCGCGGTATTACTACGGTATTTGAACAGGTGGTAAGTACGAAAGTATTTTTTCACTGTCCCGATACTTCAGTAGTTTCCGTCAGTAAGGGATGTACAAAAATTTCCGAATGATCTTGTTACGAATTTCATGATATGAACAGCATGTTTCCATTTTCATGAAAATATATTTTAAATATTAATGTTTTTACAAAACAGTTGCTTCCATCACAAATTAATTTTCAATATTGCAAATATAAATATATGTCATATGTTTTGACATGTGCCACGTATGGCAAACATGGCGGCCAATGCGACGTTATGAAAGATATTCTAACCAAATGCAAGTTTTGGGAGAAAATGTCCTATTTAAATATGTCATTTATTTTAATTTAATTATGTATAAATGTGTTATGTTCCTGCATTCCTTTGTAAGATTGCAAATCGTCCTATGCTTTATGGGAGAGTATTTGTTTTGTGTTTGAACTTTGAACGTAATTTCTCAAGTCCACTCCATATTTTTTTCATTTCTTGAGTAAGCGTGTTTTATGTTTACTTACCCTCTCTGATGAAAATCTAGCCTCCTACATCAATAGAATAGAAAAATAAGTTGTAGGTCAGCACATCCTGTTTTTATCAGCAAGCTTTCTAATGTCAACACAGTGTCTTTTACAATCTGTCAGCAATAGTGCAAGCTTAATCACCCCACTGCAGTTATTGTTTATTGATTACAACTAATGCTACAATGAACATACGCATAGCAAATTCATATGCTATAAAGATACTGACAATTTATTATGATAGGTTACAGTTTTCTTTCGCGCTGAGATAGTTTATTTTCTTTTATCTCAAGAAAATTAATTCTCCCTTAAAAATAGAATGAATTTTATATTGTGTTATTTTGCTATACATCAGAGAAAGACATTTGTTTCCAGCGATTGACAGACGGAAATATAAAAACAAAGTCTCAGGTAACTGCTACTGAACATTATAGTGTTGGTCCCTAAAATAATTGCAGTATGTCTTCGTACGTATCTCGGTGTGTTTAGAAATGCTACGGTACAATTGTTTCGTAGTATCCAGTTCTTACAGCTTTGCAAAGTAGAGTTTAGGCTATAATTCCACAGGCGTAATTCCGTCATAATTAAATCATTTTTATTACGCAAATTCATATTTGAAGAAAAAAAAATGTCATAAAAATACTTAAATTATTTTCGGGACAATAAATGGAAGATAAAAATATACTGCATACTCGATGAAAACTGCATACTCGATGAAAAGCTAAAGGGAATATAGTCCTATCTCGGTAAATATATTATTCACTTAGGTGGAGGTAGACTGTCACACACACACACACCAATACATACACCTAACTATGCTACAAGAATATGTTATTATTATTATTATTATTATTATTATTATTATTATTATATAAACCAGAAAGTATCATATAATTTATTGTCATAACTATATACATTTTAGATCATTGTTAACACCTTACAAACATTATTCTTTTCCTAAACGTCTCATGGAAGTATCCTTGGATAAATGCGGCATTAGTATGTGAGAAATCTGACTTACAATGACTTATAGGTTTTACCAGATGCGTCTAAATGGCTGTCATTGTATACTTAGCGAAGTAAGATGTTTAAAATCGAAGAAGAAATTTTACAAATATTGGAGTTCACAATGGTTTTGTGCAAACGCACCCCCCCCCCAAAAAAAAACAAAAACAACAAAACAAACAAAAACAAAATGGATTCTGAAATTTAACCACACACCATCGAACCTCATCGTATGCACTTCTGGGAATATATCGTTATTGACAAACATTCTATTCGATTAAGCAAACTGAAGCTCTTGAAATTAAAGAAATCACGTTAAATATGTCAATCATGTTAAGGTACTTACATGAAAAGACGGAACAACTCTGGTCATATTTTGCTTGTTAAGTCTTGTTTTCTTGATACCTGTCTTACAATAGATACACTTTATATAAACCTCACACCTGTATGTTGCAACGTATTAACTCTTTATCTGATTTAAAGTTTCTATAATGTAAATATCTGCAATCATTTATTTTTTGGTGAAGTTGATTTTGCATAGAAATGTAAGTACTAATCATAACATGTTACATCCAAGGACCACTCTTTCACTGCCATACCATATATTTGATTTTTGTCTTTTATTTATTTCAACCAAAGGTCTAAATCCTAAGATAGTCTACTCTGTTGACAACTTAAACTCATATATTGCCACACAATATATATATATATATATATATATATATATATATATATATATATATATATATATATATATATATATATATATATATATATATATATATATATATATATATATATATAATCTCGAAGAAGGGTTCAAACCAGGGAGATAAATCTAATTACCTGGCGTTATCGACATATTTGGAAATCGTCTAAGTATGGCAAAATGTCAGTGATGTTCCGTTTGCTAAAGGTTGTTTGCGTTCTTCCACAAAAGACGATTTTGAATAATGAATCCAGAACCAAAAAGACAAAGGTGAACAACGCTAACATGCTAATGACCAATTCTTTCCTCATATAATTTTACACTGCTGCATATTATTTTAAAGATATTCTCAATGTTATATCTTTGAAGATATTCTCAATATCCGATTAGTTGCAAATAAACACTGGGCGTGGTCCCTGCTTTATCTTTCTTTTTCTAAAAATACACATTTGTTTAGCTCGTTATGGATCTTTTTTATGCATAAAAACGTAAATTTAAGATATGAACGGCGATGCTAACAAACTGGGACCGAGTATTCTCTAAAGGGAAACAGAACAGCAACTATAAAATTGTAGTATGTTTTATTAATGCCTCTGTCTGTGTGTGTGTGTGTGTGTGTGTGTATGCGCGCGCGCGCGCGCGTGACTGCGTGGATGTGTATTAACACATACGTTTTATCACTGAATGGGTGTGTTTATATACGAAGTATGTTTGTGACCAGACTGAGTCATTGTAGAATGCTTGAACCTAATGTTCCAAATTCCCTTATGTACGATAATAAGTAACTATAACATCTATGTGTCCATTTAAAGGTAGAGAGGAGAAACGCCAAGTGACAAAAAATACATGTAAAGTGTCATTCCTTAGTACATCTACATTTTTTTGGCAGTACAAATGTCATATGTTACTCTCTTCATATATGATTTATGAAATGTGCAAGTGGATATCGTGGTGGTTACAAAACATTAAAATGAGAATAGATTATAATGGTTCTCTTGAATTTAATGGTCTTGTTGAATCACAAATTATGGACAGGTGCAATGATAAGAGAGCATTTAGTAGCGTTTTCCTTTGAAGATGATTCTAAGTAGATTGTACCTAATTCAACACATGCCGTTTCAAGATTAAAGCTCTCGTATTGCATAAAGATTAATCAAATATACATCATTTAACATATCGTCTGGTGTATGCTTACAAATGGTTTCAGAGATAATGACTTTACATAATAAAACATCATTAATATAGAATTTCTCTTCAAAATTGCCTATTACTGTTCATTCAATATTAAATCATGTCAAGATAACCTTATCTAAAGTTTGCACGTTGATCTATGTGAACTCGTGATAAATACATGTTTCTCAAAGCCTCTCAATAGCAATGTAATATTTTAAACTCACGGCGTGTCGTAGGCAACATACTCTTTGTATGTGCGGGAAGAGAAATGTAGCACACTGAACAGCATGTTGCCAAGAGAAATGTAGCATAGTGGAAATTATGTTGCTAAATTAAATATAGCATACCGGAAATTGTGTTGTCATGTGTAATGTAGCAAACTGGAAGTTGTTGTTGTTGTTGTAATGGAGTTTAACGCCATTTTTCAGCACAAGATAGGCTATGCATGGCGGCCAGTATTAATAGCGGAGGAAGAACTCGGGAAAACACTGTAAAGAACCACCGACCCACGAGAAGCTACCGGCAAGTTTGCTCATGTACCCACACTAGCCGAGCCCGAGACTCGAACCCAAGGAGACAGAGGTGAGATGACAGTGATCCGTAACGGTGAGCTTTAGACCACTCGGCCACTCAGGGCTCACACGAGTAATGTAGCATGCTGGAAGCTGTGTTGCCACGGGTAATTTAGCATACCGCAAAGCTTTGTTGCCATGAGTAATGGAGCATACCTGAATTTTGTTAAAATAATAAAACATATTATATATATATATATATATATATATATATATATATATATATATATATATATATATATATATATATATATATATATATATATATATAGGTATGACATTGCTGTTCTGAGTACTTAACTGATTATTGGAAATAATACGCGTCTAGATCAGGATACTTTCCTACGCTCTGACAAACTTTCGCCATCTGATATGCATGTCGACGATGAAAAAATAAACCGAGCAGACACACAATAGTAGTGCAAACTTTAATGTTTGATAGGGAATTAAAATTTAAAAAATTATTTGCCAGTGGCTTTTGTTTCGGTGCACTAACGTATGCTCATAGCAAAGTTCGAAATATTTTGATATGACAGCTGGCAACATTGCCAAGTTTGATCAATTGTTTCTTCCACCCAAAGGTGAGACATAGGCGACACTTGTACCTACGGCATCAACATGGTAAAGTTTTAGGTCAAAGTTTTACACGTTGCTATTGGCAACAATGACTTTAATAATAATAATAATAATAATAATAATAATAATAATAATAATAAACAAATAATAATAATATCATACAGGTTAGAAAATGTTTAATTCATATTCTACGGAGATTTGATCCCGGGTGCGCGGGTAAATGGCTCATATATATGCATATATATTTATCCAAAAACAACGAAGTATATTATTCCTTTAAAATAGTTTAGTGTCTACCGTAACTACTGGGGGCCCAGATTGGCCGAGTGGTCTAAAGCTCTCTCCGTTACGGATAACTGCCATCTCACCTCTGTCTGTGTGGGTTCGAGTCCAGGATTTGGCCAATGTGGATATGTGAGAAAGCTTGCCAGTAGCTTCTCGTGCGTAGGTGGTTTTTTTCCGGGGTTTTCTCGGGTTCTTCCTCCGCCATTAATACCGGCCGCCATGCATAGTCTATCATGCGCTCAAAAATGGCATTAAACCCTACAACAACAACAACAACAACAACAACGTTTACTACTACCAGAAGGCTGTGGGAATATGTATACAATCGGAGCGTAGCTTCATTAAAAGGAGTTAATAAAGAGTCATGTTTGGCAACGAACATTACAATCTTGTGATGTTATCAACAGTTAAAAAGTAAATAAAAGAAATATTATTTTTATATACCTAACATTATTTAAAATTGTAATAAAATCTTGACTTAAAGACTGCATGCATACAAAAAGATTTAATTGCTTCTGTTTGGATATATTCGTAGACTTAAAACGCATGTTCTTGCCCTGAAGGTTTCAAGAGAAACGTTCATCACGTAATTGGCCCGCTATAGAACAAGTTGAATTCAGAAGAAGACATACTTCCACCATGGGAAGGATTATACTAAGTACCAACTTATCATATGTTCAATAGAAAGGACACCAACAAACAAACATAAATCCAAAAGCAAGAGAACAAATTCAAAATCGTGCAAGAAGACTTAAGTTACAAGTCATTTTCATAGGCTGCAACACATTTACAATACATATGTGCCGCAATATTATTGCGATACTATTTTAGCATATCGCGATATCTTACTTAAATATATTCAGTGTGAGACAGAATATCAACGGCGACAACTGTATACAATTTAAACTACAAAGTTCAGTTTGCTGCGGCATCGCCAAGGACAAGTCAGCAAGTTGTTAGATTTCATAACTTTCTATGACAAACTAACTTTTTACTGTTTTTTTTTTCGTCTCTTCTTCAAAACGAATCAAATAATTTGAAAGGGATACTAAGTTTCTTGTTGTAACTTTAAATATGCCACATTCGTTAACAGCAATTGCTAAGATATTTGTTTCAACTTTAAAGACGCCTCTTTCTTTGACGGCAATTCTTCATTAAATATATTCTGCAAGATCAAAGAGTCGTTACAAATATATAGAAACATAAATAAAATAAGAGTTCATTTCATGCCATTAAGTTAAAGCGGACGGTCATGACTACATGTCTTAACCTGAGCTTTGGGGTTAATTTAATTCATTGCATTTGAAAGAACGGAACAATGAGTAATCCAGACAAAATTGTTTATATTATAATTATTATTCTTACACAAAACATCAAGGGTGTACAGGGTAAATACATCTTTAAAATAACATGTTAGAACACAGGGTGTCACTTCTAAGCCTTAACCATCAAAACATGCTGAAATATGGCTATGAGGTGTCATCTTAACGGATACAGAATACGGAATAGTTCCAAATACAGAAGCAACAAGTCATGTTTGGCATTATTTTGGACTGAAGAAAGAACAGGAACTAATGAAATTATTAGTTGCGTTACTGTGCGCAAACTATGTAAACATGACTTCAAATATAGTTGAAAAATACAACCGATCTAACTAGGCGTCTGTCTTGTCAACATGAACTCTCGTCTGCCGAGACAATTACGTCCTCAGTGAAGAATGTTCCAGTGAAAAGTGAAATGTCTACAAATTTCATCTTTATTTGAACAGTGCACAAAATACAGTGCTGATAGCAACAGACAAGGCAATTGCAAATGCAATTTCAACATTTTCAGTCCAAGATCTAGTCACATTTAGTGTCAGGAGTAATGTTTGTCTTAGGAATTAAATTAATGTGTTGGTACTGAGATGCAATATTACATCTCAGACACTCCTCGCAGATTAACTTATTTCAAAGATGTACAAGGAGTGTAAAGAACAGGTCATGTCTAGAGTCGAAAATGTGCCCGTTGCCTTGACAAAGGGATGGGTGGACGAATCGTGCCACACAGTCTAACATTGCAATAACAACATTGCACATTCTTGATTACTGTTAGCATGAATCGCGCATTTTCCGGACATGGGAACGTGCTGAGAGCCATGCTGTGACTTGCATCGCTAATGTATTGAACGACGCTATTGCTGAATGGAATTAGTGGGACAACCAGCCTTGGTAACGGATAATTCAATAAACATGACTGTTGCAGCCATGGAAGTAGAGTAGTTTATCCATTTCGGCAGATACGCTCACACACACTGAACTTGGCCTCCAGAAAAGACTTAAAGTGCCATAACAGTGTATCTTCATTTAATTCCTTTTATTTCTTGGTGAATGAGAATATATATATTCAAAATACGAATGTAAAAGAAAGATTCAACAATTTTCACTAATAACTATGTGCATGGGAACCTGTATAACATTGCGTTCGCACCTGTCTATGGTGATAACCAAATGCTACAGCCCACCGTTTCTGGTATTTAGTGAAAACAAGGCGCGATATCACATCTGAACACTATTTGAAATCAAGACTGAGACGGTATTGCCATATTATGGAAAGGTTCTCCGAAATTCAACGCGAAAGCGCCAAATCTGAAGCAAGTGAATTAACATGCCTTGTGGGTCATTGCCTTTCGAATAAGGGGATGTAAGAAGCTTATAGGATTCAGGTAACACCACAGAAAGTGCTGCAAGTTCCATGACAGGCACAGATTAACACGTATCTGATTAAACTATACATTGCTAACTCCGACGAATCTGAAAATGCCGATGAAGATGACGAAGAAAAAAGATAAATAAATCGACGGACACTAATGGTAATTATTTTATGCAGATGTTCAAAGCCGTATGATACGATACAAATATCAGTCCGACAACACTTGAAGTGCTTTACGTTTATAAATAAATTGTTTTAATCTGTAATACGAGCTGGATTGCATTTCAGGGGTAGAAACGTATTAATACGTTGATAAGTAAAAAGCACACCCGATCACTGCTTTAAGATCTGAAAACCTGTGACAATATTATTTATCGATCTTAGGGGAAGAGGTTTATACCCCCAAGTATATATATATATATATATATATATATATATATATATATATATATATATATATATATATATATATATATATATATATATATATACTGACAACGAACACTTCAATACTAGTTTCTAACTAGCTGAAGCTTTCGACTCTAAATGAGTATTCTTCAAAATCAAATACAAAACAGAGACAAGACAACTAAAAGAAAACAAAACCGTTGAAGTTACAAAACTTTTCCTGACTCGTTCTACAGGAAGAAAAGCGTAAAATGTTTGTTTCAACTAGTTTAATTCAACTTGATGCTGATGCTGAAAAATGTTTTGGATTGATGCAGAAATCGATGAGTCATATCGCCATCTGATTTTTTCTGTAAATAAAAGTAACTGCAAATTATATCCCAGATATTTCATTGTCATAGTTATATTAATGGCTACTGAGTGACTAAAAAGCAAATTTAGAGAATTTTTTAAAAGGAAATGTGCAGGCTGCAAAAAGATGATTTTATTTGTGCGTGGCTGTCTTTTTCCTTTTTCTAGTCTTCTTGGTTTACACCGCTTGGTTTCAATATTCTAAGGCGGCGTATCCAGTAAGATTCCTTTTCTTTCCTCGTTTCGGAACACCAGGCGGGATTGTGAGCAATTGCAATAAGTGCTGTTTCACTGAAAGTGTGGCCACGAGAGAATAAATGTTCTGCAACTGGACTTCTGTACAGCTTATGTGTCATCCATTCAGATCTGTGAAGATTGATCCTTTTCTGCGACCGACTGAAAGCCACGGGTCTTATATTTGATGCGCTTGAAAGGACTGTTATTAGCCAATGATATGCATTCTTTTTATTATCAACCTTGTGCACTTGAAACTGTTATTCGCCAGATGGTCTGTATTCTTTTGATATAGATATTTGAAATATATATATATATATATATATATATATATATATATATATATATATATATATATATATATATATATATATATATATATATATATATATATATATATATATATATATAGTATGCGCATTTGGCTATAGCGCCCCGTTTTAAGAAATTCTTAGAGTTTTGTGATTACTTGTCTGATTATTAGAATTCGGTGCAATGAAAATATTTCTTTGTCCGAAATTATTAGTCATTAACTAGGAGCAAACGTTATGGAGTGAAGTGTTATTGAGTTTCCATAATTCACTAGTAATGAATTCAGGTCAAAACCGAATGAGTGTCCCTGTAATAACAAAGTCACTACTAAAATCGTGTGGTTTACCTTGGTTGTGTGATTGCAATGGCATTATTTACAGTAGGAAACCGGTAAATTGCACAAAGGAATAAGTAAGAAGGTACTCGGCAGATACCGTTTATGTCGCCATGGTGGCATATATGATGCATTTGTACTAGCGAAATGTGCCTGTAAGCCATAGTTTTACTGACCTAAGGTGGCGTAGTTAAAATAGTTCCCTGTGTTAAGGGATAGTTGTATACTGTAGTTTCTACGGCGTGAACTGCTGGCGGTATGGAAACCTAACGAAGAGAAAACATGCATATGTGCGGCTGATAGATATTTGGCAGATTGTGAGATCTGTGGTCTTGCATTGATTTCTAATTTATAACTGAAGCTGTATGGAAGTCTTCGGGAATTTGGGATAAACTTATGACTTCTAGCGGGAACCACGCCAGGGTTTGACACCGCTGGGTCAAGTAAAGACACCTGGCTTATATATATATTATATATATATATATATATATATATATATATATATATATATATATATATATATATATATATATATATATATATATATATATATATATATATAATGTACGCCACGAGATGTATATATTCAAGCGCATATATATAATGTACACCAAGAGATGTATCACTTTTTCATTAAAAGGAAATGAGGCTTACCGAGTTTCCTTTTAATAAAAAATTTACACAACGAGTGGTACATCATTGTTACAGCGTACATATCATACATATAATTTATTTATACCACATACACGTTTTCATTTCATGTGGGAGATAAAACTGACGGCCATAAACAGTGCACTTTAGGGGAATGAACTCTTCACAACCACATGCATGAATGTACGCTCAAACAAGAAGTTCTGTAGTGATTCGTAATTTCTTGTACACTTCATTCATATTAATTGCTATATATTTCCTTTAGCGATATCAAATGAAATGAAAACATAAAGCTGATAGTTAGCATTCAAAAATTTTAAAAATATTGTGCAGGCAAACATTGAATTTGCAGCTTTAATTGTCATGAACAGTAACAGGGCGGCCATTTGCATATATAACAACACTACGATTCGAGCCAGAAACATCAAAATAATGAAGGAACATGAGGTAATTGAACAATTTAACCCTAACTTCATTTCATTGATATCATTTCTGTCTATATTTCGATATTCCCACTGACTGTCAGTGTCACATTCAATGATTCTCATACGTTTTCGCTGTGTGGGTCCTGTCTGAGTATTCGCCTGTTGAATGAAGTTGACCCAGTTAGTGATCTCGTTCACATTTTGCGGGAGGTTCATAACAAACATATTTTGTACGGCGATGTTTGGTCCGTAAAACTGGTTGCTGTTAATCTGATTCTGTTGAATATTACACGTTTGGGAACTTAATATACTACAGTCTTTTGCTGTGCGGTTTAAAATTTCTTTGTCGGAGGGGGGTAGGGGTTGACAGCATCATTACCTGTGTTGCTTTGGTAATTGAAATACGTATTTTGTTGTTTGTCATTAATGTTTGAGTAGCAGGTTATAAACTGTACATTTTTGTGGCCTGAAATTGGCATGATATCAGTTTTGGGGAATGTTTTTGTCTCTTAACTTCTGAATTAGGAACGTGCGGCAAATAGTGGTTGGGGGCCCCCAGTGGCCGAGTGGTCTAAAGCGCTCTTCGTTACGGATCACTGCCATCTCACCTCTGTCTGCGGCGGTTCGAGTCTAAGATTCAGCCAATGTGGGCATGTGAGAAAGCTTGCCAGTAGCTTCTCGTGGGTCGGTGGTTCTTTCCGGGGTTTTCCGGGTTCTTCCTCCACCATTAATACTGGCCGCCATGTATAGCCTATCGTGCTGAAAAATGGCGTTAAACCCCACAACAACAACAACAACAACAACAACAAATAGTGGTTGTTAATTTCTTTCTTTCTGTAATATTTGCCTTTTGTTTCATTTTTTTCATGACGTTAATTCCAAGTTTGTTAATTTCAATGACTTGTTTCCTAAACCATTTTGGTTTTGTTGCTGACATTGGCATGGTGTTGGACGCAATATAGCAAGTATCTTCAGGTTGACAAAAATCTGCTGGTCTTAGCTCTGCACGGTTTTTGTAGATAGCAAGTGGATCTCTGTCTTTGTTGTTTTTATGTTCATACATCTTAGGATTTATATCCCCGATGTCCTTGACATTGTCTCCTGTTCTTGTTTTTGTCTGCCTTTCATTGAGTTCAAGATACTCGAGGCCACTCACATCTTTGTTCAGTGTAACATTCCTCATTTCAGATTGTTATGTTCAGTCACTCCCCTTAAACCAAAATGCACAGTGTTGTTAAACCAGAATGTGTTAACAATGGCTTCAGGTGTTTCCATCCCCATTAGATTTGTGCTATATAGAGCATTTGTTTCTTCGTCTGTGATCAGTTGACTCCGATTAGGTTTATTTCCGTTTCCTTTAAATTTTACATCTGTTTGCTTAGCCCGAAGAGCTACTCTTGTTAATGCAAAATTTGTGTCTGTTCCTCTCAGGATTGCATTTCTTGATTTTAAGGTGGCGATCAATGAGCTGATAATATTTCTTAATCTGTTCGGTTCAAACTCAGATCCATCTTGTTTCCTAACACTAGCCAGGTTCTGATCCAATTCAGATGAGTGTATCTCGTGTAAATTTCTGAATTCATTTTTTTTTACTGCAAGAATTCTGTCACTAGCCTTACATCAAAAAGTGTCTTTTTTAAAAGTGTTTGCATTCTGCTTACTTTCTATAAATTTCAGTATATCATCAAGCTCATTGTTAACACATATGTCTTCCCGAACAAGCCTACATCTGGACACAGAATGATCGTTTTTATTTACAAATGTCTCAGCCATGTCTCTATCAAAATCTCAAATTAACTCACAGATTAGAGATTAAATGTTGCTTCATCATCTTGCTGCTTATCTGATGTCATTGTTGTCTTTCTTCAAGGGCTGTAGTGATTGAGTTTTGCTTGATGGAGAGACTGGAAACAGCAGTGTTGACAGAGATGACAGCAGACGACAAAGGGTGGAGCTTAATAATATTTATTTCATTGATTGAGTATGTTTTGTTTTTTTCTATAATAAAAATGTTAGTTTCTATATATAAAAAAATATTTTGCACGAAAATAATTTTCTTGTTATTTTCTCCTTTTTAAATGTAATATATCAAGAAATTCATATTCATGTTTAGAGAGTATAATAGCTATAAAACATGATCGTTATGCGTATTCATAGGCCATGGGCAAATCACAATTTGATATACCAATACTATTGATATATGAAGTTGTTTTATACCAACACTTCAAAGGCCATGTTATTTGTTATTTTTAATGTATGTCACACACACACACACACACACACACATATATATATATATATATATATATATATATATATATATATATATATATATATATATATATATATATATATATATATATATATATATATATATATATATATATATATATAATTAGCAAATTAGTTGGAAATACGGTATTATCTTTCTGACATTAAAATTCATTTTCTGTACTCTGTATTACAAGTTGCAATTTGAATCGTTTTGTTCATAGGCAAATACCCAAAGTTTTTTTTTTAAATCTATGAAATAAATCATGTGTTCTGTGTTGAGCAGGTAACTTCTATCTTCATTCATATCTAATTTAATTTTACAGTACAAAATGTCCCTGACTTTAGTCATTTTGCGTCAGTGTACTACACTACTGATGTGCTCTTAAATCTGACATTAAACCTGACAGCATAAAGAAGAAAGCTGTATTTTAGGTGCAATTGTGGACGTTGTTGCCTACAACAAGGGGATGTGTATGTTGTTGTGAGACAGAAAATGACACAAGTGTCCTCAATGAATAACAGAGGCCACAATGTATAGTACACCATCCACAGTTCAGTCAAGACATCTTTGTTTTCAAAGTTACATATTGCCGTTATAGACAACAATTCGGAGAACGTCAATAACAAGCAAAAGAGTAAGTAAAATGACAAAAAAGAAATCATGTACTTTTGTTTTGACAAAATTGTGTTTTCATCATCTATGCATGACAACATAGTTTTGGGGTTATTAATACAGCCAATAAATGAATTTATTGTATGCTCATGTTTTTCCTCCGTTAACTTTATATTGTCAGAATCGTTCAGTATTTTACGATATTGCACACCTTCATATTGCACTCACGTGCAGAACACGTGTGCCCAATAGTGTATTTGGAACTACTTTGTAAACAAATCATGTACACTCGTGTAGCAGATGCTTTACGTTTTGGTTGAGTAAATTTGTTTCTGAATGAAC
Source organism: Sinohyriopsis cumingii (assembly GCA_028554795.2). Lineage (NCBI taxonomy): Eukaryota > Metazoa > Mollusca > Bivalvia > Unionida > Unionidae > Sinohyriopsis > Sinohyriopsis cumingii. The sequence continues at coordinate 113,588,071 of CM068825.1, forward strand.
TAAAGCAGTTGTTTCTTGGACTGCCACATACAAGCTGCTTTGATGCATTAACTTGTTTGATACAAATAACATGCAAGTTACAAGGCATCAACTATCTCTTTTGGCAAAAAATATACTTACAGTTTTAGATCCTGAATGTCCTCAAAATGTACTCTCAGTTCTTCAAATCCGAATTACATACAAACAAAATTGTGATATGACACACTCGGGTTTTACTACTAATAGTCTTCAAAACGTTTGTTTTTTTAATTTGATCCATTACATTCAGGCATGTCAATTTTCAAATAATTATTTCAAAAGACGTTGGTATATAGCATATAAACAATTTGTTATGTGGTGTCGGCGCTTGTTGGGGAAGGAAGAGATCTTTACCATTCGATCTGATCAAAACATGAAAAACAATGGTTTTCACGAGACTATCAGCAATTAAATCTCCGAAAAACATTTTCAGTGGCATTTATTTTGGTCAGGGATCTCATGTTTACTACATAATCGTGACGATACATCTACGAGAAGTTGAACTCTTCATCATTCATGTGAAACACCTGTACAATTCTGATCGCTGTTTTCATTAGATATTCAACATAATATGCAGAAATAAAGCAAACTTTAATATAGGCCAAACGAATTCATTCTTTTTTTAAAAATTAATACATAAATTAAAAAGTATTTATCCTTCAATTTGTTTGTATTTTTCTATATTTTTTACTAAAGGAAAAAAGTCGTAACCATAAACATTAAACACGTTTAAACTTTACAACTTTAATGACTTTGGCATTATTGTTTGAATTTAATTTAAAATATAATATAGGTAATTTCATTTCTGACAACAGTATTTATGCCTCTATTAATAATGATACATTATTCTGATAATTAATAATGTATATTCTTATAATATTTTTAGACAACAAGGATTTTTCTGACAGCGTATTCCCCTTTATTATACTTTTCATACATTATTCTATATCTGGCTCTCCCATCCTTTCTCTCTCGGATTGTTTTCATTAAATTGCAACGCAGCTAGCCAAAGCTTATCCAGAAATAAAGATGCAACATAAATAATTTTATCAAACTATAGATAATGTATTTTATCTAGACATTTTTGTAAACATTCTCCCAAAATTACAAAGTGTTCTACCATTTTACATTGCAAGATATCAAAAATCATATATTGATCTCTTTAATTTAATGTTCAGATGACTATGCTGGAGGATAATGTTAAACACTGAACCAATCTAAACCATTATGGGCAAGATTTTAATATTTACTTGGAAAGCATTCCATGACAGGAGTAACCAATCATCCTTGGTGGTAAATGGTTGATAACAGAGTCGTATGCATGCAGTGCTGAAGTTTGTTGACATCTTTTCTTATTTGTCTGCGCTAACAAAAATGTGTCTATATTCAATAAATTTGCTAGACCAATACAACGATGTCAAAGCCACATACCTTCACACCAAATAGCATTAATCACTGACAAATAAACTTAGTAACAGAAATTGAATAAAATGACTGGACCCAAAAATATTGTTGCCAAAATATGTGTTTTGTAACGAAGAAGGTGTCAATTATGGTTTACCTTATTTTAATTACTTCTTTTGTCTCGCTTATCCCTCTAAAGTACCATGATTATAAGATTCAGATAAATCACCATGAGCAGAATGGTCGTTACTGATGTGGTTTAGAACAGACTGACACTTTACAAGCTTTAATTCTTTGATGAATATAAATGCAAACACATTTCGAATTTTATTTTTCTTACCTTTAGCAACATCCCAGTCATCAAAACAATGTTGAGTGTGTCATATTTTCCGACACCCACTTCACTATTTGGACATTACCGTCTGTAAATAGGGATTTGATTGGGATCCTATGGTACTTAAAGAATTCCACACTCCTTATTAAACCTTCATTTTCCATGTGGCAGCTGCTTTTTACCTCATTAATTTCTAAACTAATTTTGTTGCAATATTAAAATCTAACCTAATTTTAGATTTCATTTGATTTTTAGGTGTTTAACGCCACATCCAACAATACGTCATCTATATTGTGTCATTTAGCTTTATTTGTGGATTTTTAGGCGAGGAATACCGCTTGGAAAATGTTAATTTGTGGTGGCCAGTTTAATTAACGGAGGACGCTATAGCACATGTGCAAAATCACTGATCATGCATAAGTAACTGAAACATTTTCTCAGTTAAGGTCAAGTGAAGCAAACCTTTTTACAAATGGGACTCAAACCTATAACCTTTTGGACAAGCTAGAAATCAGCAGATAAGTGTAAACAAACCACGATACCATCAAGACCATGGAGGCCCCTTTGTTATTTAAGAAATATGCAGCATTCAATTTTAGTTTTCTATCGCAATATAATTATCAAAACCCATTTTTGAAATTTGATTCATTAAAAATGTGAATTTTATTTTTTTGTGTTCATATATTACTTTATTTCCCGCAAGTGTAACATGTATCTCATAATCAGTGATCTTGTGCACATAACTTCTTCGAAAATTATGCCAAACATTTCCAATGGCAGGGTACATATAGAATTTCTGATGGTTGATATATGTTAACTTAATTTTGCAGACAAGAAAAATTGAATTTGTAGCGCACATAAACACAGGTATTCTTTTGTTAGCTTTGCTATAGATCCATCTTCAAAAGCAATTAAAACAACTATTTGTGAGCAGCACTTAGTACAATATCTAAGTAAATCCATTCATTATATTTGATTCAACGACAAAATATTTAGTCCGCTCCTTGGCTGGAACATTTCTGAAAACTAATTGTTTGATTTATCGAGTTGTTAAAATATCCATGGTCAAGCATGCTACGAGAACAATACATATCTTGTCTTACCAAAGGCTTTGAAACTTAAGAATTGCAGATGTTTTCATGATTTTATTTTGTTCTTTAGTATACATGCACATTAGGTTTGTGTTCATTATTAATTTCAATATCATACAGTATACAATTCACTATTTTTATCTTAAGGATGTAGTGTCAGTTTATTTTTACATTTGCGTTACCTGGCATAGGGCAATATATCTATCAACTATCGTAGCATCTGTCTGCAGAAATGTGCAATTGACGTTAACCAATATGAACATAATATAATTATATGGCGATGTTACGTGGTTCCTGATCATTAATTATGTCATCTTCATCCGACAACTGAAAGGAAGTTGGTTGCTCTTAATCATGTCATAGGTGATGAGAGTGGTTCCTCTAAACTACTGGCTGATGCGCTTTGATGAGATACGACTTTAGCTCTTGGTCTGGTATCTAGCTCAAAGTTTAGGGCGGACTAGCTAGAATACATCACTCATCACTGATCTATCATATGTATAATCGATAATAAAGAATACTGCTTAAGTTTAACAATCAAATCAGTTCGAACAGAATATGTGGTTAGTGTTTTTATTATGGTCATCCTACCACCCAGGACAGGTAATTCAGATGGGGGTTACTTCATACTATTTCAAAATGGTTTTGATTTTCTGTGAGTTTTCAACTACATCCTGGATGAAACAAACATCAGCTAACAATATTTATCGGAAAATATATGAGTACCTTTGCTTATCGTCTTTACTCATAGTCGAGTCATTGAATATGGGTTTTAATGTAGGTTTGGCATTGCTTAGACCGTTGCTTCATCTTTTTGTTGACTTGCAACCAACGGATACAGTGAGAGGCTTTGCGTCATCGTGTTTATATTCATCTGCCTGAGAAAGGTATAATTTGATGATTTTTAAAAATAATTTTTTTTTGACTGTTGTGCTTTGTCTGGGCAAGCTATTTCAGCTAAGCCAGGCGTGATAGAGATAAAATGGGAACTGATTTGTTCAAAGAGGTGCATGGGATTACAACGAATGATGACCCTCTACATTGGTGGGAAGAAACGAGCTTAAGTTTACTCACTTAGAGTATCTAGCAAGAAAAGAGTGTATTCCTGCGACGCTCTTCTTCAGAGCGAATATTTAGCGCTCACAGGGACAGAGCTCAGCGAGCATCCATTACTCCGGTCACTGTCGATTTGTTATTATTTCTCAAAATAGCATGATATTATGAGATATAATTGCTCATTTTAAAGGTACATGTACTTACATTTGTGCTGGGATATTTATAAGTTACTTGTTGTTGTGGCGTCGATATTTGCTGTTTACTTAAAGACACCTGTCGGATTTTATCCAGCACATTTGCTTTATTAAAACATATAATTTTACTATAATTTGTATTAGTGTTAGCATGATATATAAATGTTTCAAAATATTGCAATATTATCGCGATATATCATGAAATATTGCGATACGACTGAAGACATGCCTTTGCAACCATAATATGTATATGTGTAAATATCTCGATGTATATGTTTGCAACACTTAGAATTCAAACAATTTTAACATTAACCTTTCTTTTACAGTTTTATACAATATTATGGTTTAGTCATACCAAAACATTAACAATTCAAGTGAAAGTATTTACTTGTACGTTTTATGCCTCTTCACCCAAAGTCATACACTTAAGAAGATCTTTAAAAAAAGAATCGGAATAACAGTATGATACTCCGATTCAATTAATTTCAGTTTGACCTGACTGTTAGTTGCAAACACCGAACATGGTATCTTATGCTGACCTAGTTCCTGTCCTTGACTGAGAATCAAGTAAACAACTTCTTTTTTTTAAACCCGTTCTTAATGTGTGAATGATAATAGTGAAATCAAGGCTGACTGGGGCTACGTGACATTAGACAACATAACTTCTACGCTGTTATCGAAATTATGGAGAGTTGACCCTCATATGGGTGTCTGTTTTGCGCATTATTTGTCCGTATAACCTTTGTCTATAAATAAATAATCCCAGTCGGGCTTCTAAACACTGGAACATAAGGTGTTCGTTTTGTTGTTACCAGTTTGGAGTTATATTTTAATTTAATTTTGTGAAATTTTGGGTATTCTAAAAGATTAATTCTTTTTTCCTGGAAATATTTGAGTGCTCATACAAAATTCTTGGACAAAGACATTTCTTTAAATTTTATTCGGAAATTCAAACACCTGATTATTGTTTGCGAATCAACAAAGAACTGTTGACACATCCGTAATATAAAGGATACAGTATACATCATCGCCTTCCATTTTGGATTTTTCGTCGGAACTCGTACTTGAATTCATTAGAATATTTCATTACTAGGACTTCTAAATTTAATTCGTGGAATTATCGTAAATTATTTTTTAATTTGAATCTTAAAATCGAAAGTTCTTTTTTTTTTCATTTTTACAGTGTTTTTCCAGGGAAATACATTATTGTTAAATATTTCAAAGCTTGTTGTTTTCACTCTTACTTTTGTTACTGTTTATTAGAGCCTAAACAAGTAACATAAGAACAGCAAAATTCACGAGTACAAATTATTTACCTTATATGAAATAATTGTGTATCGTTGAGAGGTTATACCTACGTTCCAGTAGAGCGTATCGAGCTGAGAATAAAACAAGAAAAGCGACAATCGAGTTACAAAAGCGAGTGTGAACCCTTTTATTTGATGTTATTTAGACAACTAGTTAAACAATTACATGACTTCAGAATGTTATTCTAAATGTTCTTAAATTCTTAGCATTTCCTTTAAAACATATATATATATACATACATATATATATATATATATATATATATATATATATATATATATATATATATATATATATATATATATATATATATATATATATATATATATATATAATGTAACTCCTAGCACATGATTTTGTAGAATTGTTGTAATTTTTATTCATGACTAAATTGTTGTGATTATCTATAGCTGGATTTCGTACATGAGTATGGTCTGTTTAAGATCTTAAATAACGTAAGATTGCATAGGATCTATAAATATATGCTTACGTATGTGCTGACTGTTACTAAAAATAACATTATTAGTACATATATTTATGAGATTCTGCCTTTTCTCCCAATGGATAGATCGGTCAGGGAGTATCGTAGAAGAAATAAGTTAATTCCTTCTAGATGGGTTTGGTCACATGAATAGATATTTTGAAATATTAGATTGAGTAGTAATATCTGTCACGTGGGGTATATTGAGACATATACTCGTAATAGAGTCTTGAATGTGTATATAAGGAGACAACTGAGCAACCCTATTCATTCCTATGTTGGACTTATCCTTATTTCTTGTGTATCCATTATAGTCTGAAGACGTTTCTTATATTGTAATTGGATATTATTTGAGACGTCAAATATTTGTTTGGACTGTTCAGTGAAAATAGAAAGTGCTCATTGGACTATAATTGATTATGGAAGGGTGTTCTAAACAACGCCATTTTGACAACATCACAATCCTTGGTGGGCCTGAATACTGACGGTTCTGAAATTACACGTAATCGTTTTCAAGATTATTTGGGATTCACTACTTAATACTGTAAGTTCTTCTTACATTTTCACTTACAACTTTGGTAATTAAATTGATGGTTTAGCTTCTTTTAATCACATAGTTTATGACCATACAGTGTATTGATGTACTGTTATTAAGACAATTCAAGTTTTCTGTCATTGCACACATTCTCATACGAACTTTGTTGCTTGTTTGGGTTTTTCTGGGGGTTGTGGGTGTTTTGATTTAGCAATCCATGATTTGTATATGTTTTCTGAGATATGTTAGGATCTTCTAAACAAATTTGATTTACGATATCATATCTTTAGCGTCGGTCTAATGAATGATACCGACAGTGCACCCAAATATAGCCGAGGAGAATCATTACAGAAGCACCGGTTGAAAGCATCATTCTACCTAATTCTTGCTGTTTAAAAGCATTCGATACCATACTTCAGATTAGAATGTGTGGCCTTGTTTTTCGCAAACTGTAACAATAATTACTCTCTTGAATAACATGGTTAAGAAGCAAAACAATCTGAATCAATTGGATTATGGTCAATAGTTCTATTGGATTATGGTCAGAATTTCTATTGGATTATGGTCAATAGTTTTATTGGATTATGGTCAATAGTTCTGTTGGATTATGGTCAATAGTTCTATTTGATTATGGTCAATAGTTCTATTGGATTATGGCCAATAGTTATATTTTCCTATTGCAAATAACTGTATTGTACTATCCGAAATCTACAAATACACTCAAAACATAAAATCATACTTTTGAATTTCCAATCTGCTTTCCAGGATCTCGAGAATGTGACATTATGTCGACTCTACATAAATAATCGGAATTGTCATCCATAGACATAAGAGATTTGGAAAACTTTATCATTATTTGCATGGAATCCAGATAGATGCACAGAGAAAGCGATCTTTTCTTTTTGACAGCATTTTTGAAAATTTTGTAAATGTCGCTCTTTTCTCTACAGTTTAAAATACTGAGAACGAATGTAGGTTATGTTTTCTACTTCTTTTATGTATATGTATGTTTAAATTCCTTGATTAATCGCTGAAGTCATCAGTTTGTATTCTATCTATAATAGTCACTAGTATAAGCTAATGCAGCTCATTTTAATAACATGCGTTAGTGACTATTATTTATACCCGACATTCCTTAATCCGTTTATATGTGTTGGATTGTAATAGTAAGAAATTTCTGTAATTAAGTGTTTCTTTTGTCCTTGTCTCTATCCTATAAATCAACTCTTTAGACTTTCCATTGATTTGATGGCTACGTCGCCCCCTAATGTTAACGCCTCAATAGAGGACTGTACCGCCTTCCTAATGTTAACGTCTCAATAGATGATTTTACAGCATCCTAATTTTAACGTCCCAATAAAGGACTGTATCGTCACCTGATGTTAACGTCCCAATAGATGATATTATATCATCCTAATTTTTAACGTCCCAATAAAGGGCTGTATCGTCACCTAATGTTAATATCCCAATAGAGGACTATATCGCCCCTAATGTTAACCTACCAATAGAGGACTATACCACCCCTTATGATAACGTCCCAACAGAGGACTATACCACCCCTAATGAGAACGTCCTAATAGAGGACTATAACGCCACTAATGTTAATGTCCCAATAGAGGACTATACCGTACCCTAATTTTAAAGTTCTAAAGAGGTCTCAAGGAATTTCAATTTGGATCAGTCCCGTAATAGATCTAATGTTAAATTCCTATAAACCCGGTATGCTTCACAGTTCCATCATCTTAAATTTTCATAGGGCCTCATAGTGCCGGTCGTGAAATTAAATTTCGATAGGGTCTTGTAGTCCCTTCTAGTTAAAGTTTCATAGGGTCACATACCGCTCCATCCACTTTGAATTCCCTTATGCCCCTACCATCACAAAACCGCTAATGGTATGTTTCCGTACAGTCCCCTTCGTGGCCAAGTACTCCTGAGTATCGAAGGGAGCTAAAATGACACAGTGATATTAATTCGCGTAGGGTTTCTTACCTATCCAAAACCGGTAATGCAACATTCCCATAGGGCTCTTAAATGTTAATAGATGATTTTAATGACCTATAATTTTAATTTCCGGTAGATGGACATAGTGGTCCGGTAATCGTTATTTTCTATATAGCCATAGTGCTCTCCATACTATACTTGTAGCATCGTCGCACTTTCTGCAGTTGTAGAACCTTCAACGACCTTTTGAATTATGTAGTCCAGCAGGAGAGTCTATTAATCAACTGAACCCATTTGTAAATGTAATGATCGTGCGATTCGAGACAGAAGTATATCATTCACTTACGGTCGAGGAATAATAATCCAAATATGTACCGTATCAAGAGGAAATAAAGTTCAGGTGGTTCACATGCTTATTTTAATGAGTCAGTTTACCTGGCATCAAAATATAAAGGTTTATTAAAAAGTTTGTACGGTAATTAATTTTTACGACCCAAAATTACCCTTAAATTTTATTATCGGACTTGATTATCAGCGAATCTCATAAATTCAATCTGAACTTTACACAAAGGGTAATAAAATGTTCTTTCATCATGTTCCCTGGGAGCCAAAGAGAAACAACGTACATAGTTATCCACGTTACTCAGTCTAATGTATGACCACCAATACACATATACCATGTGGTTTTATGATGACTGGTTGTATTATTATTACATATCGTAATGTCAAAATAGAAAAATTAACCAAAATATTTATTTGCTTTCCATGACAAACTTTAATACAAATGTTCATCCTAGTTTATGTAACAACGCTACAGAGATGACGGAGGTAGTTTTAGATCGAAGAAACAAAAATATAATAAATGCATCAAAGATGAATATCGCTCCGATTGCCTAAGCGGTTAGAGCGTTTGTCTGGGATGTTGTAGGTCACGGGTTGGAACCCAGGCATGGTCATACCAAGCACTAGCGCTATGTGCTCAGCATTAAGATGTTAATGTTAGGACTTGTTAGCCTGGTGTCAAGATAATGTGTCTGGGTGGGGCACGATGCTACAGGTCTGTGACATGCTGAACATCACTATACACTGCTCTATATTACGGCAAGATGGTCAGACGTTACATTCAAGTGCTATCCGATTTTATTCGATATTTTAGCACTAATGGAAAAAATTCATTTCTAATACCTATTTTCATGGAACAGAATCAGAAGTTTTCGAAGACTGGCCATTTTCTAAAACATTTTTATTTCCACTAGACTTCGAAACACTCTAAAAGAGTCTTTCGTAGTTATGAAAAGTACTTACTGAATCCGTTCTGTGACCAAAACTTTATCTGTTATTTTATGCTTGCATCCGTTATAAACTTCAAAAAGTTATTCGCATGTGCTCTGATAATCAATGGTGTTTTATTTAACAAGGAGTTACACGTATTTTATTTTATCCCAGAAGTCGGCATTGTCATTTGTATTCGTTTCTGTAGAAAATAAAACCAATATCAGTTGAGTACAGAGTGATACATTGACTATTAGCCTCTTAATCTTTATTTAAATTTTATAAAGATATTTTTTTTAGTATAGCCACTGTCATTTATCTAATTTCTTAATTTTAACTGACCATGTAAATTGAGACTGATTTTTTTATACGTGATTTGGGATAGGCTTACTGACTTTGTCTTAATGTTTTAACTTGATAAAAAAAGATATGTATCTCTGGTCAGGATCTCATTCTTATTTATGAAAGTAAAACTGATCATTTATCGTTGTCGGGTTGATAACGTCCATGGGAATAACATATTGATATGTAAAAACAACCCGAAAGTGGTTTCCTTTGCACATATATACAGAAAGATCCATAAAATATTAAAAGCTATATCTTTGTTATTTACAAAAAAATAAACATAATAAAGGTTCTAAAAGCAACGTTCTTACAATGTGAACGAGTTGAAATTTCGATTTACTGATCAAGCAGTTCGACGATTATTAGTATGTCGCATGTACGAGCAAATATTTAAATGAGCTATTAATCTTGTAAGCCTAACAAGGGTTCAAAGCTTCAAGTTCATAGTGGAAAAAGAAAGCGTAATCTTCAATCAAATACCTATTTATGGCAATAATGCATTTACAATTTATCTAGCAATGACTCAGAATTTGTCCACCAGTTTAGTAGTAGTAGTAGTAGTAGTAGTAGTAGTAGTAGTAGTAGTAGTATTGTTATTATTATTATTATTATTATTATTATTACTATTATTATTATTATTATTATTATTATTATTATTATTATTATTATTATTATTATTATTATTAATTAAAATAAATCTCGTTTCGTCTAAGAATGACTTATTGGTTGCATGATAATTACTTTATGAACTTGATATTTTTCGGAACATGTTCAGTGAAAAAATTGATTAATTACTCAGCATTAATCAAAACAAGTTTGATATATTTTATATGTGATAATCAATTGATACTAACATTCATACTAGGTGAAACACAGTTTTATGTATAAAATTTTACAAACCATAAGGAAAACCTGATACCTACCTGTCGTGCGAAGAAACAAAAACATAATAACATAAGAATAATTATATAGTCGAGACTAATCTTACAGTGAATATGAACATATTAGACAAAATCCTCTTTTTCGAGACACAAGTCTTGACAAAATATTATCAGGCGACAAAATACCATAAATTCCGGATTACAAACCTTCACTCTTTGAAAGCTATTTTTAAAGCACAATGGCTCGCATGAAGATTGTGCAAATAGGAGGAATCCACAATTAAAACCAGGGTCCAGTCCGTGCCATTCACTCCGCAATGTCCACTAGTCAGAAAGATCGTGATCGTGACACTAATTTAACGTGTCACTGTCTATCTCAACTTCCAATGCCTTTGGCAACCGTTTCCTAACCACATTGTATTTGATATGGTTTAGGATGATGTCCAGGAATCATGTCAAGCACTGCACCCAGTTTCTCTTCAAGTTCGTATCCCAATTTGAAACTGTCAAATGAAGAATAATTAGCTTTTATTCAACATCTTAGATAGAAATTTCAAATACAATCTCAAGCATATCCTCGCAGTAAATGACTTGATCACTTTCCTCCGTAATTAGTCCCGACAATAGCTGGAATATTTTCGTTCGTATTTATTATTGCGTTTTGTATTAAAGTAATACAAACTTTGTGACGGGTTAGATTTCACAAAATATGAATTGCTTTTCACGTTAAAGGGAAATAAACTCTTTCTAATTCATATGTGCCTTGAATGAATATACTAAATAAATGGAGATATATACCAGAATTGTATTCCAATCCCTCGATCAGTTTTAAAGATTAGTTACAAAATTAATTTTCCCCTACAAAATTACTGAGAAATACAATTTTTGTAAATATAGAATTTTAGACAAACTTTACATTAAATTAAATTGGTCTGTCAAAAGTACTTCGGAATTCATTATTCTACATAGTGACCAGTAACTTCATACTTCCAACTTTTAACTCTTTTTACCACAGAGACTTACGTTCCCGGAAAGAGATGGGTAACTTGCAATTGGAGAAACTCCACTGAAGGAAAGGAACCAAGAAAGCGATTGGCAACCAAGGCTGCTCGCAAGAGCGCAATATAAGGGTTTATGTATTTGCTTTGCTACAATTTTGTCTTTTGTCTTTTTTCCTTTTTGCTTACATACTCATTTTTCATTTTTCATTTTCATCTTTTTCATTTTTTTCATCTTTTCATTTTGAAATTCTGCAAATTTTGTATTTGGCTAGCTTCAGAATATTTAGTCTGCACCTGACCCTTTACTTTTGCCATCTCAACAAAATTGTCAAATTTCAATTTTGAAATTTTTGCTTACATTTTTCATTTCCTTTTCCTCATTTTGCAATTTTGTAATTTTTGTAGATTGGTTAGCTGTAGAAGTCTACACCTGACTGTTGAGCTTTGCCATTTCAACAAAATTTCAAACTTCATTTTTGTATTTTGGTCTTTAGTGGTGTGAGACCCACTGAATGAAGTTCAGTTCAACTTATCAGTGAGCTCTACTCATATCAAATCAGTCTTTAGGAAATTATCCTCACATCAAGTAGAATGGATAACATACCAAAGCAAGCTATGTACAAAGGAGCAAAATTAGAAGAATATTTTGCAGTAACGGTAGAGAAAGGGATGGGAAGATATTTAGTTACAGACCACCATAAAGGTTGTCAACGTTTGGACTTCGGGACAGTGAATGACTGACCTTCACAGTTTGAACAATTTTGTTTGTCCTTGTAGGTACATCTGGAAATAAGTGCTCATATTCAAAAAATAACTGTTTAAGTTCATTTCTTTCTTGCTCTTGCAAATGTGAATGTTTCTGAATTCCGAAGATTTGTTACTCCAATGTCAGTATTATCCGATGATATTCCTTCACTTAAATCTTCACTGAGTGGTAGAGGAACAACTAAATTAATTGCATGCTTAACCTGGCTATCTCTTTCAATATACTCTTTTAGCATGTTAATGTAACAGAGTTGTTTTATTTACGTTTCCCAGGAGTATTTATGATGTAATTTAATACTTGGTCTGAAGAGGATTTTGTGGTATTGGCAAGAGAGCCAGGACTCTATCCCCAGGCAGAAAGCTACTTTCCTTCGAGTTTTTATCATATCTTGACTTCATTATGGATTGAGCAGAGTGCAGATTTGCTCGTGTGACCTCACAAGCATTTGACTACTTGTATTTAAAATTAGAAACATAATCCAGAAGATCAATTTCAGAATCTTCATTAGAAAGAAGTTTCTCTTTCAATAACTTCAATGGTCCACGCATAATGCATCCAAAAAGCAGTTCAAATGGACTGAAACCAAAAGATTCTTGAACTGATTATCTAAAGCAAACAATAGTAAATGAATGCCTTCATCCCAATCTTTACCCGTATCAAAACAATATGATCGAATCATATTTTTCAAATTCTGATGGAATCTTTCTAATGCCCCTTGGCTCTCAGGATGATAGGCAGAATATTTGAATTGTCAAATGCCTAATTCATACATAACTTGCTGGAAAATTCCAGACATGAAGTTTGAGCCTTGATTAGACTGTACGGTCTTGAAAAGGCCAAATTGAGTACAAAACTTTATCAAAGCTTTTACTATTGTTTAAGATTTTATATTCCTCAAGGGAATTTCCTCTGGGAACCTTGTTGACGCAAACATAATGGTTAACAGGTATTGGTTACATGACTTGGTCTTATTTAAGGGACCAACACAATCTTCCATAATTGTACTGAATGGATCGTCAAAGGCAGGAATAGGTTGTAGATGAGCCTTGCGAATTTTCTGATTTGGTTTTCCTACCATTTGACAGGTATGACAAGATTTACAGTATTTACCATCATCATTTTTTATTTTTGGCCAATAGAATTGAGTTAAGAACTTGTGATAAGTTTTATTGATCCCTAAATGCGTTTCATTGGTCAGACTAAGTTTTTCCTGTCTGTAAGGCTTCGGAATTACAATTTGATAGTTCACTGACTAGTCGTTATCAGCAGGTACCTGGGGAGGTCTCCATTTTCTCATAACAATTCCATTTTTACTGAAATAACAGACAGGAACATCAGTAGCTTCGGTTTCAATAATGACCTTCTGAAACAAACAGGAGATCTCAGGATTTTTTTTCTGCTCGACGACAAGTAATTGTCGTTAATCACCCTGAATAGAATAAAGAGAATGAGTCGTTAAAAGAGGATCAATCTGATCAATACCTTCTGATTGATCCAAACAAGGGGTGAAGGTGACATCATCAAAAGCCTGACCAATACACGTGTCAGCTAATGGAATACTTTCCTTATCAGCATCATTCTCAAGAGCTTCCTTTGCCATAGCTCTGGTAACTGCACAAGCTGGAAATATATCAGGGAATCCTTTTCAATTGGATCGACTTTCTGATCCAAGCAAGGCTTGTCAGTTACAAGTGGATTAACCACAACCTTGTCTCCAACTAGGTCATTGCCTAGTAATAAATGAGTGCCGTCAACGGGTAAAACAGACGGTTCTGACTGTCACAGGTCCTGAGACAAAGTCTGATGACAAATGTACACAATGGAGAGGAACATTAACAAAGCCGCACTCTACTCCCTGAATACGAACAATATCATTAGAAGTAGTCTTCTCAGAGAAAGGCAAAGTACCTGACAATAAAAGACTCAGAGAAGCCCCTATGTCCCTTAAGATTTTAATAGGGATAGGATTTACCGAATCACCCAAGAGTGATATAGAACCCTTCGATATGAATGGTTCATAATTTTCCATAATCAAATCAGACTGGGGTTTATTAGATCCAACAAATGTATTACTTTCAATACATGACCGTGACCTTCCTTGACCTCTTAGAAATAAGAGCATTTGGAATAGTCTGTCTTGATTCTGATGGCTATTTTTCAATTTGTAGCAATGAGAAACAACGTGTCCTGTTGTCTTGCAATATGTACACGTAGGAAGACACAAGGATCTTGAATTAAGCTTCTTTGAAGTTTGATTTTTAGAAGTTGTGCCAGTTTGAGTTTCAGAAGGGGTTGTATTAGGCAGAAATACTTTTCGGCCAAAAGACTGTTGAGCAGGAGTCTTATTTACAAAATGAACTTTAAGAGTTAAAGAATACTCAGCAGCAGCACGAGCAGAATTTTACAAGGTTTCAATCTGACGTTCGTCAAGATAAGACTTATTGTCACTATGGACACAGTTTTTGAAATCTTCAAGTAATACAAGTTGTTTGAGACTTTCATAATCCCGTTCAAATTTCTTGGCTAAGCACCATCTATCAAATAATTGCTCTTTTTATCTAGCTAATTCGACATGAGTTTGTCCAGCTTCCTTTCTATAGTTTCTGAATATTTGCCGATAAGCTTCAGGGACTAACTCCTAGCCCCTTACGATGTATTCTTTAACCACATAATAGTTACCACTTTGGTGAACTGACAGTAAATTGTAGATATCACTAGACTTACCAGTGAGTATACATTGTCCAATGCTCCTTTGGCCATTTCAAATTCTCAGCAACTTTTTCAAAACGAGTAAAATATGTCTCTACTTCTATTTCTCTGAAAGGCGGCACTAGTCTAATATTCTTTGCAAGATCAAAACTTAAATTTGGATTTGAAGTATGAATGTGCTGTTCACGTGCCAGTTCCATTTCCTTCATGTTTCTTTGGTATTCCCTCTCTTTCTCTCTTTCTTCAATTTACATTTGTTCTTTTTGTAACTGCATTTGTCTTTCTTTCTCTCTTTCTCCCTTATCTAACTGCATTTGCGTCTCTTTTTCTTCTCTTTCCTCTCTCTCTCTCTCTCTCTATCCTCTTTCTCAAATTGCATCTTTATTTGTTCTTTTTGTAATAATATTTGTTCTTTTTCTTTCTCCAATTTCATTTGCTCTTTCTCTTTCTCCAATTTCATTTTTTTTTCTCTATCTCCAACTGTAACTGCATTTTCATTTGTTTTTCTCTTTCTTCTTTCTTCTTTCTGAAGCTCCAGCTTCCTCAACTCCAATTCCATCTTGTATGTTGCTTCTAATTCCTTCATTTTAATGTTAGAGTCTGATACAGATTTACTGATTGAAACCAAAGCACTTTTATCCCAAACATTCTTTTATACCAAATACTGAACCAAAATATTTCTTATTTTCTGTTTCGTTAAGGAAGCATTTACGTCAGAAAGATCGTATTTTCTGGCAAGTTTTCACTCTTTCTTGTGTCCACGTTTACCCAGTGTGACCTTGGCGAAAACCAATTATTTTACTTTAAGAAATAAAAAATTAAAATAAAATTATTTACGTCTTAAAGACAAAGTCCCATCATGACCTTGAAAACAACCAAACATTTTAAAATAAAATATAACTTGTTTACGATTGTGGCTACAAATTCTGAAACAAGGTCAGGATTTAGATCAACACCTCGTGTTTATAAATTAACAGTCGGGGCCAACTATTTTCTGAAAAAAGTATTCTCTCTAGTGAATAAATGTCCATTACATTATCATGTAATGAAAAATAAAAAACTTAAAACTGACAAACAATTAAATTGAAATAAATATATATTAAATCAGATACAAGCGAATAAAATATACATAACAATATATAACAAAATATTGATCCTGACAAAATTGACAGCTCCTTAATGAAGTTGAATGTGAGATGATATCAACAGAACACAAGAACATGCGTGATGGTGTTATCTCCAACGAAGAAATACCAAAGAATATTGCTGCACTTACGAAGAAGAATCACCAGAGAAATACGGACTCACTGCGGAATTGTATCAAATATTCCACGGTGAGCGAACGCAGATCCTAAATGCTTTGTACAATAATATATTCTTAAGAAAAAGTAAACAGATGTCAAGATCAATGCGGGAAAGAATCATAATTATTTATGAGGGGAAGGGTGATAGAGAGGATATTATAAACTGAAGATCTAATTCGCTTTTAAAAATAGACTACAAAATTTTAAGTAGAATATTAGCCAAAAGAGTAAAGTCTGAATTAGGAAAAATAATTAATGTAAATCAAACTTGTGGGTTGAAAGGGAGGGATATACAAAGTAACACGTTAACTATAAAAACAATAATTGATTATATAAACAAAACAGGATCGGAAGGTGCCACGGTACTTTTCGAACAAGAAAAAGCTTTTGACCGATTTGAACATAACCATATACAGAAGTACTTGAAAAATTGGGTTTCGGAACAAATTTCCGTAAGCGGACCGAAATCCTAAACAATGGAATAACTTCATCTGTACGGGTAAATGGGAAATGCACGAAAGAATTTGATATACAAAGATCTGTGAAGCAAGGATGCCCACTGTCAATGTTATTGTACGTGATAGCAATTGCAATTCTAAGCCACAAAATTCAAAACAACTCACAAATACAAGTTATTCAAATTCCAAATCTCAAGAAGGAATTTAAAATGCTCCAACATGCTAATGATTGTACCAACTTCATAAGAGATGCTAAATCTTTTGTTTATTTACAGGAAAAATTTGAAAATTTCGGTAAAGCATCTGGTTCCAAAACAAAATCATGACAAAACCGAAATATTAAAAATATTTAACTGGCGCGGAAACCAAACAAGGTTCCTTCCGCACATCCTGAGAGATAAAGTGAAAGCTCTGTGAGTTTTCTTTGGTAGAAATAATGAATTAGAAAACTAAAAACACTTAATAAAAAAGATCAAAGACAATGCAATTATCTGGGCTTTAACACCACTATGCATCATGAAGTGTGTACAAGTAGCAAAACCTTACCTCTACTCAAATATAAATTACACCATTAAATCAATAGATATGGAAAGTAAAAATCTGTAGAAACTTTTAAAAAAAATAATAGATTATATATGGAAGTGTAAAACGCACTACATTATCAAAGAAACCTTATATAGGGGAAATAGTAGAGGGGGACTGGGGATCCCCAGCCCTCTACTAATAAAGATCTCAAAGATAATTAATAGATTTTAAAAAGTACAACCTGAACCCAAAACAGCTTGGGAGGCATTATATATTTACTGGTTTGGGTTTACTATGAGAAACAGACCGGAAATATATTGGAATAATAACCTTACAAAAACAAAACTGGAAGTTCCAAGACGATTAGATATATAAAGGAAATATTACTAAAGTATAGGGATATACTATAACTATTGCAATTGGATACAAAGAACACTTACGATTGGATAAGACAAGACATAACTAAAAAAATTAAAAAATGTGGAGTAGAACAGGATAACTGAGGGGAGTGAACTAGACACAAACATGGTTAAATTGGGCAAAAATAAGCTCACTAAAAATACAAAGTCTAATTTTCAAATACTAACATAACGCCTGGCTTACGGGCGAAGAAACTGTTAGAAGTCGCATAATTAGAACAATACCTAAATGTTCGCTATGCAAAATAGCAAATTTTACCAAACTACATGCGATGGCCCAATGTGACAAAACTAAAAATAATAGGTTAATGCTAATCATGGTAATATGCAAAAACTACAAATGTCATAGAAATAATATTTTATATGTAGATGTAAAATATGAAAAAAAAGGTAATTTTAAAAATAACAGATTACATTACTATAACTATGCCATCCTGTGGTCAGGTAATAAGAATAATAAAGTAGCTATATGGCTCATACTAGACGGGGGAGGGGGGAGATAGGGTTGGGGCTTCGGTTTACCGCCCATGTAGGGGGTGGGGTTCCGTCAAGCACGGGCCGGAGCTCCAGCTTCATCTCTCTCCTCGTGGTTTAAAAATAATATATAATTTTTTTTTCCCCAAAAATAAAATTGTCACAGTCTCTCTTTCTAGGTCTTTCTGAGTTTTGTAATTCTTCTAAGTTTTTCAAATTTAAAATCTAAAATATTTCATAAATGTTTAATAAATGGACATAATATTTTGAATATTGACCGGACAGATCATTACAATGCTGAGGTAGGATGGTGGGCTTCGGTTTTACTACCCATTAGTGGTGTGCCATCGCCAGTGCACGGGCTGGAGCCCTCATCTCATCCCCTTACTCAGGCCTATGGATGCTTCTATTTTAAGCCATATTGATGTTTTGTAACTCTAAGCTCTCAAATTACAAAAACACAATTAGCAGCAGGGAAGTTCTACAGACCAGACTGTCAGACCAAAATAAAGCCTCCTACGAGAACTTTCTCCGTAGAAGCCTCAGATTTCAAAAATAAGCCTTCCCACGAAAATTAATTTGCGTAAATTCGTTCCCGATTGCAATTTTTGTGTGCAAAATCGATGATTCTGGACAAGGAAAAAACGAAGATTTTAGGGGGGGGGGAAATTTATTTCGTCGACGAAGTTTGCAAAGATTTGGCTGCGAGTCTCATGAATAAATTTGATCAAGACCGATTCGATATCTACTACGCGGATCATGAAGATTAATCGTGATAAAACCATGCGGTATTGCCTGGGCGCGGCTGAAGAAAATTTTGAATTTGTTTATGTCCATATCGCCGTTGCACCAAGTCTGATGAATATTTCTCAGCGTGTGAGTATCAACGCCATTGAAAACCGACAAAATGTTACAATTGTCCCTAATTACCTTTGGAATTTGCGTATATCGCTGCGTCACGTAAATCACATCGGTGTTCTTGTGTCGGCCACGCGAAAATATCCTAGCCGGATTAGTTTGCTTATCCAACATAACATCATCGAAAACAACAAGATTATTAACATCGCCATCTAAATTTTCCACTGATGGAGCTTCATTGATGTCTGTGATGAATTCGATTGTGCCTTCATCGGTATTGTCGCTAAATTCCTTTAGTACTTGATAACAACGCTGATCATCAACGGACGGTGCAACCAAATACAACTTATCCCATTTTAGCCATCGCATTATCAAATTTAGCAACAACTGCGTCTTTCCAGAACCAGACGGGCCAATAATTATCATCCTTATCGAATTCGGTAACACCGCGTTGTGTTTCACCTGCTCGCGTCGCTTCGTGGCTGAAAAATCAATTACATTCATGTTACTAGAATACATGGATCTATATTGTGTTAAGTGTCGCACGCGCACAGCTACGATAAATCCAACCGAAATCGTCACACGCAATAACAGAAACGCAATTGCAGGAGAATGCGAAGTTTGTAGCACGCGAAAGTTTAAATTTGTAAAAAAAAAAAATAGAAGAACCGGAGGAGACATTACCGCCTCCATGAAAAATCTACCTGGGTTGCCCTGGGCGAAATATCCCGGAGAAAAACATCTGCCAGGATACAATTACTGCGGACCCGGAACAAGGCTCGATATAAGACTCAACGATAATAATCAACCAAATCCCGGCGAAGATCCAGTAAACGCCATCGATAACGCGTGTTACTATCACGATCTTGCGTATCGCAGCGGAGATTTACAACAACGGCATCTCGCTGATGTCAGGCTAATTCACGCAATAAACGCGATACCCAACAAAAGTTTCAAAGAAAAATTGGCAACTTGGTTGATAAAAGGCGCGATGAAAGGTAAATTAGTACTCGGCACTGGTAAATAATAATGGAGCAAATATATTATTCTCCGCGAGGATTCTGGCGAGGAAAATCAGCAATTGCCAAACTCGCTAAAGCCGCTAAAGTAAAACAATCCACCGCTGAATCGTGGTTATCGAAACAGGCAGTCTGGCAAATATATCTTCCTCCGCCTAAGAAAATACCATATGCAAGTTTCACCGTCAGTGTCCCTAATGAAGTCCATCAGGCTGATTTAATGTTTCTTCCTTACGATACCGTCGACGGAGTCACATATAAATATGTCTTGACAGTCGTTGATATCGCCAGCAGGTATAAAGAAGCCGAGCCGTTATCGAATAAAACAGCAACAGAGATCGCTAAGGCGTTTAGCGAAATTTATTCACGATCTCCATTAACATGGCCGAAGCTTCTCCAGGTTGATCCAGGTCGAGAATTTCTTGGCGCGGTTACTTCACTGATGAAAAAGAATAATGTTAAAATCCGTCGCGGTATTGTAGGTGTTCATCACAATCAAGCTATCGTTGAGAGATTCAACAAAACTCTTGCAGAACGATTATTCGGATACCAATACGCGCGTGAATTTATTCAAGATAATCGATCTCATGATTGGGTATCAAGATTGCCTCATGTGATTAACGCGTTAAATAACGAAGTAACTCGAACAATAGCAATGAAGCCTGCAATTGCAATTACAAAATCGAATATACCCCTAAAGCGAGATTCCACAATTCCGCCTGTGCTAGGTAGCGTCACGGTCAGGTATTTATATAAAGAAGGCGAGGCTGAAGGAGGCAGAAAAAGAGCAACCGATCCAAACTGGAGCGTAACAACACACAAAATATCAGCCGTAACAAGATCATCGGGAAGACCAGCAATTTATTTCCTAGATTCGCTAGCGCCACAACGCGGATTTACCAAGGAAGAATTACAAATAATACCGAAAGATACTCAACTACCGCCAGCGTCATTAATGTGAAACCGAATTCTACCTAACTGAGATAATTTTCTTACTCTCGACACGGCTAAATATACCAAATTTGACCAGGAAATTCTATCATCGACGATCCAAACTTTACCATCCACGGTCAATCCCTGTGATGAATGTATCGTTGTTGCGTAGCCTAATTTCCACGGTGATCTTTCTGCGTTTATCGCGTCATTGACAAGATTAATATCAACAAGAATAATATCGTTCAGTACCAAGATCTTTTCCTCTCCGCAGGGTAAAGTAACACTGATATTTTGTTTCCTAGTATCAGCGGGCCTGTAACACAACGGCACCTGCAATGTTGGAAATTTCTCGCAATGCAACTTGAATAACATTTCCTGGATAATATCACGAACAATTTTCCTACTAGCAACAATCAGATGATCGGGACGCCACAAATTTAGAAAAATATCCATCGGAGTCTCGTCGATTATTCTTCTCATCACATCGCATTGAAACTTATTCGGTTGTAATCGAATTATTTTCTTAAATTCAGTCAGTAAAATATCATCGGATCTATAATCAGCGTCGATTTCCTCATAATAGTCAACGAAATTCCTGAGCCATTCGTGAGGAGATTCACCATCAATCGGATCAGGCTGGCCATGATCTCCGCACATTATCACGGCTGTATTTTTCTCCTCCAGCCAGATCAGGAACGATTTTAATACAACTAAATTTACTGTGCAAATTTCATCAAATATTATGATCCTGTAGATATATTTATTTCCCATGCGAGCCGAATCCCATAATCCACCGCTGTATTTGAAATAACTGTGATACGTGCAAGAATCAACGCCGCGTTGCCTTATTTCTCGCGCTAATCTGTGAGTTGGAGTCAACACGATCATATCGATGTCGAAGATTGCGATATATCATATCGCAATCTTCGACATCGGCGTCCTCACAGTAATCTAGGATATCCTCGTTTTTTATCCTCCAAGTGCCCCAAGAGCCATCGGCGATTAAATTTTCTAGCCTATACTGGTATTTTTTATCGATATAAAACGAGTCCGTTGCGACCCTTACCGCGATATCAGAAAATTTATTTATCATCGACAGTAAATTTATACTCACATAAGCGAGCATCGATGATCTCAAATGCGTATACTGCGCTGATTCTCCGTCGAGATAGCTAATTACGGTACCCAACTTTACTCCGTCAATGATAATATTCTCTCTGTTGCAGAATATTCCACGCGACACTGTATCGGCAATAATAAAGTCCATTTCGGCATCGTTGATAAACAACCTAGCGTGTCGGTGTTTATGATCAACGGATCCTCCTTGAGTAAATTTACCAATTATTTTTCTTCCTATATCTTTCGCGTTTTCACAATCCGTCGGCAACCACACTTCAGTTTGTTTCCTGTATGATATAATCGCCTCACTCACCGTCAACGATATTAACATTGATGAATCCAGCATATATCTCAACAACACCGTAGGGACCCATCTGCGTTGAGATAAATGCCGACCAAACCAAATATAACAAATTTTATGTAAATTTTCAGCAAACTCGAATGAAGTAACATAAGCGAATCCGGTCATCACAAAATCAGGTAACGGTCCGTTAATTGCTACCCTTGTCATTTCGTTGGTGGGATGGCCAAATTTAGCAAAATAATCCGCACAATCGCCATATCCAAGGAAACTTCCAGGATAGCACGCGCTCATATCAACGGATATCATGTCTTCGAAATAATACTTGGTATTCCACAATCCGCCATGGCCATACTCGATACAACTAAGTTGAATATCAGTGAGAAATTCATTCCTTGTAGGTTTCCACGAATTTCTTTCTCTAGCAGCGTGAGCAGCAACAGACGGAACCGTAAAACAATTCGTTAATAACTGATCAGGATTTGACGAATATTTCACCGCGATATTTCTCATCGATTCATGCAATTTTTCATCACGGTAAATATCTCCTCGCGGCAATATAAACTGATCATATTTTTCTTCGCTCGAAAATAACCAAACTGATATCGGATCAGATGCGGCTAATATTTTGATATATCGGAACATGGCATCGGAATTGTCTTTTGCGCCTTCCACAGGATAAAATTTAAGAGCGCGATTTCGCGGGAATATTATTACCGACTGCGACCACGCATGTGAATTATGATCAACAATTTCGATTGGTACTCCTCGAGATCTATACGGCGACGAGTATAATATTTCTCCTGATAGCGTTTTCACCGTAATAGGAAATTTAAGTTTCTTGCTCAACACAGCAACATCGTCAATCGATGCGCCATCAACAACTGTCTTCGCCCATGAATTAATTTTATCCAACCTCAACTGGGTCAGACCAGATCCACGACGAGCGTTTTTCATGTGCTCGATAACGCGCTCGGCAACGCAATTTATCATAGGCGATTCTTTCATCGCAGGTAGATTTTTCATGTCAGGATTATTATTTAGCCGATAAATTCCATAAACAACAGCGCTAGATGGATACGCCCTAGCATAATAAGGACCGTCAATTCCCAATAATAATCCTGGCTTCGAATTTTTATCAAGGATGACGTTTTTCTTACCGCCACGCACGGGATCTCGTTTATCGCGAATAATCCAAGTGTCGTCAGGCATTTGTGCAATAAATTTTATTCCAAAGATAAATCGTTCTTCCTTGTGTTCGTTTTTTATATGCTCGATTATCTTCTTGGCCCGCTCCAGATTCATCGTAGCATCAACAGAGTTCGTTTTCCACGTCGACCAAGTGTGAACCGCTCCATCATCGAAAAATTCCTTCTTGGCGCGATCAACCTCAGGTATAATATATTCTGCCTCATCAAGATCAAATGTATCCATTATTATATTTTAGACAAATGTTTAAATTATAATGAATAAATGTTCGTGGATACCAATCGGATCAACAAAATCATGCGACAAATCCTGCAGAGGCGATTATTGTGGCGCTCACATATATGCAATTCGACGAGGCAGTAAAGGACCACAACGGTGTTTAGTTTGTCAAGTTGGCACGCGAGGAAAAACTCGATTGTGTTTATCCTGCGGAGGAAAGAATTATCGGGAATTGCTCAGATATTACAAAAAGAAATCTTCCTCGATAATAACTTGCGAAGAAGATTATATTAATCGATTCAAGGCAAATTACGATTTAGACAGATAAATATTATATAATGGAACTGAAATCAACGATTCCTGCAATGAAAATCACATGCGAGTATAAATCGCATCCAACCATTGAGGGTTACGAGTCATCATCAGATGGTGTTGTCAGAAATATCAAAACGAAGAAAAATGTTGGTCATATTTGTAATTCAGGTTATTTATTATTTACCATTAGCAACAGAAAACAAAGAAGTGAAGGATATTTCTGTCACAGATTTATATTCGAGTGTTTTCATGGACTCATCAGAGATGGTCTTGTTATTGACCATATCGACGGAAATAAACTCAACAATAAACTTTCTAATCTTCGCGCGGTGTCTCAAAGCGAAAATTGTAGGTTCGGTAATACGGGTGGCATACGGCGACCAGCTAAGGCCGTCAAATCGATAAATCAGGAAACGGGCGACGAGCTTATATTTGAGTCGATAACAGCCACTTCGAAATATTATAATATTAATCCAGCATCGGTGCATCGAGTGGCAGAAGGAATTCAACATGCGACGTTTTCATATAATCTCGGCACTTGGATCGAATTTTCCTATATCCCAATAATATTCGACGAAGAATAATTGAATATTACAAAATTAATATAACATGGATGAACAAACCATAAGCAATATTATCGAAGCCATCGATGATCTAAGGAAAAAAATAAATCTTCCATCGGAGTTGGACGCGAATAAAATCCGATCCGAATTCGAGACGATTGTTCAGGGGAAACTCGAATACAAATACACGCTACCATCCGAATACAAATTAATAAAGAAAATCCAGATTGCGATGTATCAATCACTTGCGACTGTCAGCGATGATCGCGTCGAGGATTTTGTTAAATTATCGACGCTGGTAGAAAAAGCTAGGTTGATTTTATCAGAAGCATACGAGTCAAGAAAAATTACAAGCTCGCGCGTCAGGCAGCTAAAAAAGCTGGTCGATGAGAGCAAGGCCAAGGAAATTTCTGATCCTTGAATTTTCCTGAAGATTTCCGCAAACAAAAAAAAAACAAAAATTAAAAAAATCTTCCAATTTTGAAAATTTCCCCGGTTTTTATTTATTTTTTTGGCCCATTTTTCCCTGGTGTACAGATTCAAAAAATCTGCGATTCTCACGATTTTACCAGCAGATTGATACTTATCGTTTCCCCGCGTATATCAAGCAAATTTCCTTTCTGATCTGTTAGTTTGAAATTTATCCTTGACAACAATCGATTATGACATCTTAGGTAAAACGGATTCACTGGCTCCTTTATTATCAAATAACCAGGAGAAGCGCTAGGTGAAAACGAATACAATATAAATCCCTGCTGCGCTTGATTTGACTCTGACGAATCCACGTTGTAGCTGCCCTCGACAACATCCGCGTGAAGATAAATCGCGATAACTTCCGTTATATTAACGATACCTGGCGAGATATGCCGCCCCTGCCCGGCTGGATCATTATTGTGTTTGAGAATCAATTCTGATTGTACTTTTTTAGTCAACGCGGCATGTAACTTCGGAAATAAATCATCGATGGTATCAGTGACGGATTTTCTCATTTCATCAGCATCAGAATTGGGAAATTTGAAATTTGGTAGCGTTTCCTCGGTTAAACCAAATACTCTCATGAATTTTTGTTTTTCTCCTGAATTTCTGATCAACTCGAATTTGCTAATAGGAAGAACATAATCGGCAATTGATATATCGTCGACTATCGCCTGAATAAACATACCATGATAATATTCAACATCATTCGCGAGTTGATTTAAAATCTTCACTCGTCCGATAATTTCGCTACATGAGCCTGATTTATTTAAGATGCATTCATGAAAGGATTCCCGCAATAAATTTAATTGTAATTTATGTTCTTGAATAAATTCGTCGAGGGTTCTTCTTACCAAGATACCGTCTATGGGGGCTATTATCCTGTTAATGTGGGTAGCGTCGAAGATTTCCACGCCGGGGGGAATTTTAGGAAGAGGCAACCACGAGAGAATTTTTTCGTTAATAAAAGTAAAAGCGAACATTACCAGGTTAAATTTGTGGTTATTTATGAGGTTGATGGCGCTGTGGATCAGAGTCTTGTGTTTGATATCTCCATACCATCCTTCGTCGGTGGTAAAATCTTCTTTTTTTGGTTCCGGTTGCTCTGGAGGAGCTTCCTCGTGCCAACCTGGAATAATAAAATCTGGTTTTTCTGATTTTGCTAGAGGTGCGATTTCGGGCCAACCCAATATGGTCCTAATCGATGATTGGTAGATATCAACAATATATGGTGATTTCACTTTTATCATCGATGACAGTGTTGGATCGTGCGCAGATATCTTTATTCCCGGAGTAGCATCGCCGGTTATATTTGATATTCTACTGGTAAATTCCTTACCTAGTTGCTCAATTTCATAACTGCCTGTTGGTATGCCAACGACGATCCAATCAGGTGTTCCATCGGGTTTGTTTTTGTTGGCAAAAACAAGCGAATTATTTGATAATAATCTGCCAAATGATTTCGATCTAACATTGGGCCAGCTGTTGTAGACACGCAATTGTGTTAATGCAATTTCTTTGACGCTGATTGGTGTTGAAAAATTAATGCTAAATTCAGGTTTGGTGGAGCTTAACGATATTAGTGTTGTTGTCGGCGGTGTCGTGTTTGTCACGATCTGAGCTAGCTCGGACATTATTAATATTCATTTGTTCAATCTCCGAGTAAATACCGATCATTACCGAAAATTCTAGATCGGAGATAACGCCATCGTTGAGACTCTCGGAAAGCAGCGATGATAATTTCGAATACGCGTCGTTGACCTGGGATAGTTTGTTTTTGTACAATGATAATTTCTCACTCGTGCACGAGGATATCTTTTTCGCTACGATATTGAGAACACCAGCGATTGTCGTTGTTGACGAGATTATTATCCTTGCAACGATTGGCGCTATCGTTGTTACCGCGGATAAAATTATTCCCGCGCCGGCAACTACCGCGGATACCGTGTACACGGCGACGTCAATGATAACTAATCTACGCTGGTATTTTTTTATTTTTGTTTGATACTCGTCGAGTAGTTTTTTTAGCGAATCCTGCCATGATCGCGCCTGATTATAACGGTAATCCGATGCGGTCATTTATTAGTTATTTATCTAGTCAATTCCTTGGTAAAATCGGGGTTTTTCCGTTTTCAAATGATTGGGGGTATCTCGACAACTACGACCGGCTCGGGTTTCTCTATCTCGACAACTACGACCGGCTCGGGTTGACCAATTACGGACCAAACCGATAAATATTCGAAAACTGCAAAATAATACACTGGTCCCGTGGTGGTTCTGCCTTCTGGTTCTAGTTTAAAAGTTTCAGTGTTATTTTTATCCATGGAAATAATGAAAAATCCAGGATAGTATTCATAAATTTCATGATGATCGACCGTCACGTTAAACTTTGTTGACCCCGTAATAAGATATACTCGATATATACCCTGAATTGGCGCGGTAAAATTAAAAGAATCATTATCGGGTGTCCAGGTAATATTTTGTGTCCTCAGCACAAACGGTACATGGCAGGGAAGATTTGTTTCTACCTCCGCTGGTATCGAAATACGCGCTAATTTTGGAATATCCAACGGTGATATTTTTATGTTAATATCGTTAATTTTTGTAGTTGCGTCGAGAAGATCCGAGCTCAATTTTGATATTTCACCGAGGTAAACGAATCCGTCAACCTTTTGACGCGCTAATTCACGTACCGCGTTAATTTCATCGTTAATTTTAGTAATATCCTCGTCGATTTTTCTTGTTTTCTCGCTGAGGTCGTTATGTGATGTTCTATCGGCTTTTTGAAATATTAATGCGCGTACCGCGTTAATATCATCGTTGATGGATTTTGTTTTCTCGTCGTGTGATGTTTTATCAACTTTTTGACTTACTAATTCACGCATTACGTCAATATCTACGCTGATTTTAGTAATATCCTCGTCGATTTTTCTTGTTTTCTCGCTGAGATCGTTATGTGATGTTCTATCGGCTTTTTGAAATATTAATGCACGTGCCGATTCAATATCTTTGTTGATTTGGGCGATATCCTCGTCGATTTTTCTTGTTTTCTCGCTGAGATCGTTATGTGATGTTCTATCGGCTTTTTGAAATATTAATGCACGTGCCGATTCAATATCTTTGTTGATTTGGGCGATATCTTCGTTTATTTTCTTTGTTTTCTCGCTGAAGTCGTTATGTGATGTTCTATCGATTTTCTGACCCATCGCGGTATTTATTTTGGTAATTTCCTCGTTGATGGATTTTACTTTCTCGCTGAGATCGTTATGTGATGTTCTATCGGCTTTTTGAAATATTAATGCACGTGCCGCTTCAATATCTTTGTTGATTTGTGCGATATCCTCGTTGATTTTTCTTGTTTTCTCGGTAAGATCGCCGTGTGTAGTTGAGGAGGTATCGATGAATTTTTTTATATCCTCGTCGAGTTTTTTACTGAGATTTTTTGATACCTCCTCGAGTTTTTTAAGATCGTTAGTTAGCTTGTTAAATCTTTTTGTCACTCTGTCCTGAAGATCGTCGTGTAATGCTTTATCGACCTTTAGAAGCAACGTTGCTGATAGTTCCCTGTCGGATTTTTCCACATCTGTGATATTAGCCTTTAGTGGCAATACCGCTAATAGATCGGTAATATCAGCTATAGATTTTAATACCATCTCCGATTGGCGAGTAAATTGACTGATATGATCATTATATTCTTCTCGCTTGATTATATCAGCTATTTTGACATTGCTGGTTTGTAATCGCCCTTCGGTATTTTGAAAAACAGCAACTTCGCCAGGGTCCACCTCTGACAGCGATAGGAGATTGTTAATATCACTCTTGGTTGCGAATTTTGATAGATCAACGTCAGTCACTTCTGCTTTTTCCTTCCTGTAGAGGGATCTACCGTAAATGTCAACCATGATATTTATCTACGGTATATTCAAATAAAATTTTGTTATAAGGGCCGGATGATTTTGAAATTGCGTCAAGAACATTAATTGACTCCGAGCCGCATATCGGTGGATCCGCTAATGTTTGTGTTGGAAGAGTCGAATACCAAACCGGAAGTCTCAGCGAAGACACGTAGTTGATAAATTCGTTTGGTGGCGCTAATCCGTACGAGTCAAAGTAAATAACTTCGCGAGGATTAATCGCGTAGGCAACCCAATGCGTGCCAGGGCCGGTATTTAAGTCTAGATTTATTATTCCTGTCTCGGTAGGGTTTGGTTTTTCTGGTAGTTGATCCCGCATAAATACGCCTCTGAAAAATTTTATTTTTTTATTCTTTGCTTCGTTGATTAGATCTAAATTTGAATAGGCCGTGCTAATCTTAGGCCGGATCCGTATGGGGGGCGTCTTAGATAAAGGCCGTTCCCCTTTTTTTTACCGTATCTCCCTCCCATCACTTTTTGTGCTAATTTGGAACCTATACCTCCGAGCGCACCTACTCCTATTGCTTTTGCGGCCGCCGGAAGAATCCCAGTTAATAGCGCTGGAAGAGCAACTAACAGAGGGAAAATGCCGCCTCTTTTGACCATGTCTCTGATGGCGCCTATGGAAAGGCTCACATGAACACCGGAATTTACTGATTTGGCCTTGGAAAAACGTTCACGTTGACCTTTAGTTAGCGATAGTTTGTTAGGCCCACCGTGAATCTGATCGTTTTTCAGTGTTAATTTCATACCGCATCGCTTTGATATCGCTGATTGGAGCTTTTTTATCTGACCCGGGGTCAGAGTTACGCTGACGTGTTCGTATGGCATATTAATAATCGCTTAATCTAAATTTGGAATTTATCACATGTTCTCGACAGGAGCATCGATGACTCTCATTTTACCGCAGATTCCCTCCAAGATCATTGTTCTATCGCTGAGGATTACCGCGATGGCTCTTGCTGCTCCGGCTGTGTTAATTCTGGCTTTGAAATGAATATCGACAACAGATTGTTTTACCAAATCGAGATGCTCCAAGGAGAAGTAATAGATAGGATAGCGAGTATTAAAATCCAACTGTGATATTTGCAATCCGGTATCGATATTTTGATCGCGACCCATGAAACTTAGCAAGCGATGATACGCGCGAGCAGTCGAAAAATTTTCAAAATCGATGGCTATTTCCTCCGATGGTTCTTGCTGGCCGTTTATTCTCAGTGAAACGTTTGTTGCTGCAAATTTGTCGAATATCATATGACTGTGAAGTTGATCGTATCTGTTTGCAGCTTGAAGAGCAACGAAGATGTGCCTAGGTGCCGAAGCACCCTGTTGTGACGCAATTCGCCAGGTAAATATTCCATTGATATTAACATCACAGGAGTCTGTCATCGTTGTCAACCAGGACATGACGGATTTTCCGCCTTGATTCATGAATGATAATAATTTTTCTTCCTCGAGCATCGATGGAACTATCGCTGGCATCCACAAGGTAAATTTAGTTAGTAGTACTTTACCTTGATCAACAACAACAGCGTCTCTCCAGATGGCTTTGTCACTGCCAGCAGCGTCTCGAATGAAAGTTATCGTGTGTTTTGCTCCGTAAATAACTTTTCTGAAATGTCTGCAAAATCCAAAAATGTGAGATAACGGAATTGCACATGAGAATCTTCGTTCATCTCCCTTTAGCATAGCTCTCCGCGTGGCAAATCCAAGGTTATAATTATTATTGATGCCGAGCATTACATCAACGTTTGTGGCGGCAGCGCCAGTGGGAGATTGCGGTACACCGGTGGTATACTGG
This sequence comes from Sinohyriopsis cumingii, assembly GCA_028554795.2. Classification (NCBI taxonomy): domain Eukaryota; kingdom Metazoa; phylum Mollusca; class Bivalvia; order Unionida; family Unionidae; genus Sinohyriopsis; species Sinohyriopsis cumingii. The sequence goes on from CM068825.1 coordinate 113,619,315, forward strand.
ACATGATCAGCGCGATCAGTATTATCTTTGGCGAACATCATACTAGGGCCGGCTGATCTGGTAAAATCATCCGAGTATCTCGCTAGTCCTATTATCGTTGTTGCTATATCAACGTTGTCCGTGATTGATTCGATTTCTCTTCCATCGATCATGTAAGTGACACTCTTGAATAATGCCATAATGCCGTTATTGACAAATCCGACTTTAAAATCTGCTCCATAGTCGGTATTATCGTTTTTCTTAATTTTCCCAACAACTTCGATATATGCCTCAGATGGAAGAAAATATCTTGTTGTATCGTGAACTTGAATTTCCAAGCGATTAGGTGTATTTGGGTCAACTGCATCGTACGAAAAATACTGGAAATCCCGCACGGATGTGTCCCTACCTACAGGCTCGTCCATGTCGAACACTTCATTTGACACTTGTGCGAACATTTATTATTAAGAATATCATCTAAAACGAAGACCACTGCCTGAAATGAAGCTTGTATTTGCAACTTCCTTTGCTAGATTTGTCTTAGCAACTTCCTTTACTAGATTTGTCTTAGCAACTTCCTGCGCTAGATCGTTTATTTTTTTATTTGCCGCGTCGTTTATGACTTTACTGATCTCGGGTGGCATTTCTCTGGTGCTAGGTAATTTGACGGGTTGTTTTTTGCGCATTAAATTTAATATTTTACTTTTGACAGTATTGAAGCCTTTACTGGCCAAATTACCGATACCAGAAATGGCAGTCTCGCCGATCTTTCCTATTGCTTTTAACCCGAACTGTTTGATCACGGGTCCGATTTTAGGTATTATTCGCGTAACGAGACTTTTGACAATATCGCCGAATCCATTACCGTGAATATATTTGTATACGGGCAATCGAGAGTTTACTACGCGGACCTGTCTGGGTCTGCGTTGATGTTTGTGAACAATCATGTTATTTCAATTATGTTGTTTTAATCGATGAGTTCATCAATAAGTTCCTTGTAAATGTGAGAGTTAATGATGCCACCGCGGAATAACCGCTGACAAATATCTGAGGCTTCGTTGATTACTTCACGGGAGTTATTTCCGGCTCGTTTTCCTCCGATTAATACCTCGAGGCGAGATACATCGTTGACAACACTATCAGGGCAAATGGTATATCCGCTTCCTGTCTTTGGTTCATCTTTAGGTTCATCAAAAAACGATCCTAATATTTTTTCCTCCCGATCTAATTGGTTTATTTTTTCTAGAAAATTTATGTAATCAGGGTCACTGGTATTAATAGGTTTTCCGACAGAAGCAAAATATACCGCGGGTATCCATTTTCCTTTTGACATTTTTTGTTCACGATATTTTGATTTCAAATAATTTTCTTGTGTTTCAAAACCAAATCTGGCGACATCAATTAATTTATATTTATCACTAAGTTTTTCAAGAGTATCACGGGTAAAATACCTTGATGGTAAAACCTTAATTTTTTTAGTTTTTGCAGGTTCGGTTTCAGTTTTTGCAGGTTCGGTTTCAGTTTCTGCAGGTTCGGTTTCAGTTTTTGCGGGTTCGGTTTCAGTTTTTGCGGGTGGAGATGATAACGATAGTGGTACCGTAAACAATCTTTGCGGTCTAAAAGAATAATTATTTACCAAATCAACAAATTTACTATATTCAGGATCATTACCTTTAATCAATTTGACATCTTTATATATATAATATACCCATCTTTTCCATTGCTCATATGTTACTTCTTCGGCATAACCAGGTTTCATCAATTTTTTTCGTCTGTTTATGTCAAAATTTTCCACAGTAAATTTTACAACCTCCATTGGGTTCATTAATTTTATTCTTTCGGTAATCTCATCGGTAAATTTACCAGAACCTAAGATTCTTATTCTTCTGCCTCCAGGTTGCTCTTGCTCTCTCGCTGTTTTACGCGAAAATTTCCTTTTTGTTTGTGTTTGTGCTTGTACAGGCGCTTGTGCTTGTGCTAGTTGATCTGGTAATATTCGAGTGTGTTCCTCAATATCTCTCGTCATGGGAATAAGCCCGCGCTTCCTGAGTTCCTTATCTTCTTTTTTGTCACCGTATGCGACTTGTTCGATTGCTCCAGTGACTGGACTCAACAATTTCGATGATATCTCGGTAATTCCATATTGCGCGTCTTCGTAATCACGAACTTTTTTCTTAAATAATTGTTTTGTCGGGATAAGCTTCTTTAATGCCGCTAACTCTTCTCGCGCTAATCTGGCAGAATGAGGCTCTCCAACTCTACTAGCTTTCCGACTCATATTATTTTCAAGTATATTGTTTTAATGCGAGGTAAAATTAGGATCAGCAGCCAAATCTTTGCAAACTTCGTCGACGAAATAAATTTCCCCCCCCCCCCTAAAATCTTCGTTTTTTCCTTGTCCAGAATCATCGATTTTGCACACAAAAATTGCAATCGGGAACGAATTTACGCAAATTAATTTTCGTGGGAAGGCTTATTTTTGAAATCTGAGGCTTCTACGGAGAAAGTTCTCGTAGGAGGCTTTATTTTGGTCTGACAGTCTGGTCTGTAGAACTTCCCTGCTGCTCACAATTACCTATACTAGGTTTTTATTTCTCTAACCCACGTTATTTCTCTAACCCACAGGGTAACTAAATTCGATTAGGAATAATAAAAAACAAAAAATATTTTTTAAAATGACAAAGCATACGGCAACGTTTCTTAAATTAGGGAGAATACATGGGGTCTTCATGGGGGTGAAGTAAGATGCACAGACGTCGCAGGGCTATGGCACAAGGCGCCATGCGAAGTAACAAAAAAGTGTCAGAAAACCCCCATGAAGCACATGGACAAAAAAACGTTACCCATTCTAACTTTTAAGAATTAACCCAATGATTAAACCCTTTTGGAACTTTATTAGCTGATTATGATAAATTAAAATAAAAGAGAAGGCCTAACCCAAGAAAGGTGAAACATGACGAAATAAAGGAAATGTGGACCCTTACTCGGGTACAGCCTATCTCAATTATGATAGAACTAGTTTAAACGAGGAACGACACAGAATTGAACATATACGTAAAACACTAGGTTTTGTTTTATTTTAATGACTCACCGTTCTCTCGACGAAATTCTAAAAACTAAACTATATCATAACAATAATCTTAGACTTATGAAGTCTAAAACATCTATGTTAAGGTAAATTGGATATATTTGATGAAGATTGCCCTCCCTACATACAGACTATATAACATACATACAATATAGCACTGATACATATAGATCATTTTTAGATAATATTTTTAGCTGACCAAACCTATCCCATTGCCGCATCCGGTACGGTCATGCGCATTTGACGTAAGGCAACTCAGTGACCTACACTTCTTACATAAATAGACCATTTGTCATTATAGATCACCGCAGATAGTAGCAAGCAATAATATGCCATCCTACAATTATAAGAGCTGAAATGTACGTTTTCATCAAGTATTTTTAACAATAAATGAGTATCTATCGCTTTATGTTACTCCATCGTGATTTTCATCTAAACCCCGGGGCCCCCCTCCCCCTCTTATGACTGCTAGGTATTGAATAACCCGAAAATAAACAAGTTAACTTATCTAGTTAGCAGCAAGCAATGAACACCAAAGGCGGTACATCACATATTAACCAGATTCCTCAAAGGTTTGCCATTTAGTTAACAAATCAAATGGGAATGAAGGTGAATCCCTAAACTGATTAATGATACATTGGATTGGCTGAGGAATTTACTCTCTCTCTCTCTCTCTCTCTCTCTCTCTCTCCTTAGTTTGCTAATTAAATGAAAAAAATATGGATAATAACGATGAGTGGATTCTCGGATTGGGCTTGGGTTCTGATTACGTTAGCATTGATAATGCTGTGTTCACCTGAATGCAGCCATCGACTATGAAATTAATTATATGCAACAGAGAGATTTGTACGTTCTCATGTTTCCGCGAGTATGTAGTCTTGAAGAGTCATCTAAATAAACGCAAATTTGTACAAATTGTAGTTCTGGTCACATATGAAAATCGTCCACCCACCCCTTTTCTTTCAGAAATGGATCATACAACCTTGTAAGTCCTATCCAGGACCGCTGACAGAGTAGGACAAATTCCTTGGGACCACAACGGTCAGGGGGTCCACCGTTGTTTCAATTTGTGATTCACTGGGCCCTATTGGATAATTTTTTCTAGGGCCCACAAATCTTGTCCGCTGCCCTGGTCCTCTCTGATGCTTTTTGTGCTCATATCTACTTTTCTGTTTTAGGCAGATTACTGAACTATTTACTCATGATTTTTAAACAGACTATTTCTGTGATGGGTGTAAAAATGTCAAACATTAAAAAATTTGTTTGAAACTTTCTTCACGAACATGCACTTTGTTAATTACAATCGCTTAAAAGTTGCCATACGTTGATAGCGCATGCGTTAAATATTGGAGTGGAAAAACACATATTTAACTTCCTGAAAAAGGTCAATAGTACACATAGGAGATCGCTGGCAAAGATCGCCAAAACAAGCAAGGGAAGTAACTCTGATATGGGGGATCAACCCCTTTAGAATACACTAGGGAACCAAAATACTAAATTTTGATCTTAATTCTATTCCTAATTAAAAAATATACACACATATGGCCGTAACACTAATATATCAAAACAAATTTGTTTGGTTAAGGGCGGGGGGGGGGGCATTCTGTCTGGTGCCAAAGTAATTAGACTTGAGACTGAAGTTGAATAACCGACATTGCCTACTATCCAGCTCCTGAAGAATTCTAGACATCAGCATACGTCATTTTATATTTTCCCAGATGTACCATTATAGAAGGAAGTTTAGCTTCTTAGACTGACTAAAATAACCCGAAAATGCTTTAATGGATGCCCTACTACAAGTTCTATAAGCTGACCTAGATGTGACAGAAGGACGGACATAAGGACGGCGTGCATACAACTGTCAAGCGATCTCGTCTTGTTCAGATTAGTAGTATCATCAAGATTGATTTTTTTAAAAGGTAATTTAACTATAATCAGATAAATAAGATAAAAAATGTAATATTGGGGTATGCGTGCATAGTACATGCGTGCATAGTACATGCGGAGAGTATTAATATAATTCCTCCGAACCAAGAAAACATTATATACCCCTCCCTCTTACACTTTCTCATATATATCAACGAGTAACAATTTAATACAAGATGCTAGTAGCACAGGAAGATCGGTTTTTCTGTACTTGGAAATAATGGGACTGTCGGCTAGTGTTATCAACTTCACTAACGCCCATTTAAGTCCATTTGAGGTCTTTCGATTTAGCAGTAAAATTGTTTACTTTCTATTTAATCCCTATACCTATTACGCTCTACTCTCTTGCACTCTGATTGTGAACCAAATTAACAATTTAAAACGACTGAGATAACGTCAAAATTCCCAGTGAGTGTTCGACATTTATCGGTGTATGAACACGATTAAAGAAACGCTATCTGATTTCAACCGTATTTTGGCGGAAAAGATTGTTAACTGCGCGACCGCCATTTATCAGAGCCTCTATTAGCATGACATTGTAGTTTCTGCAAACAAAGTATTAAATTTACTTCTAAATTTGTTGTTAAGAAATCAAACGAAGCTTATATTAAAGAACTCTGATTATCTGAATCGAAGATATGTCTTTAAAGGCGTCTCGCAGTCGCCATTAAAACAGTTTCCAACCTGTACATACCACGAAGGTGCATATACCTGAAGCGTAAAATTAACGTCATGGTCTTTCTCGTCGGATTTAATGAGTCTCATACTATTCCCAACTATATCCACTGATATGATGACTAGTGCAGCCATGTGGCATTTTATCTTTACATTTATTTGATTTATCACTTGATTCATTCGTGCATCCTTTACGAAAACTATCCCAGTCAATATACATTTTTATTTCTCAAAGAGCCTTTCACAAAGAGTGCAATTTACATTTGGAAACATCATTTGCAGGAATTAACAGAATACGTCTTGTTGGATTTTGTAACGACACCAAGTGGTTTACATAAAAAGAAAAGCATGAGATATGTTGTTTGTTACTTGTGTCAATGTCTTCCCGGAAAACACGGCGTTAGTTTGGCAGAGTATCACACTCTTAATCCAAGGTTTTAGTGTTCTACACCCACCAGACTGCATCCGTATGTCCTTGTGAAAGGCACTTAATGTGCCCATTGCTTTCTTATTGTTTTATATACATTGGTATACCGCGATACTTCTAAACGTATAACAATACATACCATGGTATACCGCAATTATTTTAGTAACTAACACGTTCTGGCCAATGGGCTCGACGCTTTTATTTTTAATATCCGTCAAAATTTATATTCAAGTGGGATGTTCTTTCTTAAAAATTTCTCTGTTCGTTCAAAATATATGAAGTTCAAAATATTAAAATCCGGAACATTGTAAACATTAAGTCGAGGGCGCAGTAAAAAAAAAAAAATAGCCTAAACAAATGCGCGTGATAAACATCATTAGCGTATTCTTTGTTCTCAGTGTTGGCGATTAAAGCATAAGCAAGAAGGAAAAAAGCTTTTACTGCAAGAGAAAAGATACATTCGAAAGATGCTTTTCTACAAGAGTGAAGATACATTCCAAAGACGCATTGCTACAAGAGAGACGGTATATTCCAAAGACGTGTTTTGATGTTCATAGTCCGGTTGCTAAATAGTATTCCTAAAGTGCGTGATGTAATTTCACAAAATAATAGAAACTTTAGCTCACTATAATAGTTCATTGTTGATAATAGCATTTACTAGTGTTGAAATCTATAAAGACTGCAACAAACTGTTTTCGGAGGTCGACTTTTAAATGCATATTCACAAAGAACGAACTAGTTTGTATTATTACTTAAATCCAGTTGTACCCCTTATTTTATACTTGTTTCTACGTGTTTTGTTTAAAGTGTATTTTCTATCAATTTAATCAGTGTCGTATCAAGAAATTTTACCCAATGCAAAACTTGTTTTGATGGCCCGGTCCCAATAAATTGTCTCATGTTTGATGGGTATTGTGAATCACCACCACCCATCACCACTTCCGCTAACGCCCACCCTCAAACGCTGGGGTTGCTCTTGGGCGCTTGTTACCTCACTGGTTTTAATATATCACACTGTTATGTTCCTTTCTTTTTTTTTATTCAATTACAACAAATGCACTCACACAATGTAGGAATCTTCATATAGATGTATATTTATGTATTAACTGTGTAAACAAAATTGGCATATATTTGCCGTTGCATAAATAACTCGTCTTCAACATTTACGTAAGAAACAAACTTGTATGGTATTACATATATTGTAGTTATAAGCTTTAGACAAAAAGATAAGTAAAAACTAGTAAGCCACTCCTACCTTTATTTATATATTAAATACTATTAAGAAGTGTATGCATATCTGTACACACCTTTTCACATTTTAATAAAAAAATAAACTGATATTAGACGATATGCACGGACAGTGAATTTAAATATGAATTTGCTGGTTCCTTTTGGATTTAATTCAGTTTTTTAATCATATTATAAATATCTGAAAGATGCAGTTGGTTTCCATTTTCAATGTCATATTTTATATTTGAGTTTCAAAATGTATTAATGTTAATCCCATCAACCATATCGCCTGTAAATTTCTTCCAAGTATAAGACAAAGACTTCTGACAAGGAAAGCAAAGTGGTAATGTCAAGTTTAATAATTTTGTTTACCAAATACATATATTTCATTAACCTTCCAAAGAATCAATTTTATTTTCGTATTAATTTATGAACCTGTTACGCAAGAAATTTTCAAAACTCTTTTATACCTTTATTATGAAATAAAATATATTGTCGTTATTTTGTTATCATGAACTTTAATTTACGAATGGTGCTAGTGATAGTTTACTTACAGTTAGCAATATCTCTATACATAATTGAGAATTCTAATTATGACTTAGCATGTTTGGATAGAGTTTGCCAGAACAACGTTTTCCAATTTTTGTAACAAGTTACATTTGCGCAAGACGACAATAAATTCAATACAAACATCAGTAAAAAAATCACCGTCCGTTCCAAATTATTTTCTGCAAAAGTTATGACTGGTACGATGTTTAAGTTTTACAATTTCTATATTGATTTCAGTGGTGAATATGTCCTATTAGCATGCTATATAGTTAGAAGTAAATTCATTCGAACTTTAAAGCGCACTCTTTCTATTTCATCTGGGGACGGAAAATGGATATTATGCATATAAGGTTGATACATAATTGCTCTGTTATAAGGATGGACTTAAATTCACATCGATGTCAGAACAGTGTGTCTCAAATCAAATGAAAAGTTATGATTAATAGGTTGACAATACACTAAATAAAACGTACAGACGACGTTCGACAGAATATTTTAAACATGCTGTAGTTAATATAGCTATCAATATTCTTGAATTCGCAAATTATTATTGACCACGACAATTAACGGATCTTTCGTGTCACATTTTGTCTTATTGTGCATATTACAAAATCTCTGTCTGTCTCTGTCTGTCTCTTTGTCTCTGTCTCTGTCTCTGTCTGTCTGTCTCTCTCTCTCTCTCTGTGTGTGACAAATATTCCACGATCCACAGTTTACATTTTTCTTCATTTATTTTTGGTTCTTCAACTGAAGCCTGCTAATATGCGGCACACTAGGATAAGTCCGATAAAATTTTGGTATTAATTTTACAAAAAGGCACCTTAGTTATTCACGGTCTGCATTTATCATAAATTTGCTTTTGTTTTAAATTCTGGAACATAAACTGAAATACTCTTCTGCGACAAAACCTTTCAACATGCTTTTCAAAACGCATACTTCATTTATATTAATGTCCACATTATTTTTCTGGCATATGGTGTTAAGATGTTTAAAACAATAAAATGGTAATGTACTGATACTAACATAAGAAAAATTTTAAAAAATCAATATGGAGATAAACCATTAGAGAAGTAAGTTAATAGAGGCTTAGATACTGTATACAATTAGCTATGTTACGTCAAAAATAATATATCTTTACACCTTCACATCATGTATTTCTATACTAGCGTAAAGCTGTCAAGAAGAGAAATATATAGGTTAGATGTACATGTAATCTCTCGTCTTATGTTTCTTGTTGCCTTGTGATTAATTCAGTAATTATCAAATGGAGATGATGGCAAAGCTGTCGTGATTATTCTTTGTATTATATGTGTGTATTGATCACAATAAAGTATTTGGTTTTTTCATTAATGATGTTTATGTTGATATGGGATAACATTATTGAATTATAGTCTTATTCCTTCAGTGGTAACATGGGACGCGATGCCATCGAATCATTCGCTGTATTCTGCATATCAAATTCTTATCTGCAAGGTAACATCTGACTGAGCGGAGAAAGAAATCTCTGCAAGCAATGCGAGACGAACTGTAAATAATCGGCAGCTATCATAACCTGCAATAGAAATCTCTTATCATTGAAAATATTTTCCGCCCAGTTACTCCATTTAAATCATAAAACTAAGGTGACGGACCATACAAAATGTTTTCCTCGGTATAATGGACGCATTAGCTTAATTAAATTATTGGGTTAAAAATATCACCATGAAATTTGGATATAATTTTACAGTTAATGTGCGGGGGGGGGGGGGTTGGTTTTTTTCTTTCTTCTTTTCTTCATCCAAGTCACTGGTGCGAGTCTTGTTATACGACGCTTTCGGACTTATCAAAACACAAACTTACAAATCATTTTCGTCATCAGCACTAAACAGGATGGAACGTTCATCTCTTGAATAGACTCCAAACCATGGACCTAATTACCCGTCGTACATGGCAGAGCTGTTGATCACGACGTTAATTTAGCAACGACACGGCAATAACGTCTTTTTTCTCTTGCTAGTCTCTCGAGCCGAGGAAGACAAGTTGTGAGATCTCATCGATGGTGGACGCGCATGTGGCTCCGGGGTCCAAATTCAAATGCACACAGGCGGTTACTGGTGGGGCATGGTGGGACACCGGTGGTTGGGGGTAGCTGGGATACAGCTCTGTGACGTCTTTCACGAGCTGCAGCAAGACGCTGGCGTCGGTCAACCTCGAAGGTGGAAAAGGCTTTTCTGGTCAGGGCTCGCCAGCGGCTTCTGTCTGGGCCAATGAAACATACAATAATTAAAAAGAACCTTTTAGATACCTTTGACAATCAATCCACTTTTCATACAACTGAGTTCATGATTTCCTGCCGAACGTGCTCTTCCAGTACATAACGAGCTCAGGCTAGGAATGAATTCTTATTCAGTGAAATGTAGGGAAAACAAAGAGAGAGACAGCGACAGAGAGAAACAGCGACAGAGACAGACACAGAGAGACATAGAAAAAGAGAAGAAGACAGAGACAGGAAAAGAGAGACAGGGACAGTGAGAAGGAGAGAGAGAGACAGACAGAAAGAGTGAGAGAGACAGAGATATATAGAGAGACAGAGACATAAACATAGAGACAGAGACTAGATATAGAAAAAAATCCGGGGGTAAATTGATAGTTATTTTTCTGTGTCTCAGCTGCTTTCGAAAAATTATTTACAAAAATAACAATGTTTGCCTTCCACGCCACATTACATTAAAATGACACTAATATGTCGTGACGTCATGGGCAATAGACATATTTTTCAAAGTCTGTTGATTAGGAATACAATTTGTGTATGTCTGCAAATATAATATTTATGGAGCTCTAGACAGAATTTATGATTCTGATGTATCATAAGAGACGTTAATCCATATATATATATATATATATATATATATATATATATATATATATATATATATATATATATATATATATATATATATATATATATATATATATATATATATATATATATATATATATATATATATATATATATAATAGATACGTTAATCCGTCTTTCAGACATACCAGATATAGACTACATATCTACATATGTTATTATCATAGTAATTCGATGTTGATTGCTCGACCACGTCGAATTGCCAACATCAGAAAAAAATTCAACTATGACTAGAAACTTCGCGTGTTCTCATGGTCGGATTTTCTGATGCTGACAACTCGACGTCATCGAGCAGTCAAGATCGAATTGCTATGAAAATGTTATTTTTGTTTTATACATATCAATTTTCAGCATCATTGTAATTCTTCTAGGAAAAAAGGGTAAAATTCTAGATTTTCTGGATCTAATTTTTGGGGGTAAATAATAAATAATTTTACACGCCAAAACAGCCAGATATGTTTTCGTTTGAATACAAATGCTCATTTATGATATCAGATCATAAACAACAGTTCAACAGCGGCTGCGACATTGGAAACATGAAGGAGCCGATACGGTTATCAGAACATACATCTAAGTGACCAGTTTCAGTTTTGTGTTTAACTCTGATACCGACATTTAAAAACCTGATTACTACTGCACCAATAGAGTACATTAATGCCTTTTTATTTTGTTTTATCAGAACGGCATTAATTGGTATTATTTTCATAAAGATTTATTTTCAGATCATCAAGTTGAAAAGTCGATGTCAGATAAGAAAATATATAAATTCATTATCGCTTTTATTATTCCCACAACATTTGAGCCGTTTCAAGATTTATCATGTTAATTCCTTCAACGTGTTTAATGAAACCGGGGTGATTTAATCATTTATAGATTATAATCAATAATTGACTGATACAAATTTAGAAGGCAGACGCTACCTTGATTCAACAGGATATTTTCCTTTACATTATGCATCATTATTTCTTTATATCTGTCAAAACTATCTGATAACTATCTGATAAATTGCATTTAAATATTTTAATATTAGGAAATTTAATGCGAAAAACTTCTATTTCCATTCTAGGATAAAACATTCACGTAAGACTTGCAATATACCATGATGGATTGACAAAATTTATCAAAAAATGATGCTTATTAATAATGTTCTATTTTAAGTCCCAATGTAACACTATATCCAGACCTAGAGCACATTGTATTTACAAGAATGTATTATTGGCATGGAAAAAGGCCAAATTTAAAATACTATGGTATTCGTTTTTTATGCTTCAGAGAGAGAGAGAGAGAGAGACAATGTATTCAACCTACAACCAAAATGTATGAATATATTAAGATTGATATGAAATTGTGATTGATAAAAATAGGACCCAGTTCATAGATATATTTGTTTGCTTTTTGAATGCACGTTTTACTTAAATGTCTTTTTTATTATTTATCTCTTATTCCAATGGCAACAAGAATCTAAGGAAGAAATATGTAAGGAGTTTCATTTCTTTGAGACTGCCATTAAAAATGCTTTGACAAGAACGCATTTTAAAGCAGTGTAAACAAGCCTACAAATTAAACGCAGACAAAACATATGTAATCTATTCATGTTGATAATAAAATGGGTAAGAATATTTCTTTGCTAAATGCATAAAAAGGACTGCAAATGCTGCATGAAAGGTACCTATTACCTTGGTGTACTCAGCTGAATAGCATTCAGTCTAGAAATTAAAAACATAGTCACAGGACTGATATAAGCATAAGATATAATACTCAGAGACACATCAAACCTATAATAAATCTGGTTTTATGACATGAAATTGCTCGTCGGATTATTTCATCAATACCTCGTACTTAATTCAAACAGTCATTTATTGTCGATATGAATCATATATATATATATATATATATATATATATATATATATATATATATATATATATATATATATATATATATATATATATATATATATATATATATAGATAGATAGATAGATAGATAGATAGATAGATAGATAGATAGACATATATATATATATATAGATATACATATATAGAGATATATACACATATATATATATATATATATATATATATATATATATATATATATATATATATATATATATATATATACATACATACATACATACATACATGCATACATACATACATACATGCATACATGCATACATACATACATATATCTACATATATCTACATATATATATGCATATATATATATATATATATATATATATATATATATATATATATATATATATATATATATATATATATATATGCAACATAGCACTGACGTTAATAGCATGCTGTACCACTGTATTTGTCAAGGAATTGCTATGCGTTAAGATGTTTTATACTTTATGGCACACTAGACAAACTTTATATAATAACATACGTTAAGAAGTTTTAAGGAATTTGGTTAGTTCCAAAAATATGGTCATTTTAAAGATTATAAATGGCTTACAGAATAAGGATTTTGTAAGGGATTTGAGTATTTTAAGGGATATGGGTATTTTAAGGGATATGGGTATTTTAAGGAATATGGGCATTTTAAGGAACATGGGTATTTTAAGGAATATGGGTATTTTAAAGAATATGGGTATTCTAAGGAATATGGGTATTTTAAGGAATATGGGTATTTTAAGGAATATAAATAGTTTAAAGAATATGGATGGAGTGAAGAATACGGATGGTGTAAAGAATATGATTTATGCGAAGAAATTTATTCGTGCGAAGAATATGAATGTTGTAAAAATTATAAACGGTGTGAATGGTATAGATGTCCTAAATTATATAGATGGTTTAAGAAATATGGTTGCTGTAAAGAATATAAATGATGTGAAGACTATGGATGGATGGTGTAATTAAAGTGGATGGTGTGAAGAATATAAATTGTGTGAAGAATATGGATGTTGTTAAGAATATTGATGGTGAAAAGGCTATACATGGTGTAGCGAATAAGGTTGGTGTAAAGAATATGGATGGTGTAATTCAAGTGGATGGTGTGAAGAATATAGATGTTGTAAAGAACTTGCACGGTGAAATGAATATGGATGGTGTAAAGAGTATGGATGGTGTAATTAAAGTGGGTGGTGTGAAGAATATAGATGTTGTAAAGAACATATATGGGGGTGGAATGAATATGGATGGTGTACAGAATATGAATGGTGTAAAGCATATGGTGTTGTAAAGAATATGGGTGTTGTAAAGAATATGGGTGTTGTAAAGCATATGGGTGTTGTAAAGAATATGGAGTGTTTCAAAAATATGGTCGGTGTAAAGAATATAGATGTTGTAAAGAATATGGTTGGTGTAAAGAACATTAATATGTTGATAGTTGGAAGAAGTTGGATTAACAACCATTCATGCGTAACTATTGTGTGAAATTTATGTGAAATCTGGTTGGAAGTATGAAGTTAATACAGACTATCGAATATGTTGGCTTCAGTTTCCATGGTTTATATGCCAGTCATGGGGGTTTTAAGACAGTTGGGGAAACACGTATGCTGTGAACTATTTACTGTCTGGTAAAATGCCCCTGAACACTTTGAAGATATTATGTTCCCATGCAAGCAATGATTAGTTCTGATACAAATCTCGATTCTACACCTGATAAATAAACTTTCTCAAGTTTTGATTGGAGTGTGCCCAAAGGCAATATTCTTTATTTATCAACCCATTGCAATTAGACCCAAAATGGGGTATAAATCTGATTATTAATAAAAACCAATTTTCACATATAGAATTTAATTTCCACAAGCAATCTATATCAGTAAATGAAAGCGTTTAACTAATTTGATATATGCTGTCAACACTCCAAAGCTACCGGGTTTGATTATGGAAGCGTTCGACATCGTTGTAGATTTATAAAGATCTTTTGCCGTGGGGACAGACCAGATACAAAATTGGACGAGAATTATATAATTGTGGAGTAGATGCAAGACTAATTGTGAGGTATAAGGAAGATAGTTGTGGGCAACATATTTCACTCACTTAATTAAGCAATATTTTAGTTTTCTGCCATTTAATTTCCTGTTCTTTTCTTTCCATACTGTCAAAACTACTTGAAAAACATGCCTATGTTTATATTCCTTCCTTTTTTATTAGCACATAATTTGTTATCAATCAGCTTTAGAAACTTCCAGTCATTTCACACAACTTTAATAAACATTAATAATTTGAGGTAAGGCAATTTTGTTGTAATATTACTGAAAGATTTTAGAAAAGTATTTGAACTGATCATCCATAATATTTTGCAACATTAATTATTAATGCATCGATGTTTCAATTAACACTATCCATTTTAATTCCTATTTAAACAAACCTCAAATCACCTATTTTAATAACGTTATAAGTGATCATTCCCATTATTATTGAAGTTCCTTACGTGTCATTTTGGACATTTCTTTATGACGTTTATGAATGATCTATTCTTAGTTTCTGACCCATGCAAATGTGTTTGTATATGTGACGGATTATTATTATTATTATTATTATTATTATTATTATTATTATTATTATTATTATTATTATTATTGTTGTTGTTGTTGTTGTTGTTATTGTTGTTGTTGTTGTTTTATGCAAGTAGTTGTGTGCAAGGTTAGTTGACTCAAGAATTACCATATCGCAAAGTTATTTCATAGGCTTGGAACGCTTTTGTGGAAATAAATTTGAGTCAGAGATTGTTAACATAAACGTTAAAATAGTGTAGTTCCTTAATTGAATAATATTGCTATAAACCTACTGACGTGCGACTGCCAGCACGTGATTTTATAATATTTATACTGCAATTTAAATATCATATTCGGATGATAAAGGCATTTTTAACGTGTAAAACAGCAAACAAGATATTTCACTGTTCACACAAGAGTTTTATAAACCTATGCAATTCAAATATATTTTCTACCGTATCTTAATATTTCGATTTTGAATAGCTCCAATATTTTTTATTATTTTTTTATATTGTCGTCAGGCGCGCAAACCTGTTATCAATATTATTTCTAATAATGAAATGGAACTCTAGGACTGGGACAATGATAGTCCTGCCAGCATACCCCACATAATATTTCCCACCACAGTCACACGTTCGAACAAGGAGAATGATTGTTAAATAGAAAGAAGAAAAAAAAACAGATATAGGAAAAATCATCAAGAAAGATTACTAAAATAACTTTATCCTTTAAACAATGTTTCTGTTTTAGATATTGTCAGAGATTGTGTTTCCAACTCAGATATGAATTATGCTGCACATTTTAAATTTTGAAATGACACCAGTCACTAAGTTGGATGAAGCCTACGTTATTGGCTTTGAAACGATGACGAGGCTAACTGAGAGAGAGAGAGAGAGAGAGAGAGAGAGAGAGAGAGAGACGTGCTATCTATTTCTTCTCTCAGTCTATATTGATGCGTACATAAACAGTACGTAACTCTTAAATTAAAAATAACACAACAAAACAAATTCCAGAATTAAATAGATTGACTACTGCTCCTTTAACATTCGGTCAACTATAATGAAAAAACACCATTGTTTCCAAGCCTGTATATAAGTGGATGGAAGTGTTACCGGTGTAAACAGTAAGTTCGTTAATAAATTCTGGCTCACATGATGTAAATGTAACAACCAAGATAGCTTACATATCCTTTGAGACCATAATAGTTTCTGAATAACTAAATGCAAAAAATAATTCTGTACAAAGTACAAGGTAGTGATCGAAAAATAAAAATAAAAGTAACTAAATGACACTATTATCACTGAATTACTATGAGTAAAAAATAGGATTATCAGGTTTATCTATGTACTAATTTGCTATTAAATAGGAAAACTTTGTGGAAAAGTTATTGCTTTGAGACAGTGACGTTACGATCGCGTTTAAGTTTCATTTTGCGGTAAACATAAATTATTGAATGCATAATGTCGGGTCTGTTCATACGCTTACATGATATCTAAATGCATCGTGTTTTATCTAAAATATCAGGTTGAATTAGACATCTCTTTGCTTTGCTTTATTCACATAATTGACATCAGATTTTTTTGTTTTATCGATGCTGATATCTTTTATACAAAACTCTGACGAGTCAGCGGGGATATTATAAGTTTTGCTTTTGCGTGACGGCAAAAGATGAAAAAGGCGCATGATCGTCTAGGCAAACATATTTAGAACTATATATTTTATGGTATGCCGGCCTTAATGGCACTAGTTCGTCCCTAGACAGTTTCGTTACCCTGGTCTTTACTTTTCAATCGATTAATTAATTACCACCGGTAATTATACTACTTAAAGTACTCGTATCCGAAGGGCCTCAAGCAAAATTCTATATATTACTGTCAAATGCAATGCAATACACAGTAACTGATTGGCATTGCAATTAAATCTCTTTTATCTTTTACTGCTTTGTGGTCTATGACCTCAATATTGACATAGGAATATGGTTTAGTTTCAGAGATCTCAAACACAAACAGAGTGTGACTCCGTTATTTGTGAAATGGAATATTCTTATGCAAGTAAAACACCGAGGTTGAAAATTTGGGGAACAAAAAGCTAGGCACCCTTCTTACCTATGCAGTATTGAATTATTTTTGTTTTAGTCTTACAAGCTGCCAAAAATTTTAATAAACTTCAAGATGGCTTTGTTCGACCTGTAAAGGAATTATGTTATATAATGCCCAATAATTTAATTTTTTAATTCTCATAATTGACTTTGAGGCTTCGTATGAATGAAATAATGCATTTACCAAACTATATATATATATATATATATATATATATATATATATATATATATATATATATATATATATATATATATATATATATATATATATATATATATATCTGTGTATGTATGTGTGGTACTGATGTATAAAACGCCAAATGAAGTAACAGAATGTGAAAGAAATCTCCCAATTTCTTCATCACATGTAAACAAATCATGTCAACAATCTCAAATCTAAAGGAGAAATTGTACCAGGCAAGTATGACATGGTTACATTTAAGAAATTGAATTTGTTTCTATTTTTTTTTAAACTTTTAAACATATAATAATAATAATAATAATAATAATAATAATAATAATAATAATAATAATAATAATATCAATAAGAAGAAAAAGAACAACAACAACGACAACAAGAAGCAAAAAGAAGAAGGAGAGCAGGAGGATATGGGCTTTTCTTTTGAATGAATATATATATATATATATATATATATATATATATATATATATATATATATATATATATATATATATATATATATATATATAAAGTTTGGAATATATTTGCTTGTTTTTTCTGAATGTACTAGATGTCTTTTAATAATTAGGGAAGTGTATCATCAACATAGTCCATAAATACAGCGAGATCACGGATATGCTAAACAAACTGAATGTTACTGCATACGAATGATCCAGACATATCAATCATGACATTGGTTATCTTGGACATGTCATTTATATAATCGTCTCATTTGTGCTTAATTTTCTTTCAAGCATTTTACAAGATGGACACCATTTTCATCATGGATCGAAAACAAAGTGCATCAGATGTCTGTTTCACACAGAATACAATCAGATAAGTTTTAACACATTCTTTGGTTACGGAGGGGAAAATGCGATAGATTTCATTAGAAATAACGTTAAGCTCATACATCTTTCTGTGTCATTGGAATGCGCAAACTGGATATCCCGGGCGGTATTAAATCGTGGCTTACCCGTGGGGAGTGACGCCTCGTTGAGCTTTGGTATCACGAGAAAAGTCTTTGGACAGGTCCGCATACCTTTCTATTCTGTATCTCACAGAATGAGGTCATTAGTATGCAAGGCATGTCGATAACATATCGATATAGTTGTTTATTGCAAAGAGATGCATCTAAGGAAAGCTAATAATCCAGCATTGTGATATAGATGGATCAATCTGTCGGATAGATAAGGCAATTTAGATAGAGATAAACGACCATAAAATGATTTGTTCAAGTTCCCATTTTACAACATTTTCTGAAGGTCGTTAAACGTTCTTTAGCATTCATCAAATCATAATTTTAAAATTTACTAATATGATAAACTGTTGAAGGTTAAGTTCATATATTCAATCGGTAATACAGTATGCAAAAACCTTCCATTATATTTTAAAACACGCATTTTATGTGTATATTATCACAGTAAAAGGATGGGACAAAATGTAATGTCAAGTTAGCATTTTAAACGCGTCTCTTAATTATATTCTATTTTGTTGAATTTGGTTATAAATAATATTCTGCATATCATATTTCATCCGAGAGGGAGAGAGAGAAAGAGAGAGAGATTTGTATTTCAAGATCAAAATGTTATTAGTGAATAAAATATTTATATTTAAAATCAATAATATCACTTTCGTTGATAAAAAAAAGATACTTTGAAACGTTTACTAACATTGAACAATTCTATTTTCTTATTAAAACATAATTTGCGTTGCTTAATACATATGTTAGTGTTAGACAAATATACATACAGCTGTTGTACTCTGAAGCTACTACTACTACTACTACTACGCCGCCACCGCCGCCGACGACGACGACGACGATGATGATGATGATGATGATGAAATTTTGTTATGATACCGTTAAGGAGATTTTTCAATGCCATTGTTTTTGTTTAAAATAAATAATTTAGGTTTAATGAACTAAAACTAGCTTATTTTTAAGGCAACTTCGGACAATTTTAGAATGTACGGACAATTTAGACATGTTCACATTTCTGTCCTTATCCTTCAATCTGAAGGAGACATGTGTCGCACACGGTAAGCGAATTTTACAGGTGTATTTATAAAGAAAAACCAAAGAAAAAGGTTATTGCAGTTCCGAAGGTCATATAAAATTAAGTATATTATTATTAGCCCTCCATACAAAACCATTTATATGTACCCATCTATGCCTCAATCAATAATTCTTGTTTTATATCACACAGGTCAAACAAAATAAGCTAAACCCAAATACAGTTAAGTAACTGTAAGGCAACAAAGATTGACTCATGTCATAAACTACACAATTACCTCCAGTTTCATAATGGGTCAATCTGAGTTAATAATTTAATGAACAAAGTCTGAAAATCTCACATTTAATTATATGTATGTATGTATGTATGTATGTATGTATGTATGTATGTATGTATGTATGTATGTATGTATGTATGTATGTATGTATGTATGTATGTATCCATGCATTTATTTATTTATTTATTTATTTATTTATTTATTTATGTATTATTTATTTATTTATTTATTTATTTATATTATTTTTTAAATATTTTTTTTGCGATTCCAGACATTAGTTCAAAGCAGTAATAATTAAGTCGGTAAACATTTTACAGGTGTAAAATTGCTTACCTATCCCTTCATCCTCTGTTTCACAGTTCCGCTGGTTAATATGAATGCCTTTACTTACCACCCGCGTGCGATCAGATTAATATAACAATTTTAAATCGCACAAAATCACAATAAATACACAATTGGCAGACTTCAAAGGAAATCCAATATCTGTAGACATAACGTTATCACAAAATAATACATATAAACGCTGTTATAAGAAAATCTGCAGTAGATAAGATTGACTGAAATTTTGGCTGTCATATATATCAAAGTTATATTCAACATCGCATTTTGAAAGAGGTCGAGAGAACAATCACATCTTGAAAATACGCAACTGAGTACATATCCCGATGATTTTTAAAAAAAATGATGGTGCCACTATAGAAATGTATGTTCAGATTGGAAACTGAATATGAATTGTGCTGCCGTTGAGATGCTGGCATACAAAATGTATTTCGCGTACTAGGACTTGCGTATAGATGGAAATCTCACATCTGGCTCGATACAAAGGTCTTATCGAAATCTGAGGGCGAGCTGATTTACTAGTTACAAAATTACCGTCTATTAAACAAATAATTAGCCCAAGAAATCTACATAAGTTGATGTGATACAGCCCTGTTTAATGTAATTAAACTTTGAGATATGTCATTAGAATTAATATGTATAATGAATCCACGGGTGGGGCGACAGTAGCGCTTCTGAATATAAAATTATTATTCGACCTTGGGGTCAGAGATGCTGCTGATACGTTTGAAGGAAATTGTTCAAACAGACACAGTGTCTGATCAAAGAAGGCATATATCCAAAAGATACGGATATGAGTTTTCTGAGACTGATAATTAATTTCCTAAACATGAAATTGAACAGAAATCAAATTCAGCTTTACCATTTCTGTGCAAAAAGGTAATCATGCGAAGTAGAAAAATCATGATGGCATCTAACACTGTCGCAAGTAACAATCTTGATTTTAATGCACTTTTACGCAATCTGTCAAATTTCACCTCGTGTAGTCGTCGAGGTTCAGCAAATTGTTGGATCAAAATAAAGTTAAGACATCGTAAGATGTTACTTCAGAATTGTCTTCTTTAATTACGTTACTAACCCCAGACATAAAGAATAGATAGATATCCAATTTTCCTAATGTATCCTTATAAATTTCATAACTGGACAAAATGTATCGGAATTAAATAAAACAGAATACCAACCAGAGATCAACAAAGAAAATATACGCAGTCAAAACAAATAAATTTATATTAACGTTTTATGCATCCATTTTGCTTTCTCAATGGTGTAGTCCGCTCAAGTAACATCAGCAAGTGCCCGGGTGGGGGTGGGGGGCAAATCCAATGGGGACCCAAAATTAATATTAAATACATTTTTATTTG
The DNA here is from genome assembly GCA_028554795.2 of Sinohyriopsis cumingii. NCBI lineage: Eukaryota > Metazoa > Mollusca > Bivalvia > Unionida > Unionidae > Sinohyriopsis > Sinohyriopsis cumingii. Next base: position 113,640,827 of record CM068825.1, read on the forward strand.
GAGATGCAGTTGTCACCCGGGTGAGAGGTGGTTGATAGAATTTAAGTGTGTACATTTTCCAAATTCCCGTAGATTTAAAAGATAGTGAAACTGTATATTACTTTGCTACACGACTGCAAAGAATGAATTTTGACACAAGTGTCTTTGAATTTTTATTTTTTATTTTCTTCTGTTGGAAGTGAATTTCACAACAATGCACGCATAATGGCGGGTATATGAGCCCCACACTTGAAATCGACGAGACCAAAGTCAACACATATTACAGCCATCAAGCATTTAAATCTGAACGTTTACAAAAATTACGTAACATTTGTAATTTAGGTCTTTGATGAAACCATCTTCCTATTTATTATTTAGTTGATAACAGTCTACCACTCGATTTTCATGTACCGGATAACCCCTGGATGATACACGCATTATGCAAAACATAATATTTTCTCATGTTGGTATATGAACAGATTAAAGTGACTATTGTTCATGATTCCAAAGAAGAACAAATCAAAGTTATATAAAAGAAACAAAGACAGATCGGAACAAAATGAAGAAAATTACTGCAGTACTAAACGCTTCTTCCATGATAGTGTATAAACAGATTTCCAAGTTAGTGTATAAACAGATTTCCAGGATAGTGTATAAATAGATTTCCAAGACAGTGTATAAACAGATTTCTAGGAAGAAATTCGTCTTGACTCAGAGGTAACCCGGGTCAGATAGAGAGAAAGATAGAACGGACTCGGTAGAGGTCAAGTTAAATTCCATCATGAAATTCACATTTTAATTTTTGTCTAAAGAAGATTGGAATAAAAACAACTGGATAATATAGTAACAAAAGACCGTTTGAAGATATCCCTTAAACCAGTAAAAGAGGAGCGTACAGAGGACATTTTGAAAGAAGCCAAGCAGATTCACGATAGTTGGATATTTAAGGGATGAAAAATTCCACTTACAAGTTGAAAATTATAAGATGATAAAAAGCCTTGGAGAGACGAAATGAAAATAAATTGGAGAAAATCGTAGAACTAACATGTACAACTAAGCAGCTGCCAAATTAGGTAGGGAGAGTGTAACAATATATGAATTAACTGAGTAGAGGATCGATCCAAGCAAGAAACTCTTAAATTGCTGAGAAAGTATTGAAGTTATTGGAAAAAAATTGAGGGTAACAGTGAGTGAAAAACATAGGCATAATCCACAGAACTGGAAGATTTGATGCAGATTCAGACAGATCCATTATTGTCAGATTTATTAGGAAACCGGTGAAGATGAATGTTTTCAAAGAAAGCAGTAGCAATGTTCATCTTACGTCATCTTACGTCATCAACGAAGACATTACCAACGGAAAAAATTCTGTTAAATATGAGCTATCCTATCGGCCTCCTGTAGATTCAGCCTGGGTCGACGACGGTAAAACTTTTCCGAAATTCACTAACGGTAAAAGGTGCAGGATCCGACAATTTTGAGAAGTTTAAACACACATTGAAAGAATATCTATTTTTAATTGATATAAAGGAATATTTCACAGGTAAAATGAATACAATGTATTGTCACAAGTGGCGGATCTACTAGTGACAATACAGACTGTTTTCACTTAACGAGTGAATAATTTTCTTCTGTCTACTAAAAAGACGTAGTTTTTCTGTTTATCATGTACTTTAAACTCGAAAGCCTTAGGTCTGGATTAATTTCTCCTTTATGTGCCAATGTTATTAAAGACTACATTACAGCATGGATAAAATTTGAAATGTTGGAATAATATTTGAAAGGTGACTTTTACAAATAGTGCTTCATATTTTGTCAAATTAATGAGCGTTGACATGCGTAAATTCAGAGATTCTTTCGTTAACCCATGCGGCGATATAAAATTTCTTCCTATAGAAGGATGCTTGATAATAGTAGCCATAATTAATATTTTAATACAAATAATACTATCAACCAGGTAATATAATTTTTAGTTCGTACTATAAGGAGATTCGAACCCAGGAGAACGGGTAAACGGCACCAATTGTCTTGCCTGCACAAATGAGCCCATATTCCCCTCACATTTAAGCTCAAATCACCAGAAAATGATGTTACTCATTCGGTGTTATATACTGTCATTACGGATTCCTATGAAAGAAATCAAGGCATGTATAATTAATTAAAGAGAATAATAAATGTACACTAGACAGAACAGAAAGTGCTATCCCTGTATTCCTATAGAAGAATGTATGTATGCATGTATGTACGTACGTACGTACGTGTGTGTGTGTGTGTGTGTGTGTGCTTCATAGCCTCCTTAAATCTCATATTTATGTCCGAAATTAATCTCATAAATCAGCATAACCCTCGTGTATGAAGGTTAGGGTATTGTATATTCTTGTTTATTTTCAAGCAGATCAATATCAACTGTTTCTGAACATTCGATAATAATGTTTCGGAAAATATAATGCACGTTTTAGAAGATCATTATGAATTTACCTATCAAGTAAATCCATTTTGTGTGCCCTTTGCTCGTTCTCCGTGGCTATCTAATAGTTTGAAACCAATATGTCAGCCGTAATCTATGCGTATCTAGACGGATCTAAAAAGAGTGTCTGTCGTTTAATTGAGTCTAATAGTTTACTCTTTGATCTTCTAAAAGAGCATGACCATCGGAATTATCAAACTACGATCATTATGAGCGCTGAAAGTGATTTCTGTTATCGACTGAGATACACGACCAGGAATTCTGGCTGTAGTAGGAGTGGAGGTGGAACTAGTCATTGTTTCACGCGCATGCCCTATTTCCAAACGGCAATACGTTGAGAAGACGGGGAAAAAATGTCGATAAACGAGAATCTGAATGAACTGGTTTAGCTGATACCAATTCGAAACGTTTTGCAGTAATTCGTATAGTTTATTGAAACTGTTATTGCTCTTCTGTACATGTATCATTATTAGCCCTGAAAATTTGTCTCCCTTAGCATGGTTTCCAGCGTGTCGCACCTGCAAAGTACGCCGGGTTCTATTATTGTGTAACTGTGAACTTATTGAACAGAAGTTTTGAAAATTGCAAATACAATGATGTATGAAAAACGAATAATAACTTTTACCAATATCAAATATATTTGCTTAACTATCTCTAAGTGTTCGATGTGTATGATGTATTGAGGAAAAGACATAATTTTCGATAGTCTCCTACCATTTGGAACCTTTTCCCTAAGGGCATGCGTAGAAAGCAACTCCTTGTAATTTAAGGAAATTGACTAACTTCATCAACACTAACAACAAAGATGCTGCTATACATTGTTGATCAACGTTATAATGTAAGTTTGATTTATGTGTAATACAACAGAACTTATTTTAAACCTACCTTTCCATACATGAAGAGTCCAAAACCTGTCAACCAAAACCGTATATGTATTCACAAATACATGTATGTATGTATGTATGTATGTATGTATGTATGTATGTATGTATGTATGTATGTATGTATGTATGTATGTGTAAAGTGTCGAATTTTGAATGAATATTTAACCTTAAATTTGAATGCATTGAGCAATAAAATTGTATCACATTTAGCCAGAAAAATCATTATGACTTGTCACATCGACCTTTCTTCTTTCTTCTCCCCTCCATGTCAGTGTTAAACTTGAAAGAACAGCATCTACGACCCATTGAGATTTGACCGGGACATCGCAACGCTGTCCTGAGAAAGTAAACAGTTGAGCTACCAGCCATAACCGCCATCATAGGCACAATCCTGGATATACAGTACCGAGTGCATTAAAGTATTCCCCAAAAGACTCAAACAGTAATTCAGCAAAAAGGGTAAATTCCTTAAAATATGAAGTCCAATATTTTAAAAATATACACAGCACGGTTCTGACACGTCCACGACATTCTTTGCTGTATCATCGCCACGGGACAAAACCGTTGCCTCCATGATTCGCCTCCTAAAACATGATGCGGTTGTGGCACATCACTCTGCGTCACTGCCGCTACGTAAGAATCTCATCTACCTGGCAATTTACTAGACAATTTGAGATAGCATCGGTACGCCAACCAGTTCAGCAGACATTATGAATGTTAAGTGTCTAACAAAATAGTTCCAAGCACTTGGCGCATTTTACTTTCTTTCTTGCGATAACTTGCAAAGGTCAATCTGATATATTTCTTCATTGTACTTTGAACTGAGTGAAATCCTTTGTAACGTATGGTAATGTGCTTTTCAAAAGAGTAAAATTGCCACTGTTCATTGGGGAACTTATTTAGTCATTTCTTCCGCTACGGAGGTGTGTTGTTTTTTGCACGTTGTTAAACTCTTCACTCTCGAAGGCCCGTAATCCCATAATGTCTAAATGGAAGTGATCGCTCTTGAAAAACACTGGAATTTTTTTTTTGTTTGGAGGGTGAATCGGGCCTATTCTGCATCCCCAGGGGTGTCACGAATTGTCATGCTACTCATTAGAAACTGGAGCAAACTTTCTTAACAATCATGGTCAGGATTACCCCTTTGAGAAAAATGTACTCTTTGCCCCTTCTCAAAACATTCTGCTTCGTCAGAATGTTACCTAAGCTGTTTTCCTATCTTTTGTACCTTTTTGCAACGTATTACGCACTTCAAGAAGTAAAATGTATTTACTATGGTCTCCCTAAGGCGAAATCAATTAGCTATTAGACAATGTTTATGTGGGGATTCAGGCAGATTATGTTTATAATGGAACATTAAGAACTTTAAATTTGTAAATCTTCACCTGTGGTGTTGTGTAGATTTAGTTACCGTTTTACTAGATTTGGGGACTGTTGTCCTTTATGTAGCTGTAATATACTGGATTGTTTCATTCCGACTGGATTCCGACCTGTTTCTTATTTAAGGGACCACACAGATTAAGGCCTTCCAAAGAATGAGCTGTCCAGAAAATAATATCAATATTTGCCGAAGGATTCAAAACATTTGAACAATCCTTGGCAATTGTATGAGTACAATCGGAGTTCTTAATTGTTACGTAATTGTTCATGACTAACAGCAAAGTAACACAACATAATATTGGCTAAACTAACGGTAGATATTCACATTACATTTAATGTTGTTGCATGTCATCTCTCCGCGCGCGCACGTGTGTGTCTTTGTGTGTGTGTGTGTGTGTGTGTGTGTGTGTGTGTGTTACATATTCTCACAAAATAGCGATAGTCAAAATTAAGTTATATGGTCAAATCGCCTAATTACAGATAAGAGTTCGATCCACGACTGAGTCATACCAAATACGTACAAAAATGGTACTAACAGCTTGGCGATCAGCATTAAGAGGTTAGTGTTAGGACTGGTCCGCCTGGTGTCAGAATAATGTGACTGGGTGGGACATTATGCTACATGTCTGCGGTATGATGCACCAGTGCTAGACATCACCATAAACTGCCACACTACAGACATCCTAGCGATGTGACTGAAAAATTGTTAAAGCTACGTTAAAAATCCAAATCACACACACACACACACAGAGAGAGAGATAAGATAAGAGTATCAGCACTATCAATAAAATTTGTATTATTTCATAACAAATACACACAACATTGCTCGTCTTTGCCATATATAAACCTACCCAACTATTTCGCAAGACAATTGTTTGGTCTGATGCAATACAAATTAAATTAGGTGTGAACGAATGTTCGTGTCGTGCACCCCATATTAACGGAGCTGGTCAGCATACTATTCTATCTCCAGCATCTCTCTTCACACAATACCAGCCTGTTATATTAGGTTATCAATGCCAGTTATGCAAGTAAATTTGTGCATGGGATCAAATTTGTTTTAAAGGAACGATACACTGAAAAAGAGAAGAAAACTGTTATCTGTATATTCTCTGCTGATTTACACTCTACATTCTTTTTTTTCTTCAGTAAAATTCACTTCTGAATTGTTCCATTTGAGATACCGACATTAAAGGTTTTGATTTTCTTGCATTTTTGAATATAATAAGGATTTAAAATATTTTCATGAAGTAAGTCCTTTTTATATCGTAATTATAGTTTTATGCAAATTGTATAAACAATTAATATAAACTTCAAAGTTGAAAAAAAGAAACAAAACCAAACATTATACATTTAAGAAAAGCTATTATCATTATATATAGTTACTATTTCAGGTGTACGTGATATAAGCAAAACAAGGTAAGATATTAGAGTATGATCATGAATGAAGGAATGGAAAATTAATGAAATAATGAAAAGATTCATAGACACGTGTGAGTAAGAAGATAGACAGACGGACAGAGAACGAAACAACACACATATGTTGATCTTATTGAATTATGTACGTTTACATCTATAATCAGTCATGGGTTTGCGATGATAATTAAAACGTAATGGCCAAGTAAATAATTTATCGTTTGTTGTTTATGACGGATTTTGATTGCCCCTTTGCACGAAACATTGAAGTAATAATGCTCACAAGGACTGAAGCAAATGGACGCAACAAAGCAAGTTTGGTGTTCTTTTAATTACACTTTAAAGGGAAGCGTAATGAGAGAGACAGACAGATAGATAGCGATGTGTGCAGCACGGATATAATTGACACATCATAAAATGTGAATTTTGCTCAAAACATTTAGGCATGTGTCATCACGATCTGCAGATCAACGACTGCATTTTATTTTGGCTTGGTTAGGTGTTTTACCACACAGCAGGATAGCTATTTTATCATTGCTGAGGTAATTGGAGTGAAGTCCCGTGCCCATAGGCACACTACAGTATTTGATCTGGGCTAATCCGATGGTAGGATTCTAACCCATACCGTTTCTGTCGCGAATCCTGCACATTAGCCATTGCGCCACCGCGTCTACGACGTTCTGTAAATGGACACTTGATCGTAATTGCAAATTATACAATATGAAAGGTCTAGAAGCATTTGTTAATTAATAAAACTTTCCTTCCTCTAACATAAGTACTTAGGAACAAATTATTCATGAAGTACTTCATTCAAAACTCCAATTTCTTAATTACCAACGAATATCGATCTTAATTGACAAGCAAATAGTGACAATCTCAAAATCCTCTTCACTCCGAGACCCATATCCTATTTCGTTTAATAATACTGTGAGAAGTCGCCATTCCAATCATATTGCACTAATTCAAATGGGGAAAATGTCACTGTCTCTATTTAGGATCCGTATCATCTGGAATTTATAAATAGAAAGCCTTACTAGAATCTGAAATGGAATGACAGTGATACCAAATAATTGAATTCTTTCTGATTAAGTCGCACTTTCGTAATTCCTCATGTAGATATTGTAATTCAGACACCGTCCATTAACTAATATAAGAAATCTTCTATATTTCCAGTAACCTAAGATCACAAAATGCAATAACAGTTTTAGTTTATCTGTTAAGGATTTATAAACTATGATATGTGTAAATATTTATATAGGGCATATTCACACTTGTTCAGTACTTGTCGAATAACAGGGTCTAGGCTGATCAGGTACAGCAAGTTGACTTCAGCAAACTCCTCAAATAAGCTATAAATGTTTACCTTAAGAGTATTTCTCAAATTTTCTGACAAAAATTAAGCCTTACTATCCACGTGGACAATAGTCACGAGTAATGTACGCTACTTCCACACATACTTTTTTTTTTTTTTTAAGGACTTCAAATTGTCAAAATTGTTCATTATGACGTGTGTCAAAAAGGGAACTTTCGTTTTCAAAATAATGCTTTTAAATTTAACTGATACATTCTCTAATACAAATTATATTTAGTCAGAATTATTTGGGAAAAAAATAGTCTTTTTCTCCTTATGAACTAAAACTTAATATGATGATATAAAATGTGCAAATTGTCCTAAGATCGGATTTTACAACAATTTGAAGTAGATAATATGCAATCACACATACTAATTGTGGAACCAGTCCCTTTTCTGCAGTACTTGTAACGTGAAAGCGCACTCTGCCCTTTATATGAAGCAATAAATAGCACGCTTATCATTACTGGTTTTTCGACGTAGTAAATAGATGCTTTGCCATAAATAGAATCCAGAACTAACGAGGAAGAATTTATATCATTTGTTGGAAATATTTAGGTCATGAGATTCAAATCAAAGGGTAAAAACTTCTCACTCCCAATTGTATTGTCTGATTGTAAAATTTGTAATTGAGTCATAGAAAGAGAAACTATATATATATATATATATATATATATATATATATATATATATATATATATATATATATATATATATATATATATATATATATATATATATATATATATATATATATATATATATATATATATATATATATATATATATATATATATATATATATATATATATATATATATATATATATATTGAACGAATAGTTATTAACTGTTGTCATCTGCATGCATGCATGGGTTTCTGGTTCTGTGTGGCAATAACAGCATCCGACATTGGCTCCTACACATAATATGCGTACATGGATAGATCCCAGATTTAAGTGCATTATATAACGAGTGTTTTCTGGCCAAGTATAACTGCATTGTGTACGGAAAAAATTAAATTACAAAGAGATGCTAACATTTTTGTTGTTCCATTGCAACAAATTATGCTGTGTATTTTGTCATGTAGTTCTATTATTGATAAGAAAACAAGATTAACGTAGATGCTGATGCGGAAAAATTGGCCACGCTATCTGGAGTATCTCCTTCGCAGGTTCTTTCCATGGATATTTATGTTAGAATGAAACCCCGCAATCTCCGTCTAAAGTCTTGCGCTCCAGAAAGTGTCAGATCTCTGTGCCAGCTAAATTTGTCCTATTTCTGGCTTCAGCTCCCTGGGTCCCTGACAATGTCGATCTTGTCGTTGACTACATCGAGCAGTGAGTCACCGATTGAATTGTAAGTTGAATCCTTGATGGAACAAGTTCCGACCGTATTCTGTGTCGTCGATTGAACCGTGGTATTAATCGTTGTTTATTCAAGATAGAGAGACGAAAAAAGACGAAGTTATGAATTAAGAGGGATCCTCGATGACAGTCTGAGTTACCCAGAGGAAATGATACGTCAGGGGATACCGAGTGCGATAAGAAATAAACCAATGAAGGGAGATAACCGTAAATATTTTTACTTGTTATCAAGTGGAATTCTTTTTATTGGAACATATAACCATCGGAGCACACATATATTCCCGAACGTGACAACACATGAAAAGTTACTTCGACGTCATGATAAAATAAGAAATATTTTTTGAATAATAAGAGACAACATTAAAATTTGAAATAAATTTTTACCAGGTCTAAATTTAACTTCATTTAAAGAGAGGCTATTATAAGTAAAATGTGGTCCAAGCAAATATAAAATATGTTATAAAGAATAGATGGAAACACGATTAGTTATAAAAACTCGTAAGTTATTTAATGTTGAAGATGATATGGATTGCAATTTTAAAAAATATGATTTACGCATTGACGCTTGCAAAAAGTAAAGCCTTTTATTTCGATCAAACGAAAAGTAAGCCAAGATAGAGAATGACTACAAAAAAAAAATTAAAACAACAGCAAACAAGAACTGAAGATCTCAGATTAAAACATCTACATAACTGTTCAGCTTCAAACTTTAAAATCATTCCATTATATAAATTATTTACAAATAATGAATATTTAAAAAAAAGGAAACTGAAGTTTTATTTTATACGCACTCTACAAACAGATCTTTACAGTTCCAACTAATTATTCGAGATACATGAAAAATTAAATTGTTTGTTTAAATAATATTCGGACAGCAACGTATGTACCTTAAATATGTCCACGATGATGATGCCGAATTGGAGGCATACAGAATGAACGTAATTGATATCCTGCTGGTCTTGTTTGATTCATGTACACCTGGAAACGATATGTGATTACTAGATGCTAAATATAAGTTGGAGATGAAAGTTTCTTAGGCGATCAATACATTTTTAATGGTCCTCTTCTGAATGGTTACATATCCTAAAGATACAAGTTCTCATTTTCAAGAAGGAGCCACGAGTCTGCCCATTTCCGTACAAATTATTTTGATGTAATTCATCCTTTTGTTATTGTACAAATATCCTCACTCGGTAGTTTGTTATTATTATGACTGTTTACACGAGTCAGTACCATCTGCATGCAGTACTATTGTATACAATGATGTTAAATCTACATATACCTGCAGGTAATTATGGGATATTTGTGGAATAGACAATATTTGTTTTAATGAAATCAGTAGTATCATCACTGCATGAAGCAAGCGATCTCTTTAGAGATGGAAAAACAATAAATTTGGAGACATTTTCCCTAGATGAATTACAAACCTGATATAATTGGTTCTCTGGGGCCCTGAGTGGCCGAGTGGTCTAAAGCGCTCTTCGTTACGGATCACTGCCATCTCACCTCTGTCTGCGGCGGTTCGAGTATAAGATTCAGCCAATGTGGGCATGTAAGAAAGCTTGCCAGTAGCTTCTCGTGGGTCGGTGGTTCTTTCCGGGGTTTTCCGGGTTCTTCCTCCACCATTAATACTGGCCGCCATGTATAGCCTATCGTGCTGAAAAATCGCGTTAAACCCCACAACAACAACAACAACAACAACAATTGGTTGTCCGTGAGATGTCAAAGGCAAAGTATGGTCAGGACTTATATGAGTATTGTTCGATATGTAGAACTGAAGTGTACGTATTTTGAGAGTGAGAGGAGAACATTTTCATATATTGAACTCTTATTCTTAGAGAGTCGTCAATACATATGACATTTTTAGATTGAATAAATAATAAAGTGTCTTCGTTAACTTCTTTAAATACTTTTTATCATTTTATTGACGTTCATCTTCTTTAGTAAGTGTATTTAATTTATCAGCTTTCTAAATCACAATAATCTAGTCGTTAATTAGATGACGTAAAGACTCCATTGATGCCACAAAAGTATTACTTTAATATCGCTTTCGTGGACTACCATTTAAAATCTAAAAAGGAATTGCATCCACCAGGTTGTGTTAAAGATGATTAAATTTTTATTGAAATAATCCATTTTGTTTGAAATAACGAATTTGATTCATCCTTAAAATTGGTGTCTGCTTTATCCCCATCCCTACCCCCACCCCAAACCATTCTTCAGCTAATTTAAGTTTATCATGCGACAAAACTGTTGTTCCTTCCCTAAAAGTATAGAGTCACTATCAGCTAGTTTTCTAAGTGAGAGATTTCATATTGTCTCTTACCTCACTCAATTGTTTTCCTCAGCATTTGTCCATTGTCTTTTACATTTGAATTCCTAGCATGTTCTACATTTCGGTCTTGATAAGTCCTTTTTATTATTGTTGTATACCTTTCTGTCTTGTGAAGTCTTTTCTATTAATTGTTGTGCAATCTTGACCAGGGGTCAATGTATTGGTTGTGGTCATTTATTCTTATTGTCCTATCTTTGGGCCTTCTTTGTTGTACCTTGGGAGTCTAGTGTTTTCGCTGCTACTGTTGATGGTTACCATTCTTGTTACAAACTTCCTTTGTATCTCCACTGTTTATTGTTGATGTGGATGTTTTGGGAGCACTTTAAGTTTGTTACATTTCCGTATAGTAGTTTGTTTCGGTTTTGAAAATGTATTATTAACCTGTTCCTTACTCTGATATGGTGATGCCTTGTTGTTTGAATGCTGTTGGTTTTACTGTTGATCATGCATTGCATGTTGTTCACCAATTTTCTTCTCTCCTTGAATTCATTCTGTACCGTCTCGTAATTTGTCACGTTTTTTGTTTTGCTTCATAAGTATATGTGAGTGTCTGTCTTTCTTCTACCGTTTATATATTTCTGTTAGTCTGTCGTACTTATTTGGTTGTACATATTTGTATGGTATTTACTTATATTTGTGCCACATTGCTATACTTGCCATACAATAACCATGCTCTCCCTCGAAAGGCTTAACAGTTGCGCATGCCATTAACAGCATCGAGGAGGTATTTTTTTCTCAACATTGACTATCTATGAAATAAATCCACTTGTAATTAGAGCTTTCTATTTGGTATTATGAAGGTTATTGTTTCCGATTACAAATGTACACATATTTGTGGAACAGTATTGAGTAAGCAGGCTAAACAAACAAGGCTTATCCAGCTGTCGGATTAATGAACAATATCCATTGCTGTATAAAGATCAAATTGGTCTAACCACATCTGTTTGTTGTTTAATTATAGACTACTTTGCATAAAATCTATTGTAACACTAAGTATGCCCTGAGACTAAAACACTATGTTTGTCCCATGAACAATGGACAATGCCTAGACGAAATCAATCTCGTTCAATAAATCTAGTATATGTGACAGTGTTCGCACTATAAGTGTATTGCACTTCTTGTTTACAAATAGACACAACATAAATTTTTGCTAAGTCGTGTTACGAAATGAATACACATGCTCGGGTTAAGTGAATTATATTTAAATACATTTTAACTAAATCAAATGAAACGTCATCAAAGGTATAAAATGCTAAAACAAGGAAAACAATACATTTTTTTAAAAAAATTGATACAAAATTGACCAACAAATACTGGCTGACATTAAAGGTTTCTTTCGGGTGTCAAAGCAAAAATATGAATTGAATGGTAAAGTCAATATAGCAATGTTATGAACCGTTTGCACATTTATATCCCGTTACCTTTTTGACTCTTAAAAAGACAAGGATATGAAAGGAAACGCGGGGTTTTCATATGTAAACTCCCTTTGTATGTAAACTTCCACTGCATATAAACTCCCATTGTATGTAAACTCCCTTTCTATATAAACTCATTTTGTATGTAAATTACCTTTGCATGTAAAATGCCTTTTTATATGAACTCTGTTGGTATGTAGACTCAATTTGAACATATTATACATCTTGGTTACACTAACGTCTTACCATATATATAAAACAGACAATATGATGAGACAGACAGACAGAGAGGGAAGGAGAGAGAGAGGGAGGGAGGGAGGGAGAGAGTCATCAGCCCCTGCTTAGTGTTTAAGGTTCAACTGTGGAAATGTAGCAAATTACACATGTCCCATTAATACATAAACCAATAGATTTTCACATCTTGAAACATGTGGAAAATCCAACTGCCGTAAAAGACCGTTCGGGATGTTTTGGATAGGCACAAGTCTAACGGATATCACTATTTCTTTGGAAATCTACGTGATCAAAATATCACTTGATTCCATCATACTGTTTACAAAAAAATTAATGATAAGAAGCTTTTCTTTTGCCGATCGTACTTAACATTTGTCTGTTCTTTGCTAGATAAAGATGGCTAAAGGCATTATAGATCCCTGACATGTTTTCTTTCTTTTTATGATCCTCCTAAATTAAGACTTATTTTGTTTTATATCTGTCTTTGATGTTTTCTTTGTGATAAACATTAAGTGACTGTAACTTACTTGTTTAATGTTTTAGGCAAATTTTTAACCTAAACGAATTCCATGACGATTAATGTTTTTGGTATGCATCCCTCAAAGAAAAGTATAAAGCAGACAGTCATCCTACTAACTGAGAGGTATTTGACTTCATTTAGTCATTTAAGGACAGTGATAAACACTTTATTGTCTTACAAAGAGTTTTTAACATCTATCGTTTACACCTTTGCCCCAGGGTTCAGGCAGCCGATCGATGAACCAGTCTACAAAATCTTGAATTATGTACTTCAAACTATCTGTAAAGTCACTGTGCTATCGGGGACTTGAAGTAACGATTGGTTCATTCAGAAACAAACATAAATGTGCGGATGGATGAGGTTGTACACATGTTGAATATTATAACTGACAATTTTATTTCACTATCATAGTTAATTTAATCTATAAAGTCAGGAGAGCTACCAGTCATGCGATTGTGTCAAGTACTCCATTTTCTTGATGAAACGATACAACTTGGAGCACATGAATAATTCATTAAATATTCATGATTTATATTCTTTTCTTACCATTAACATATTTTATTTTGTTTTCTTAATCAAAGCTTAAGTTCTCCTTTTGAGACCCGTTTTACTACATCAAAATCATTTCATCATTTTAAAGCATTTAGAGTTGTACCATTATTCTTAATGACACAAATGCAATCTATCACAAGGTATCAAATACGTGTTCCGTCATTAGCTAAGGACCATAAAAAATACACACTCACACGCACACACTCACGCACACGCACACACACACACATGCACACGCATACACACACATTCTACAAGTGCATTAAGATAATATTGTTTCGATGGAATTATAGTTGCATGTTTTCGTACCATTTTTGGCATGCTCCAATCAAGGTAGATTTACAGTCTTAACATGTAACTTCATAAGAGATGTCAGCTTTTAAGATTATATATATTTCCCAAATGTATCGGTTATTGGATAAGTTAACTTTGTAAGAATTCAGAAAGATGGGATTTTCAGATGATTTGCCGGCAGTCGGGAATTTATGGGGTTTCGAATCCATTTCCTTGCGCAACCACTAATCTAATAAATGTGAGGCTGATTGCAAAATTTCAAATGGAGCCAGCATTAATATGGTTCTGTCTCAATTTTTTTTAATTATATGGAAAAGGAATCAGTGGACACAAATGACAAGGAAAACATCAGTGGACACAAATGCAAAGTGACATTATTACTTACAAATTCAATTTTAAAACACTGACAGCGACTGACGAGGGTGCGCAATCTGTTCATGCAATGTGCACTCTACCTGTACCTAATTTTAACGTGTGAACTGGGATTGCATTCCAATACCCACTGTCATTTCTCCTTTTGCTATCTCCTTTATTCACGAACCCAAACTTCAAGTGCATGAAAAAAAAAACAAATGGAAACTAAAAATAAACCATCCTTGTTCCCCGAGTCATATTTAGATACCTAGCAGTTTAGTTGCCATAGCGAACTCATAAAAACTTGTGAAACATTGCTTTGTTCTCTTGAAACTGTACAGCAATGTTTGAGTTTCAGTGGATTATCTATATGTACCATCACCTAGAAGGACTTTCTATGTTCACTTCGTAGCTGTGAGTCAGCCAAAACATCACAGCCTCCATTAACATTGTATTAAGAATGTAGAAGGCTTTCTATGAATATTTTTCTATACAAAAATCAACACCATTTGCATACTATGTCCAGTAAATGGATCTAAAAGAGATATAAACAAGGCAACGATATCGTCTCATAAGTCAGACTGAATAACGTAAGCCAAAATAATGATATGTTTTATATGAATATACACACTTATTACGACATATTGATAATAAAGTATAGTTATTTTATAAGGAAATGGAATGCGTCTAATTAATTTTTACGTAGATATAATACCTTTGGATATATAAAAAACCAAATCCATATGATGTCAAATTTAACAAAATTCGTATTTTGAAAAAAATTTACATATCGGATTCACATGAACTTTAAAAATGAAATTCTTAAGCTTCCTTTTTTAGGTACTGTACGTAGCAAACCTTTTTCTTTTCATTCTTTTGCACAACATGAAACAACTACTAATGCAGGATTTTAATAATGCGTGATTACTTAGACATTTGGATATGAATAGTGTTTTCTTCTTATTTAAAAGTTTTCTGTGAACTATCCCATCTAAAGCACGAGAGATTAAATAGCTGTTTAATCTATATTATTCTTTATTGTTTTGATTGTAACTATTAATAAGGTTTTTAAACGGATCATTTTTAAATATTCAAATCTCTCTCTCTCTCTCTCTCTCTCTCTCAATGATGGTAAAACTGACAGACTACTCGACAAACAATGTTATAGTCTCCCCCTGTACACCAAACCCCATATCTCCCTGTCGGTTGGTCAATCAGCCTGCCAGTTTTGGGAGATACAAATCAATGAAATGGTCAGCAGCAATGGTAAGTAAAGTAAAGTAATGCCTTAGATCAACTGTAAATAACTTCATATGACTACATTACTTCTTTTTGGTTCGTCTATTCACTTAGATTATTCCCTCACTTGTTTTGATGTACTCACCGTTGATCAAATGGCCGCGCATTCACTACTCAGATGTTAGTCATGCAATGACCAATGTTTGAAGCGATTTAACGTTAAATCAACTGTTATATTTAGATAATAGGCGACTGTTTGTTTCACTAGCACAGAACACGTAAGTTGCAACATAATTCATCTTCCCTTTTAAAGTTAAAACAGCACATGCAAATGATACAAAAATGAAATAAAGATAAAGCCTTTGCACATCGTTAGATTTGAATAAAAAGTATAACCAACCTAGAATCAGATTTGAACTTGAAGAATTGAAAGATCCAAAAGTCGCAGAAGCCTTTCAAGCAATGATAAGTGGTAAATTTGCACCTTCGATAACACTGGACAGCCAAGATACCGACATAGAGTCCTTAATAACCACATTCAACATTGCTGTGACTAGCACAGCTATCGAGATCATTGACAAATATCGTCAAACAAAGAAATCTGGTGCAAGTTGTTGAGACCTCTATGACAAAGCCACCAGTTCTGACGTCATCAATGGAAGCAGAGGAGATTGGTTTCGAACGACAGCTGGAGTCAGACAGGGATGTATACTGTCACCTACACTCTTCAATATTTTCCTGGAAAGGATCATGGAGGATGCCTTGCGTGACCACAATGACACTGTCAGCATCGGAGAAGCAACAATCACCAACTCTCGCTTCGCAGATAATATTGATGGTTTAGCAAGAGACGAAAAAGAACTGGCTGACTTGGTTGAATGCCTCGACACAACCTACACATCATACGGTATGGAGATTAGCGCTGAAAACAACTGATGACGAACAACACCAATGGCATCAGTGCGGAAATAAAGGTCAGGGGACAGAAGCTGGAAAGAGTCTCAAGCTTCAAGTACTTGGGATCAATTATCACTAAGGAGAGCTCCAAACCAGAAGTACTTTGAAGTTTGCCCAGACTAACAGCAGCAATAACAAGGTTGAGATAAATATGGAAAGATACCAACACTGCTCCTGGTTCCAAAATAAGACTGATGCGCTCGATTGTCATATCCATCTTTCTGTATGCATGTGAAACATAGACGCCCACATCAGATCTACAAAGAAAGATTCAAACCTTCGAAATGAGATGCTACGGCAAGGTCATGGGCATCTCATACACTGATCATGTAACCAACAAAGAAGTCCTCAACTGGATCCTATGAAGACCTCTCGACAATTGTAGAAAAGCGCAAACTGAAGTGGTACGATCATTTCTCAAGATCATCTGGACGGGTGAAAGCAATCTTGCAAGGAACCACAGTGCAAGGGTGCAGAAGAAGAGGCGGAAAGACAACATTAAGGAGATGACAGGCATATAATTTAGAGATTCCAAAAGGGAAGAGAACAGAGAAAGATGGAGAGAATTGGTTCTAAAGTCTCAGGATACCGCTTGCTCAGTAGAGGACTTGGTGTTTTATTTATAGATTTACGCTGATCACGCCTCTGCTCTGCCTCTGCCCTTCTCTTTTTCAAATCTGTAGCTCCAGTATTGACAGTATTGATAAGACTTTGCCAGATAATGCTATCCTGTGCGAGATCTCCCTAAGATTCAGGGTCACTATTGAAGTGTTTCAAGGATCACTTGAGGGAATCATTATAGGGATTCTTCTGACCACTCTGCGATAGCTTCCACTCCTTCGGTTCGACAAAAATGATCGTCTTTGATAGCCGCTCTTCTAACCTCCTGGTGACCTGGCCTGCCAATCTTAACTGCGATTTCATCAGCAGAGTATGGATGCTTGGAATGCCTTCTTGTGTGTAAACGTCTGTGTATTTTACCAGTCCTGCTACCATATCCTATGATGGTTGGCTCTAGATAAGACTTACTAGTGCATATTCTTATATGACGTTCATTTTTATACTGATTGTGAGACCCAAATTGTGATAAAGCTGAAAACAAGTGATCCATACTATCTTGCGTGTCAGATTCAGCTCTGCCATTCAGGAAACAGTCGTCAGCAAATAGAAAATAGCGGACAATCACTCCCTCTGACTTCGTCTTCGCTTGTAGTCTTCTGAGATCCACCAACTTGAAATCATTCCGGTATCTGAAGACGATCCCAGTGTCGTTGTCACGAAAGGCATCAATAAGCATAGCGGATAACACCATACTGAAGAGGTTCGGGACCAACATATAACCTTGCTTGACTCAACTGGTGACTGGGAATGGTTTAGATGACTCAACACCATCCACAACACGAGCAAGCATGCCAACATGGAATTGCCGAACAATCGCGAACATTTTCTCTGGGCAGCCATATTTTACCTTGATCATCCAAAGGCCTCGTCTACAGATTGGAGTTCTGTTCTCCGCATCTCTCGTGTGGTTAACGTGCTGCAAACACCGTGTATGTGGTCCCTCGTCTGTTCCTGATGCCACACTGACTCTGGCAGGAATCCTTGATTGATTTGATGCACGAGATGATTGAACAGAATTCTGGCGAGGATTTTGTCTGCTATTGACAACACATATATGCCCTGATGGTTGTCGCAGTATTGTTTGTGATCTTTCCGCTTGTACAAGCTGACGATGGATACTGCATTTTACTCCTGTGATATAGTTCTCTACATTCACAATAATTGGAAATGTTCAATTATTCGTTGTGCCATGTGCGATCCTCTGGTTTAGTAGACTTCTATGGTACAGAACCTGTTCCAGGTACTTTGCCATTTGCAACAGGTGATTGCTTTCACAGTTTCTATCAGTTTTGGACGATCAGCAGGTGATATGTTGATTTCCACTTGGGCAGTAAATTAAGTGTCTCCTCGCTGATAGATGACTGTTGATCGAGGATGTTGCTGAAGTGTGCTCGACATATCTAAAGCGGCATTTTTACCACTACACAACCGTCGTTGAACAGTTTTAGAATGTCCTTTCCGTACTGTTGTAGTGACGGGCAGTGAAAGAATGTGTATCGTATTTCACTCCAGTGAAATATCAAGTTTATATCTCTCATAAAATCTAGAGAGTAATATATATGCACGATAGTATTAAAATTTCGATGAGTTCACATTACAATATCTACAAATACTTTATGGTTTTTGGAAACTTGACTAGGTATGCATAAAGGTTTGATTGGTCAATCAGATGACCATCTTATCTTATTTATTTTATTTCCAGTGATGAACCAGTTTCACTCTTATATCCATGATACTCAAAAGTGAAAACTCGAAGTTAGATTTATAAAATGTAATATTATTCTTAAGACAATGTATGTCTTATCTTCCAAGAATGCAAGGTTTAGGTGCTCATTTTCCGAAAGGTAATAATTTAATGTTCTTTTTGGAGTAGACTATTCAGAACATAACTCTTCTTATTTGCAACTGTTGCATATATTAGTTTGAACATTTATGCGAATATTTGTATTTAGAGGTTATACATATCCCATAAATATAGGTCACAGCGATATTCGTTTCACACTTGAGTGTGTTACGTCGATATTGTCATAAACTAAGTAACAGAACAGTGCGAAACCAGCAAATTTTGTAAAACTTAACAAAATATTTAATAATCAAATTTTTAAAATGAAATTATAAAAGACATTAACAGTATTATGAAGCGAATTTAAAATAATCCTAAAAGTTCTATTCCAGTTCAAAAGAATAGGATTTTCCGAATGAATTACAGATCCTCAGATATAGGCATCATAGTTGCATTTTCTAGAACTCCTTTGAATAATTCATAATAGTCCAAGAATAATGTTCAAGTTCAATTAGTACTTTGTAATTTCAGTGAATAATCTGAACAATTGTCTCCTCTCAAATTATCATAACCCAACATTAAACACATCTGCAGACTGATTCTAAAACATTGAACAAGGATAGAAAATAGAAATGAATCCAAAAATAGGAATGAATCTGATTCCTCATATCTCTTTTTATATACATATTCAAGAGTCTGTTATGATTAAATGTCGCAATATACCCAACTTGACAGATTTTGCTACCCAGTCTAATGCTTCAAAATACCTATTCATGTGACCTAGCCCATCCAATGGGAAATAACTTAATTCTTCTAAGAACCCATTAGAAATTCCCCCAATGCTGTGAACAGGGTATTATTATTATTATTATTATTATTATTATTATTATTATTAAAATGGTCGTAAACACCTACGTCAACAATTATGTATAGATCCTACACTATTAATATCGTAAATTGGAACCTATAACTGTATAAAATATTGTGCCATAGACAATTGATACAATTTACAGTCATGAATAACATTTACAAAAATAATATATATACAAAAAGTGACGACATTATTATTCTGCTTTAAATTCCATTTTCCACAGGTTGATACAGGTAACAGCGACATATTTCTCTTGCTCTTGTGACTAGATATTTAAAGGTTTTGTAGTCTGTCAGCCGAGGATACAGCATTCCAATTATCGACTATTCTTTCATTCAAATTAAGTATACACAATGCTCTGATTAAAATAACCGATTACGTTGTTGATTTGTTCTCACTATGTTACACATTATTTATAGATAGCTAAGAATTAAAAAAATTCAGCATAGTAGGAAATCCAAGACCCAAACAATCTTTGAATGACACATAATCGTAATCGCATCAGTATTTGTGTTGTGTTGAATAAGGTTACAACGGCAGTGCCAATTTTCCTACCTTTAACATTCTGATTTCATGAGACTTGCACATTGTGACAAGTAGAAACAGTCCTAATATAGGAAACTAGACTCTAATTGGATAAGCTGGAGTAAGTGGAAAATATTTTTAAAACCCTAATTAAATAGTGCACACTCCAAAGTCGTCATACGGTCAAGTAACTGGCGATAAAAATCAAAATTACGAAATCAATAATGCACTAAATAATATGTTACTTGAAATGATTTGATATATGATTACTCTGCACACGTTAATCTATCATTTAGACATGTTTAGACATGTTTGTCCTGAATCCAACTTGAACCTCGATATAAAAAGCCTTTTCATCACCCATTCATCAAAACACGAGTTAAAACAACGTCCCTATTTCGCAAAGTAAAATAATCTGTCCATAGTCGTACAAGTCTCTCACTGGTTCGTTTTTATGCAAGTATATTGTATAACATAACCTTCTGAAGAGTATCACAAATAACATCGAACGAACATTATAAATTAGGCAGCAAGTTTTGTTGAACTATATTACAAAATCATGTAATATTTCATCCCGATGAGCAAATTTCTCATGCTTTTATCACGCAGCGGTCTTTGAACTTGTATGACTACTTATCAGTCTGTTAAGTCGAAATTTCATGACTACTTGGCAATCTGTTAAGTCGAAATATCATGACTTATCAATCTGTTAAGTCGAAATTTCATGACTAATCAATCTGTTAAGTCGAAATTTCATGACTAATCAATATGCTAAGTCTTTCAAGTAGAATGTCCCAAAGTTTAAGTATTCAGTGTGAGTCTGGATTTTTTTTTTCCATCGGGTAAATGAATCAAGGTTATTGTCTGGTTTACTGATCTGACATTCTGGTTTCATGTCTATAAGAACGTTTTAGTCTGTTTGTCAAAGTGTTGTTTTCTTATTGACACTTTGATCTCGATTTCGATCCCTTGGAACGTTTTTATAATAATTTCTTTTTTTCTGAAATTCCTTTAAATTGCTTCTGCAATATTTTAACTATACCAAGGTGGTCTACTTGATTTATTCCTCGAGTGGCCAAGTGGTCTAAAGCGCTCACCGTTCCGGATCATTGCCATCTCACCTCTGTCTGCGTTGGTTCGAGTCCAAGGCTCGGCTAGCGTGGATACGTGGGAAAGCCTGCCAGTAACTTCTCGTGGGTCGGTGGTTCTTCCCTGGGTTTTCCAGGGTTCTTCCTCCACCAGTTATACTGGCCGCCATGTACGCCTATCCTGTGTTGAAAAATGGCGTTAAACCCTAGAATAACAACAACTTGATTTATTAAAGTCAGATATTTTCTCTACAATGGGTTTTGTTTAATCGCGGTTATGCTGCCATGTCAATGACAACTGTTAATTGTGTGGTAACATAATCTATCATTTGCTCACTTATATCTATCACGTTTAGCTTAATCAGTATCTCATCTGACTTATATCTCATATTTTCAATATTCAAACTGGACACAGATTCATCGCATTTATCACCATTTTCACTATTCAAATTGGACACACATTCGTTGCATTTATCAACATCTCAGACATATATGCTACTAATTTTCGTTTCATATGCCATTGGCACTAGAAAACTACATACATAAAAGCTATTGGTCTGAAAAAAATAGTCAGCATTGCTACGGCGAATGAGCTAGTTTTAACGAATAAAGGATAACGACCGATAACATACTCAACTAAATCGTCACCTCTGCTGTTCGTAAAAGTAAATTTGTCAACACATTCACCATCACCTATATTGCAGTACAAACTCGTACTTTTGCCATTTTGAAGAAGAAAAAAAAATGAAAGTATGCATCCATTTTTATTGACTTTCCTTGGTCTCTCCGTGGAATGTTATACTGTATTAACTACTGTGCTCTAGCTAAAATGTGAGTTTTATCGTCTTGTATGAAATCTGAGAGAGTGCGCGTTCGTGCATTGATATAACCACTGCTGAGGTATGAACAATCAATATCGTCAACATTATCCATTTCAATAAAATGATTATACTATATACTTAATTGTAAGATATAGAGACTTATTGGCGAAATAAATTTTATTGTTTTTTGTGAAAATATAATATGTCCCATCATTCTATGCGACGCTTGCTAGTGTGTGCATAGAAAAGCTGTACCGGCAGCAACAAAACCGAGTTGTTGCGAACCAGAACATATGAATAAAACAAGCCTTTCATTTCAGACACGGAAATTAATCTTTGATAAAGAAATTTTACCAGCCGCCGCTCGTGTCTCTCCGAAGTTATTTCCCCTTACTTCCTTTACAACAACGACAAACCCTCTGTGATGCATTGCTGAATCGGACTTGCATTGTTTTTAGAAATAATAAAATAGTTTACACATGACAAAAATGTAATTGACTGCGACAGAATAGGCAAACCTAATTATGCAGCGTTCTTAAGTCACGCGTATTTAAACGAAAGTGTGGTGAATGGCGGAAAGGAGATCGTGGTGAGCGTGTTTTGATGAAGAGGGTAAGTTTTCTACTTTGTTTCTGGAGCAAGTTTGCTATATATAAAAAATAAAAAATAGTTTCTTGTACCGAAGGATCAAATAAGGTAGAAAAAGAAAATATCATTATATATATATATATATATATATATATATATATATATATATATATATATATATATATATATATATATATATATATATATATATATATATATATATATATATATATATATATATATATATATATATGTATATATATATATATATATATATATATATATATATATATATATATATATGTATGTATATATGTATATATGTATATATATATGTATATATATATATATATATATATATATATATATATATATATATATATATATATATATATATATATATATATATATATATATATATATATATATATATATATATATATATATATATATATGATCACGATTCCTGAAAGATACCTAGCACTACATAACAAATAGAGACTATATTGATTTGGATTGGAGTATAAAAGCGTATCAACACTCGGAAGGTAAATACCTGCCACGTCAATTGGAGTAAAGTGCCTGTTGAAAGCAGCCGACAAGGCATAGGACGGACGAGATTCGAACCTGCACAATTTTCGTCACAAGACTGGTACTATACCACTGAGCCACAGTGGATCCAAGACATCTATGAATACCTCGATAACTTCAAATTGAAAATAGTTTTTACTTTTCAAATTTTTTGAAGCTTAAAGATCATTTGAGAGTGCATTGAAAGGTCACTCGGTTACAATTAGTTTCTGATAGTCATGTTTTAGAATGAATTGATCACTATAAATATCTAGGATTCACCCCACCCCACCCTCAAAATCAAATAATTTTTGCAAGTTAGGAATCGTGATCAACTTAGGCAAGGCTCGTAATCTATTGTTTAAGAGAAAAAAGAAATTCAGTTTGCCTTTAAATCTCCAGTTAAAATAATCTTACCATACCATTGAAGTATGTTTAGATGAAATTCTGGATCTAATAGAAAATTTTCATAACTAATTTCTAAGGAAAATAAAACATTTACGAAGAAGTATTCCAGTCTATAAACTGCATGCAGAACTAGGGCGGCATCCGATACCCGTTAATCGATATGCGTTTGATTAACTTGATTATCATGTATCAATGGAAAGTAAAATAGGTTGTCAAGTATGGTATATAGAACGATGCAGTTTGATATTGATTCTGGTATTTTGTTTTACCATAAATAGTATTTTAAAACATACAATTTTTCAAAAGGTAGGAAGATATAATGTAAGGATAAGTTTTTAATTCAAATGGTGTTAGCAACTTACGGAATTTTAGTTTAACCGTCCTCTTAGATCAACACAAACGAGACTGGATATCTGTTGTAGAAACGTCAAACATATGAATTTTTTTTCTTTCTTTTTAGAACCAATATCCAATTGGAAGAATATTTAATAGAATTTGCATAACAAGTATAATTACCTATCTTGAAACAATAAATTACCTATTGAAACTGGTCGATTGAATAATATCAAGAAAGAAAATGCACCAAATGTCAGAATAATGTTTTGGTGATGAATTCCATTGCCACTTTCAGTCTGTACTCTTTTTGGAAGCTGGACTGATTACATCGTATGTGTTGCATTTCAAAATCGTTTTCGTTTGAATCATTGAACATTCATTTTTCTTTTGATATCCATTGGAATAATCAGATGAACCATGTTCTCCCTCTCTGTCTCTGTCTGTCTGTCTGTCTCTCTGTCTATCTATGTCTGTCGCTTACTATGATTTTCTGCATCTTATTAGGTTAGATCCTTCTCCCTTATAGTGTATTATTCATATTACAGCGCGATGACGTTTTATTTAGTAGTACTTAGATTGTTATACACTCCCATGTCAAATATATAATACGGTATGAATATGTGGTAATTTTTAAAAGTTTCTTTGTTTATTTCGTTTTTTTTTCTCTTATGTTTTAGCGCGATAGACAGACAGACAGATAGATAGATAGATAGATAGATATAGATAGATAGATATTGATTTAATTGATTTCACTATATAAAATAAACATACGTGTATTACAGATTTCATTTATAAAAAAATATTTTTACATAAAAACGCCATGCTAATTAGCCGGCATGGTTGTATCTTTCTGCCGATTGTGGCTCTAACCCGGGGCAAGAGCGGGGTAATTAATGACAGTGTCTTACCATCTACCACTGGTATCCAGTGTGCACATATTTTTTATATTTATTTATGTACAGGTAAACATTCTTCTCAGTAGTAAGTGTGCCAAACATATAAGTTAGTTTTAGTTGATATTGGCTTGAAGATGCAATAGGTCTTCTTTTGCATGAATGTACAATGCTGACGTGTTTGCTTACAGTTAATTTCGCTTATTTTACAGAGCATTGGTACAGTAGCTCGCACAAAACTTAGGAATTCTTTACCCAACTGCCGATGTAAAAGAAAGTTTATTGTATCGTATAGTCTGTAACTTACCAATTTGGTATTATAAAAAAGTGTAATTTTTATAAATCAGTCAACGCCTTTTTCAAAATATATGAATTGATCTATACTAGACATCAACGTATTTACATTTTAAATGCATCCATGATCTTCCTGAGATATAATTAAAAATAACGAAACCTCTTCGTGTCATAGATAATCTTGATAATCGGCCACTCAAGAGAACTTTGACACCCGTTTGTTGAACTAAATCTTATAAACCATGAAAACAGCTAGATAACTCAAAAGATTATATATTCGGGTTCTGATCACAAAGAAAGATGTTTGCAGCGATAAAGAAATCGGTTATTCGCGTTCTGGACTAGCAAAACTTGGCAGCGTTCTTGAAATGGACACCTCCTCGGTGTTTTTCTAACATTTATAAGATATCCTATTTACATTAGAAAAGGAAATCACCTTGGTGATACCTTAGCTTGTTCGAAACGTGTGGCTGCTAAATATCATTTGTTCTGTAACTATTGTTAAAATAAGTAAGCTTTGTTGATTGTTTTTATAGCTAAGACGCAACGTTACACGTGTCGCAGGTTGAATTAATCGAATTACCTGCCTCGTGTAAGTAATCAACGAATACAAAGTGAGTGTAAATGAGTGGTTGTGACACTTGATTAACACCTTGTTGTTATTTTTGTCTGAGGAGGAAAGGCCATATACCAAAAATATATTGCAAATAAATATAAAGCTAATGGATGAGGTGGCGGATAATTAACTGCATAAAAAAGAAAGAAAAGAAATAAGGAGCCGAAATGCGAATGCTTCGCTTTCTATTTGTTTTCATTAACATTGATAATCAGAACTTACCCATTCAGCCTAATGTGTCTCTTATGAGTTTCACCTTTCTCATTACATTAAAACCGAAAAGTTCAAATGATGCTTAACAACAACATCATCAACAACAACAACAACAACAACAATAATAATAATAATAATAATAATAATAATAATAATAATGATGATGATAATAATAATAATAATGATAATAATGATAATAACAACAATAATAATAATAATGATGATGATAATAATAATAATAAAATTGATGATGATGATAATGCTAATAATAATAATAATAAAAATAATAATAATAATAATAATAATTATTATTATTATTATTATTATTATTATTATTATTATTATTATTAGTATCATTATTATTACGAGAAGAAGAAAAGGAACACATCAGTTCATAATTAGTAATACTATTGAATCGTTCTGCAAACTTTACAATATGTGAAGTTTCAAAAATGTATAAATTCCAATGAATAGTAGTAGTACTTTTCTCTTTCTTCAAAACAATTGTAAAGATCAAATTTAGCGTTTCACGCATACAAATAATAAAGATCGAAACTATGTGTTTTCCTTCATTCATTCATCTTCTGATCATCACCACATGCTCAATCAACAATACCACATCTGTCCAAATAGCCGATGTCATAATGAGCGTCAAAGACAATCGTGCTAGAAACGGTAAAAAGTAACGTCAATAATATTGGCGGCGATGAAGAAAATAAAAAGAATGATGTAGTGGTAGTGATGGTGGTGATATATGTAAAACAAATTAAGAGAAAAATTAATATTTAAATTTATTACAACAAAGACATATATATATATATATATATATATATATATATATATATATATATATATATATATATATATATATATATATATATATATATATATATATATATATATATATATATATATATGTATATATATATATATAATCATATGAAACACTCCAGCAAACAAGACGGCAATGATTTATTAATATGACCGAATTATTTATCTCAACTTCGAGTTAGAAAGAAAGACAATAATTTATTGATGCTGATTACCATTCGTAATAGTTTAAGGGAAATGCATAAAAATGGCGTATTTGAACAAATAGCCAATAAATAAATAAATAAATAAATAAATAAATAAATGCATAAAAATAAATAAATACATTTCAGATACGTGAAAATGGTACAAAATCTGCACCTGTTTTAATAATGGTGAATTTGTGATAGAAAAATTAAATAAATATCATTCTATGACAATTAATCATGTATCGTCAAGCTCATTTTCTTGTTTGTAACCAGCAGTCCTTCTTCATATCATATGCTTTGATGCGGGGCCGGGTCTTTTGATAACTCTGTAACAAAAAAATAAAATAAACAACCAAACAAAATATCTGCTCTGGAAAAAAATAAAACCTTTCGGAATTTGCTTTGCCTGAGGCAGTTACATTTATAGTACTCATCTCAGGATAATAAATTTACAAATTGCAAAAATCCATTTACGTCTTTATTTTTCAGTTGGAATTAATGTCCTCCTATACCTTGCGAATTGTTTTGCAAATGCATCTATATAAGTGAAAAATACTGGATATAACGCACAAACAATTCCCAATCAGATAAAGCCATACCCAGTAGCTTCAAAAATGCTGTAGGCTACTTTTTATTAGTTCAGTGGAATTTTGTAGTGAAAACTGACGACCAAATTTACCTGACACGAGTCTCTTGGCGGAGACACAATAACTTACACCATGGGGGCGGAGCTCAACGCTTTCCCTAAAAACTCTATTTCCTATTGGCTGAAATTTTCACCAGTCGCATCCATATACAGAGAAATCCAGGGCTAATACAGTCAGCTCCCTATGAAAAACTTTCTTGTTTGCAGATTATCATTCGGTTTAGTAGCTTGGGCGTTTTCTAATTCTATTAAGGATAATTATACACGGATTGTATGGTACTTTTACGCTGGACCTCTCTCGGATCGGATCGAATGAACTTGTGTCTAGTATTACTCTAGTAAATGATATTGTGAGTTTAATTCAAAACAGGATACAATTTACCGCAATCGGCACCACAAAAAAAAAGAAACAAAAAAAAAGCTTTGGATTATTTACTTCTACCAAGACATCAAGGCTGAGAGCAGTTTTTTTCTCTTGAAATATATTTGTGCTGGATCTTCAGAAATTTATAGACTGGAGAACTTGTTTTGGAGGTGAAAGTGAAACATTCGCAATGCATCATATACCTCTTAGCTTGTACTGCTATCCCGAACAGTTGAAGTCTTTCTACAGTGCTGAACATCTGAAAACTTTGTACAACAATGAACAGCTAAAAATAATGTACAGCCATGAACACTTTAAAGCGTTGTATAATCAAGAACAATTGAAGTCGCTCTGTTCCCAGGAACAGTTAAAAAGTCTGTGTAGTCCAACGGAATCCATCAAAGCAGCGCCAACGCAGATGATGCCAACGACAACATCAGTGGCAACATCCCTTTTCTCCATTGATAACATTCTGTCGCAGCGACCACTTCTGGCGCACAGACCCACTCCAACCTACCCCATCCCGTATCACGGGATGACCCCATTGGCCCCAGAAATGTTCGGTAAGTCTTCATCAGCAATAATGGAATTTTCCTGAAGCTTATATTACAAACAATCTGAATTAGCCTTCAGTTATTTACAACACCAATATATATTAACTTCCTCAATGAAAAAGTAAAACTACCATGAGAACATTATCGTTAATTCGATTGTTCACGGATCCACCCTACCTGCGATCTGAAATTAAGAACTTCTAAACAAAATGAAGAGTTAGATGGATCTTTGGGTAAAAGAGAAAGTCGTATACAGTTCGTATTAGTAGTTTCTACGCTACCACAACTTTCACAGAGCTTGGAAGATTTAATTTCTGAATAAGTATGATTGTGAAAACATTTGGTTCGATTCTAAAATCAAATTCTTTTGTTTCAAACAATTTCATTGATGAAAATCCAGATATGAAATTAGCGTCGATGATAATTCACTTGTTTATGAGGCATATTTTCGAATAACAGAGATTTTATAAAAGGAACGGCGCATAAAATGTCATATTTTATTCGCAAAAAGCATTAATAATGAGCCTGAAATTTTATTTATATTGAAAATCCCACCAATTAGAAATACCGAAAAATGATTCCAAATTAATCAGAACCTAACATAAGGAGGAATTCAACATTCCCGTAAGATATATGAAAACTTTTTACTCTGTCTGCCTAATTCATTTTATAACCATCAACTAATGTATAAATTTCGGTTTGCTCAATGGTCCAGTTATTCAAGATTTGAGTGTATGATAATAAACTAAAGAGGTCTGACTCAATGCTAATTTGAAAATATCTTTCGAAGTATTGAGCTTTACTCCAATCAAGAGAAGTGTGACTATTTAGTGAAGTTTTCAGATCGTTTATTAGATAATGGACAAGAAATTCACAATCTAATAATTTTCCTCGCTTTCCATGACTTAACAACGTGTAATCTTTATAATAATTGTGTAGCATTTAACAATTTCAGAATGTTCATAATGTATTATCTTAATGCAACAGTGTTATATATTACTATAAAACAATTAAAACATGGTTTCTAATTATTTTGGAACTTAGTAGATTATTAATACATGATTTGTTAAAATCAAGTATTAAATCAGCCGGATTGTTTAATTTTGTAGAAGGAGCTTTGATCAAAAGAGCACTGCACATTTAGGGGAAAACAATTATAAATCGAAAGGTGACGTCAGTTTAGTTGGTGAATTTAGGGACTTTTAAAATTTCAAGTTTAAAAATATTTAAAAAAGTGTAAATCTGTGTACTCTACCTGTTGTATTAGTCCTCAAACAAGTTCCACATTCGTGATCTTGAATCGAATACATCTTGGTTAAAAATAATTGGTCGTTTCTTGTTCTCTTCCTTTTAATATAACATGCCAGAGTTTCGCGTACTCTCAAGCAAAATTACTTAAAAATTCATCGGCAAAAGAATATAAGTATAAATTGTAATATAGTCACAAGAAAACAGAAATATTAGATAACCAGTTCATTTGGTTATTTAATCTCCGAATACAGAGCATGCCATGAAATCGTTTTAAGTATTTGCATGATCATAAATTGCCCCGATTTTATCACTGGATGGAAAGCTGATATTTAAACTCCTTCAAAAATTATTTACCAAGTTTGTTTTTTCCAACTCGCAAGAAGGCTTCAAAAAAAGCAAGAAACAAATATTTAAACAAGTCTTAGGTTTTCGATTTTGGCTTACAAACTGGTAATGTGGAGATCAATGCTACAGTTGTTCTGACTTGGGGTTTGATTTCATAAAGACTATTTACCAAAAGCTACCACTAAAATCTTGCTTTATTTTGTGGGGATCTTTTTTGTGTGCAAAATTCTGTAACAATGGGCCAACGTTCAGCCACAGTTTGCAAATTAGTGAAAAATGAAATCGTGATTTCATGTTACGTAATATTCACAGAAGTCAAACTTGATCGATATATCAATCCATGTTAAGACTCCAAATATACATTTCAAAGAGAAATTTACCATCTCCATTACGTAAATAATACAGATATTCGTCTTTCAACAAGAAATTCTAAATTTAACAAATTTTGATTGTATATTTCTTTATCATAAATAAGGCACTTTCAACCTGAAACTTTATTAATTAAATGAAAACAAAATTAGAGATCTATGGATTTATTTATCCCTGGCTGAATATATATATATATATATATATATATATATATATATATATATATATATATATATATATATATATATATATATATATATATATATATATATATATATATATATATATATATATATATATATATATATATATATATATATATATATATATCTGTAATGATTGCAGGAATAAAAAAACTTGTCATAAGATGAGTAGATATAAATCTCATCGGCAAGTTACCACAACATCTTATCCGTATCTTTTCAGATGACATATTGCTCGTGGGTATAAAAAAAACCAAACCATCTTTAGTAGGTTGCCTATAGGCATGTAAGAATAATTTAGGTATTTACATATGACGTCATGTAATGTGGGTATTATTCAATTTCTTGTAAGACATCTTTAGGTTGGATTCATGTCATGACACGACATCAAAACTTGATATTAATCTGATAATTTAAGGAAGAAAAGAAATAATTCCTAAAATTGCAAAAGTTACCCACACCATCTCCTAATATCTAAAATGTGCACAATTTGAAGTGTCTGTTGCCTATAATATTCGACAGGAAAATTATTTTGAGAAGAAACAAATAACAAAGACAAAGACAAGAAAAAGTCACCTGGGATTGTTCACAAGGTGAATTAATTTTACATAACTTTTTAAACAAAATCTTAACAACTGATTCAAAGCGCTAAACATAAGTGTGAATAAAAAAGTAAAACAAAACTGAATATTAAAATAAAATAAAAGTAAAAAAAAATCACTAATTTAAAAACTACAAAAAATTTACATAGTTTATATGCTGATAGAAAAATGAAAGCTATATATTCTTTGTACAACTTACCGGAAATCATTCCAAATACCAAAGCACAAACTTACAACATTTGACAAAAGCAAACTAAGATAATCTATAGTAAGGTGCCAGTCTATTGACCTTGACCTTGACGTTTATAGATGCATTACAACACCACGACGCGACTCGGTTTATGACTCTTCAATTAACGGCCATTCTCACCTGGTCGTATTCTTTTGTTGCGGGATTACTAGAAACTAATCTTTATTGGTTTACAGCAAATCAGTCCGAAAGCCTTTATCTTGTTAAAACAATCACTGAAAGTGTTATTTGCATTACTTAAGCTCTTAGAATGGGTTGGAGTGATAATCCCTTATTTATGGCAGTAAATGACATAGATCCCTTTATTAAGTGTTTATTCTTGGAATTCAATTCCTTGATTTGTCTCACCATCCCATCCATCTCTAACAACAACAGCAACAACAATAAACTAACAATATCCTTTATCAGTTAAAAGAACACTATATATATGTGTGTGTATATGTGTATATGTGTATATATATATATATATATATATATATATATATATATATATATATATATATATATATATATATATATATATATGTGTGTGTGTGTGTGTGTGTGTGTGTGTGTGTGTGTGTAGGTATGTATGTATGTATGTATGTATGCAAAAAGTAACGAGTCATAAAATGAGTAGCTATAACATATATTGGTGCCCTTTTTATAAGTTGCTTATATGCAAATAATTGATTTACAAACGGAATTAACTAGATATAGCTTTTGAGCCTAACTGCTAGATCGTTATTTTAAAGCAGCAAGACTAGTTTACCCAGAATATAACCGCAATCCCATCTCCAAAAATTTGTATCGCTTGAATTAGTGATATTAAAGGAGACAAAATATCTACAGCTAAAATATCCATGAAACTGTATTGATATATACACATGTTCAGCAATATTATACATTATTGCTGATTTTGACCAATGATATACAACGCAGTTAACAGATTTAATTAAGTACTTTCCCATTGATGTAATACCTTTACTTTGTTTGCAATGGGCCGCATTTAAAACAGCGACAAATACTTCAAAAAGGGCCGTGAAAAATTGCATGATGGGTCTTACCGCTTAGAATGAACACATTCAATCGGCTCCATTAAATGATATGTATAGCAGTGATTAGAGTCACAAGGTACTTTATGCAGTAACGTAGGAACGAAGATTTAACCACTGTATTCAAAATTATGAATTTTGTTGTTTATTGTTATATCATTTCATTCTTTGCGTATTGCACATGTGTTTGTGTGTGTTCGAAATGTGACTTCTCTGCCCATGTCACAAAAAAAAATACAAGCGATATATTTTATTTACCTCCGGACCAATGTAAGGCAAGATTTTGAAACGGGAATTTATTGAATTATTATATTTTGTGTTGTATATGCATATGGTAGAAAAAAAAATACAAAATACCAAACTTTCAAATGCAGAACAATTGTTGTTTTGTTAATGCACTTCTATTATCATTCATTTTAATAGTAACGGACATCTCATGGTGAAATCTAACATTCCATTGTACCAATGATGTACGTCTCATGACAGACAGACAGGCGAATGCACACATACATACATACATACATACATACATACATACATACATACATACATATGCAACAAAAATAAAGAAAGACGAATTAATCGACTTCTGACATTTCTTTTACTTCAGCGGCTTACCACCCGCTGCAGAGCTTTCTGACCCCAATGGATCTAATGAGAGCAGGGCAGAAGCGGAAGCGACGTCACAGGACTATTTTTACGGAAGAGCAACTTGAGGAGCTAGAGGCTACGTTCCAGAAGACACATTACCCAGATGTATTATTGCGCGAAGAACTAGCCATGAAAGTAGATCTCAAAGAAGAACGTGTAGAGGTACGTAAATATTTATTTGCTATATTGAAATTGTACCAGTAATGAAAATGACGTTCCATTTAATTTTAACTTAATTATTTATTTAGACTCCTCACAACATTTAAAACCGTCGGTGGTTCTTTCCGGGGTTTTCCTGGGTTCTTCCTCCACCATTAATACTGGCCGCCATGTATAGCCTATCGTGTGCTGAAAAATGGCGTTAAACCCCACAACAACAACAACAACATTTAAAACCATCCCTAAAGAAATAAAAATATGTTTGTGCGGAATGATATTCAAGATCAGCAGTCTAGTGACAAAAAATGAAGAAACTAACTTTAAAAAAGAAAAGCATGTATGTTATACCATTCAAATGATAGGAACTATTTTTGTTGGTCTTGGTTTAGGAAAATGAGTTCTACAGAGATAGAGAACAGAGTGGTATACTTTTAAGACCTTACAACGCCTCGTCCTTTTAGAATGTGAAACGCATTACAAAGATTATCTGAATGCTAATTCCTCGCACGTAGCCGTCTATTAAGATAGGATCGATTCTGTCTTTCAAGGTAGGTTAGGTCCTGAAAAAGAAAACATATCTTTGTCATCTCGACATTCCTTCGGCACGTAAAGCAGATATTATACCTCTTATTTCTTAAAATATTAAATTTTAGGTTATTTTTCTCCCTCCCAGTAATCTAAATTGCACCTTGAAACGAGAGATTCCTAATCACGATCAATAATATGCGCTTTAAAACGAAATGTCATCGATTATGGTCGGGAATAAATGGATAATGCTTTAGCTTTTAATGGAACATGAAAGGATTTGCCTATTTACTGCCATAACCATTAAACGTTATGCTGAATATATGCCAACACTTTATCCGCACAAGCTACGTTTCCGGATAATTAGATCTCTGTCATGCGTTTTTTCTTCTTCTTATAAATAATACAGAAGCAGGAAAGGGATGCGACAATTAATAAAACATATACTGTGTTAATACAAATAATGGCTTGATACTGAACTATCCCTACGTTAGTCATTTCCCCACACATCAAACAAAGTGTTATACCCGGTATATTAAACTATTCTCACTTAATCATCGGATGATATCGCAGCCATTTAGCTACGGCTGATACCTAGATAGGGGAGCCTGCCATAAAGCGACACAGATCAAAGGGAGCGTGACAAATCAAGCACTTATCTGATCTTGATTCGCCTCCTAAATATATTGTGGGCTTAATGGATATGTCTTCGCCAATAGACTTACTACACTGTCTGGGCACAGTGTACCCGTTTGTGTCGAATTTTAAGCTTTCCGTAAAGGTACATTATACAGTCGTGTTCGGTTAAATTGATTTAAACTCCTTGGACAAAATTCGTTTGAGCAATGGGAATGTCGAAACTCTAAAGCCTTTACCGATTATATTGTTTATATAAAAAACTCGTTGATTGACAGTACTAAGTTGATAGTTTTGCATCGATTATAAGAAGTGTACAAACGTAATGTAACACTCAGGGGGACTGTATATATTATACTGTGCTCCATATTCAAACAAGGATATTTGACAAACTGATAAATTATTAATTCTCTTGCTGGTCATATAGAACATCGTATTGCATATATGTTTGCCGTAACTATCATTCAGATAAAATTTCCATTTGTGACCATTTAATGAAAATGAA
The DNA here is from genome assembly GCA_028554795.2 of Sinohyriopsis cumingii. Classification (NCBI taxonomy): domain Eukaryota; kingdom Metazoa; phylum Mollusca; class Bivalvia; order Unionida; family Unionidae; genus Sinohyriopsis; species Sinohyriopsis cumingii. Next base: position 113,676,310 of record CM068825.1, read on the forward strand.
CCCTGAAGCATATAAAACGAATTTGATAATGGGGTTACGGAGATTTTCACGCCTTGTGGAAAAGTATTCTTAAAACAAATATTACCTGTAAAATAGGTACCATGCGACCACACAAGTTGCTTCAAATCGGTTCCTTTGAATATTTACATAAAAGTCTTGTTTCCATATGGAATCCGTGGAAGGAAGTAGTCAGACTGTCTCAGAAATAATGCAGATTTGAGTGATTAATTTCCTTTTACAATTCAAAAGCCAACAAATATACCACACAAAAACAACAAAAAGAAACACGAAACATTTCGATTTTAATAATCCTGGACTATTGTATGCTTCAAAAATTTACATCTTCCGCTCTTTTATTTTCTCGCTGTCTCTCATTTTTTCATTATAGATCTTGTCATTTGCCATTAGTTGCATTTATAGCTGGTTCTTTTATTCGTGTTCTTATACCAGTTATTTTGAGGTGTATTTTAAGTGTTCCTTTGCGACTCAATATCTCGTGTGCTTTTTTTGAAAGCCATAAAGATGTTTCCAGATCATGTTTCCATTTAGTACAGAATCATATGAGAAAAACAATACAATTTTTTGAAAAAGTGAGAAAGGTACTCTATTCTTCCAAATGTGCTAGCTATTTCTTTTACTGGAATAAAGATTAAATTTACAGCTTTTACCTTTAGATTATTACGTTCTATAATAAACATTTTCTGGATTACTTTGTCTTAACAGTTTGTAAATGTTCCTTTCTCAGGTATGGTTCAAGAATCGCAGGGCAAAATGGCGGAAGACCAAAAGAGAAGAGGAGGTAGCAAAGAGGAATGCACAACTTAAAGACAATGTGGAAAACGAAATGGAAAATAACAAGGATTCAGAAGAAAGTATAGTTAGTGCTAATAGCCATGAGGGTCAAAATGGCAATAAATCGACAAGGAACTCTAATGATCCAAGTCCTGGAAGTTCAGGAACTTCTTCGTTCGCGGATGGACATGGGGACAGTTCGTGTGAGAGTGATATTTATGAAAGCGGAGATACAATGGACGAGTCATTAACACTGAGACCAAAACGCACAATGCAAGAAGAAAGCTCATATCATATCAAGCAGAACTGAGATTTACCTAACATCTAAAGTAGGTCAAATCGACTGATCCCGCAACAAAAATATGACATCAAAGTTCAACGAACCTGGAGTGCTATATAAATTTAACGTCATGTACAAATCAAGGAACAGGTTCCTTAATTTCACTTTTTGTTGACTTCACAGCGTGTAAGTCATTCAAGGGATTGTCTTTTGATGACGTGTTGATATTGTGATATGTAAATAAAAGAAATTTAATATTGAGGTAGTACATTATGGTAGGAAGGAAATAGTGTTGATATGAGTCAGTACGAAAGTGCAATATGTCGGGTAAAGAAAAATAACAAAATAGATCACTTAAAAACCTGTATTTTGAAGTTTATTTGAAGAGGATTTCCCCCAAAAATTATGTTCGGGCAAATACTTGCTTGCACTACAATTTTAATACCGATAATAAGTCTATTACTACTATTCCTGCTGCTGCTGTAACTGCTGCTGCCGCTACTACTACTACTATTGCTGTTGATATTGCTGTTGATAGTATTATTATGTCCATCAGAATCAGAGGTGGATACAGTTTTAGCAGTGGCAATAGTGTCGTGCTAGCAAGACAAGTAGTGGAAGTAGTGGCGGTAACAAGACAAGCAGTGGCAGCAGTGGCGATAACAAGACAAGCAGTGGTAATATTGTCGTGGTAATAGTCACGCCTTCTCATTTGTATCATTGGCTTTGTACTTGTGGTACTTTGCATGATGTGAAATCCTTATTTGTGACATGCATGCTCTGTTTGCTAGATATTTGTGGGACATCACTTTTGGTCTCGAAGAATGAAGTCGTATAGTATGTATGGTGAATGTTTCTTATCTTGAAATCATGCATGGAGGAATTAAAACAACAACAAGACCAACAAACAATAAGTCTTACATATTGTCTCCGAGTTGCTTTAAATTAGAGCAAACATTAATTTGATTCATGCGACAATATACGATATTCATATCGCGAAGTCGCAGTCACTATACTTTACACCTTCACGCTTGTGTTTTGATATTATATTGTATGTTATAGCTAGAAGCCTATTTGATATAACTAAATAGAGTGACTCTTTGTACTGGATATAGAAAAAGGTACCAACAAGGGAAGTGACTTCAAAATATTAAGACTAAGCTTCCCATATTTAACTAATGATTTACCATTAGGACATAAACTTTTGCATGACCTACATTTGTGCCGGATTTTCTGAAAATGCCTTTAGTTCGCAGTTATTTTGAAGAAAGCCTATTTCAAAGAGGAAACTAAGTTGTTCATGCTGAATGCCCTCTATTGATATTCAGCTGCCTTGGTGGCTATTGTACAATTATTATCATTACGTAATTATACAGTTGGCCATTAATGGTATGATTTGGTTGGATGGCCCATTTATAATTGTAATTTTTTAAAACTGAATGATCGTTAACATTTTATTCTTTGACAAAAGGTTAATGTTGTATCTTCAATACCTGCTTAAGATTGTGGACATCTGCACTTTTATTCTAAATTCTGATATGAGAATATAAATCTTTACTATGCAGCGTCGTTTAATTAAAAATATACACGTGTAGGATCTACTCCTTAAATGCAATGACAGCTTTATTCATTTAGAATATATCAGAATAAAACGAACTGCTTGTGAAAAACTCGGTTTTATAAAATGTAAAATATATAACAAATTCGGTGTTTTCGAAAATCTTTGTTCTGTGTAAGAAAAAATATCAAAGAGACAATTTTTTTTGTTTTATATTGTTTCATCGATGCATTTCCTTACGATTAAGGTATAACCATAGTTATAAGCTCGTCTCGTGTGTAAGCAGTAATGTTTCTTTCACATTTGTTGATACCCAATTTCGCTTTGAGACTGGCCGTTCACTATGAACGTATTGTTTTGCATTCCATCTCCATGGTTATCATGCTGAGCTACATACTAACAGCATCGGACACAAGTTGAATACTTATAGGCATTAATTCTTCATTAACTAACATACACTCGAACAGGTCAAATTTCGGGATTCGCCTTTCTGAACAAATTTAAGTTCAGTGCAAGTTTAGTCCATTGCGACAGGCCGACAAACGGCTTCAAAGAATTCGAAGCTTTTGCAGATGTTCATAAGGTTGGATTTAAATTGGACATGTTTCGATATTATATTATCAAAGTTGCAGTATCTATGAATATCGAGATAGAAGCTTGATTTAAATTTAACCAAAGTAGAGTAGTTATCGAGTTGTAAAGCAATTTGTCCCCAGAGAAAATTGCACAAGACTGACTAATTCGTACACGTGTTTCTCGTGTACCTCCATAAAATCAGAATATATCTTCAATATCTACTTCATAATCTAACATTGTTGTTTTGTCTTATCTTCTTCCAACAGTTCCAAAATAAAGTTAATTGCAACAGCAACTTTGTAAACAAATAAGGATTTGACAAGGTGACGTCATATCTATACCTCTCAAGGCGACTCTGTTGCTCTTTCCTCACATGAATGTTTCAAATTAATCAACAGTATGTTTATGATTGTTTAGTGAATCTGAATACTAGTTTGGTGTATGTTTAATTAGAATATTTATTCAGGTAACACATAAAGGTATGAGTGTTTTTTGTTTTGTTTTGTGTTTCATTTAAGAATCCGGGATAAAAAAGAAAAGAATTTCCCAGACGGGATTGCCAGAAAAATTCGGTTTAATGACTCAGATTGTATGGATCAAAATAAAGCGTGTGTGTGATTTGGATTTTTAACGTAGCTACAACAATTTTTCAGTCATGTCGCTACGATGTATTCAGTGTGGCAGTTCATAGTGATGGTGAGAACTGGGCATCATGCCGCGATGCTTGTAGCGTGATGTCCCATTTAGTCACATTATCCAGACACCAGGTCGACCAGTCCTAACACTAACCTAGTAATGCTGAGTGCCTGGCGAAGCAGCTGTTTGTGCCATTTGGTATGGATTGTTTTTAAGATGTTTCTCACATCCGGTACACGACGAAGGACAGAAGTAGTCGAAATTACACTGTACCAGAGCAGAGCATATTGCTTTCCTTCTTTTCAGGGATAACAGTAGCATTTACGTTTTAAAATGTACTATTGACTATGCATTAGCCCAAAAGTAGATTATCTATCTATCTATCGGTCTGTCTGTCTGTCTGTCTATCTATCTATGTATCTATCTATCAATCAGTCTGTCTGTCTGTCTACCTCTCTCTCTCTCTCTCCTATGTGTGCTGATATATATATATATATATATATATATATATATATATATATATATATATATATATATAAGAGTTTTCAGAATTGATTTAATTAATTAAATTTTCAGATTTGATTAAGTGCATCTTGCAGGTTATCTTGAATTCTTTGATTTTGTATAACTATTGTTCGTTCGTGCCTAATACGATGCTTTCTTTTCTTTCTCAAATGTAATGATATTTTGTTGCCTGGAAGTCAAAGATTGCAGGATTTCAAGTTCTTCTCCGAGCTTGATCGGGATCCTATTGCGAAAACGTGACAGCACTGTCATCTGCATATAGAAAAAGCTTACAATGAAACTCTATGCTTGTTACCATATCATTCACTATACATAAAAATAGAACAGGTCCTTAATTGCTAACATGAGGTTCCTTCACATTATATTGTTGAATGTCTGGATTCTGCATTGCTAACACTGACAATACGTGTATATTTGTTAAACATAATTCATACCACTCCAAATTCTACAAATTTATTGGACAATATTTCATGGTTCGCTGTGTCAGAATTTTTGGTAAGAGAAGCATGATCATTTTAATGTAGAAACCTTTTGACGTTTGAACCTTAATGTGATCAAAACGAAGTATATATTTACAGCAGGGTAAATATCTCCTAAAACCAGACTGTAGTTCAATCTTATTCGATTTATTTATTATTTTATTGTGTCGTTTATGTATATAGATATCTCCAACACTATAAATTGTTTATGTTTTGTTCTAGTTTCGTGCGTGTAATCGTTATGTCTGACTTTGTTTCATTGAAAATGGGCTCGATAGATTCCTAACACGCTTGTGTTGGTTTCATGCCAGCATGGTACTGTGGCTTGCAATATATTCTTTCATACAGCGACCATTTATTGTGTGAATTAAACGGGACACAATTAACGTGCGTGCTCACGCGCTCGCGTGTGTATGTGTGTGTGTGTTTGTGTGTGTGTGTGTGTGTGTATGATCGCGCTGATTGCCAATCTGCTACATGAAAAACAAAATCCATGCTTGTCCAACGTATTCTAACAACATGACAGATATTGTATTCTTACGCGTAGCTAATAGCTTCCATCAGTATTTGCCACATTTTCCAGCATGTAACTCCATTATAAATGCACTTTAGATCATCCGATTGATGGAATACAACCTAATCCCACACTTTTAGCGTAGCTTCCTTCAGATTAAAGGATTGTTCAGAGGAAACATTCCCAACACTAATTTACTGTTAAGTGATGGCTCCAGGCTATATCTCCTATGTGCATGACTTCAAAGTTAATCACGATAATTCAATCGTGATTAAGGTACAATAAAACTGCATTTCAATAGATTTTACCCCTCAGGCCTCTGGTAGAATTATAAAATTATCGCCTAATGAAAGTTTATATTCGTCAATTTACACATTATAACGTGCATTAGGACTAATGTTATAACTTAAGTGGGTTGTTTTTAGTAGCACATTAATATTTGAAAATATTTTTGAAAATGTACGTGTGTACTGGGCCTTATGTGGATTGTCAATATTTGATGAATCCTCTGAAACATGAAAATATCGGTATAAAAGGCAACGTAAAAGGCGTATGTATGTATGTATGTATGTATGTATGTATGTATGTATGTATGTGTGTGTGTGTGTGTGTCTGTAGGTAGGTAGGTAGGTAGGTAGACTGAATTGCTTAGAGAAATTTCCTTGTGATTTTGAAGTTTTGACTCATATAAAATTTACACAAGTTTACCATTTTCATACATGTGACAACGTCATATAAGTAACGCATCTATGATGAGCTACGTCAATTTTTAATGTGGAGGTAGAAACAGGACGTTGAACGTTTCGTAGATTCAGGACTGTGTCGTGTATTTTATGTGAGGACCTGTTGCATATTATCCAATCTTGAAATCTTGATAGTAAACGTTTGATTTATGTGTTTCTTCCAAATTCCTGAATGGCATGCATGAGAGGAGAAACAAACTGTCTCCAATGTAGAACGAAACGAACAATTAAGATCCGACTGTAGTACTGGATTTTATACCACATATTTGGCTTACACGTTAGTCATTGGCTTCATTAATACCATACTAGACTTGCTTTTTTATTTTCTCGTATATCCGTTTATTTTAATCATACGATATTGTCCAGTTCCTGCTATCAAATTAAAACATCTATGAAAAAGCCAGATAGTTGAAACTTTAAGACTTTGGCAGAAATTAAGCTTTAATATCGAATTGTATCGAAAAGAGATACGCAAGTGCTACTCGGTTTGTTTGATCAAATGAAAACAGCAATGAAAGGAGGGCATTATTTGCAGCTTTGATGACTGTTTCTGAGATTAATTGCATACGTTTTCTGCCACATATAAAGGAAAATCTTAAAATCTTTTTGTAAGAGAGACAACATTTTCTGTTTAGCATTTGTGTTCAAATTAAAACTGTTGTCTCTTATACTGTCGAGCATTAGACTATTGTTCAGATCAATACCGTTGCCTTCTACGCCATATTGTTTAATTTGACTGCCAGCACACTCTTAAAGAAATTTTTTCGGAAATACAGAACGTCTAGTTTTCTTAAACGTTGATGCAAAGTAATCTGTAAACTAAAGACTCTTCAATATCAATCTGCTCAACGCAAGTATTATATTTCGTAAAGGGGGAATTTTCAATTAATTAGTAAGACCATATGTTGACATTTGATCATTTGGAATTGTTCTCAGTATTAGAATTGTGTTAATGACTGTAAAGATTTGTCACCCCATTATCCAATGGTCAGCACTGTGCATTATAACTGGGACAGATCATCTGGACAGTTTAATCTCCTTAAGAGCAAGTGTTTGCTTTATTTTAATTTGATGATGCCCAAAGTATCCAGCAATTACAATGAAATTTCCAAAGTAGCCAGCAAGTACCATGATATGCACAAACTACCCAGCAAGTACCATGTAATGTCAAAGTACCCAGCAAGTACCATGTAATGTTCAAAGCACCCATCAAATACCATGGAATGCTTAAAGTACCTAGTACCATGTTGTGCTCTAAGTACCTAGCAAGTACCGCGGTACGCCCAAAGTACCCAGCAAGTAATTTGTCATGCCCAAAATACAAAAGAGATACCATGAAATTACCAATGTACCCATCAAGTATTATGGAATGGTTAAGTGCCCAGCAAGTACATGTACTCGTTGTGTTTTTTAAAGACGGTTTAATAGATGCTCCATTTTTCTTAAAGTATTGACCGACAGTTCGAAAAACAGCACGATCATAAACAGTCCAAGGATGCACGTAAAAATAAGGACGTGTAAAGTACTGTTTTAAACACGGATTCTCTGATACGTGCTGGTTAAACGTGCCAGCCTCTGGGCGATGATGTTCACTAAAATATTCGTTCCGGAAATAAATCTTAAACACAGATTGAGTACGATAAAAAGTAAATTATTTATCTCTTCCTTTGATTTTTCCTTTCAGCATGCATCATCCATTTCTTTTTAATATCGCCATCTTTTAAACTAAGACATGGCATAGAAGAATCCAGACAAAACATGGCTTGTAAGGTTCAATAGAAAAAATAACCCCTACCGCGTCCTTGCCCACCCCGACCCCAACATCCCAAACCAGTATGTGGTTGTTCATGTGTTCATAAGTTAAACTGGGTTAAAACTAGTTGATAGTGTTATAAATATTGGCTTTCGTCCATAATAATATTTAATTTGTATTGTGTTGTCTTTTGTGAATGATTATACATGTATATTTAATTTTAATTGTGTGATTGACATTTATCCAAGCTTGAGGGTAAGAGTTGGGCCCACATATGTTTAATGTAGCATAGCGTAAACGTGTTTGCTAGGTATGGGTTCTAGATACAGCCTTGACTCCGACTTTAGAATTTCTAGATTTTCTAGAAACAAATTTTATTTACAGTTCGATGGAAATTTCCATTATGATGACTCTCAAGCTGGTCTTCAGATCGTGTCTTAGGTTTTATATTAATTTGATTACATTAAAATTACTCTTTCCATATCTTAACATCAGTCTTAGCTGTATTCGTTTGAGAGGATGTAATGTATTTATTTTAATTATTCACTGGAATTACAAAGTGCTGATTATTCTTAATTCGGACTAAATCATTATTTGGGGATTATTGTGAATTAATTCAAGGACATTTTGGATTATATCATTGTGATATTTCAAGACTATTAGTACATCAACACTGTTCCAGCTTGTTGATTCTTAAGAGGTTAATAATTCAAAGATTGAAATTTACAAAGCGTGTTGGTTTTTGCTCTTTTTTTGTTACATTGTTTAAGGCCATATAGTTTTAACATTTGCAACGAATTCAATTTATGGATGCTAAAAAGGAACACTACACGTATACTGTGTGCATGTCTTACATCAGTACATACTTTAACAATCACTGCATATAAATATTAACAATTACAGCAACAGAAACAACATGATGATTAATTTATCCACATTGTAACCTCGACAGATGCTCTAATATCAAGCATCCGCTTCCGACTAGAAATCATTTAACCCTGTTCATGGAAACGTCAACGTTGTTTTTCATATGTCTCAAAGCAAATAAATTAAGGGGCTGGTTGTCATAAATCTAGTTACAAAAAGCTAACTCATTTTAAGGCAGAGGAACACTATAAGAAATCGGTACAAAATCTAATTTATCTAAATTTTGAAAGGCAGTGATGGAGAGAGAGAGAGAGAGAGAGAGAGAGGGAGAGAGAGAGAGAGAGAAGTGGCCACAAGATACAAGATGGAAAGGATATAATATATATGAAAGATAGACACACGTATATAATCATTCACTCGGACAGTCACGACATTTAAAGCAACATACGACTCACAAGTTACCTCCCTTCATGAATGATTTATGAGTTGTACTGATAAAGAGAGTAGCGGCAACACAAGATTCAAACACTGAGATATATCAGTATAAAAAGGCATCGGGTTTCATGATTTTATAAAGTCTCCAATATTCTGGCTTGTAGAGTGATAACAGGGAATTTTAATTGCGTGACTTTTGAAGATGATCATAAGCAGATTATTCCCTATTCAATATATGGCTTCCAAAGATTAAAGCTCTCGTATTTCATAACGATCATCTTGATAATCAGCCATTAACACGTCGTTCGGTGTAGGCTCTCAGACAGATATTCTCAGTGATAATACCTCAATAATGAAAACATCATGAATATGGAAAACCTCTTAAAAGCAGTTTATTCCTGGTTGTCTGTTAGCAAATTACCTGTAACACAGCCTGGGTGTTACAGTGATATTTTAATGCGAATCTAAATATGTCTTCAATAGGAGCTCTCAACAAAGCGTCTATTCCCAAGTGCAGACAAATCAACATGACTGTTATGTCCTCGCTATTTATTAGTAAAAGGTATGTATACGTGACGGCTGTCCTGTGCCCAAGTCTTATGCTACGTGTTTAGGCTCTAAAAAACAGTAAACTAGAAACAGTGAAAACAACAAGCTTTGAAAAATTTAACAAAAAATGTATTTCCCTGGAGAAACACTGTAAAAATGAAGAAAAAAAAGAACTTACAGTTTTAAGAAATCAAATCCAGAAATAATACTACTAAACCGAGAACGTAAGTATAGTCATTCTAATCAGAGAGATATGTACTACTTGTAAGCAAGCTGTCCTAAGAAAGATGTACCAGGTAGCAAATATTTGGACATACAATGTAATTTTTAAAAGAACTCGGACAACATGTATGACGAACTATCAAACATGCTGTGAAAGTTTTTGTGTTATGTATATTTAATTTAATTTATATTTGATTAATTCAACTGTTTGTAAGTTTCAAAATCGTTTTATTTTTAATTTTATTACATGTCAAAATAATGTAAGTTTGTTTACTAGGAATTTCATACTGTCCAGAAATTAGTTAGACCTGATTGTTTAGTTGTGAAAACCGAACTTTGTCTCTTTTGCTGACATAGTTCATGGCCTTGATTGAGAATGATTTAAACGACTTCCTTTTTTAATTCATTCTGAATTAAGGCTGTACAGGAATACGTGACCTTAGACATGTAAATAGCCCCTAAACTGTTTTGGAATGTGATCACGTGACCCTCATACATGTATCTTTTTGCGCATTATTTGACTGCATAACCTTTGTCTATAGAGAAATAATCTCTGTTGGGCTTTTACTTTGGACACTGAAAAGTGTTTCGTTGTGACCATTTGAGTCCAAATTTTAATTTTTGGAATTCTTACTTCTTTTTCCTGGAAATATTTGAGTGGTCATACTGAATTTTTGGAAAGAAACATTTCTTGAAAATTTATTCGGAAATTTCAATCACCGAATGCTATTGTCTATGGAATAACAAAGAACTGTAGATACTACGGAACTATACTTACTACAGTATACGTCATCGCCTTCCATTTTTGACTTTTTCGTCGGGACTCGAACTTGAATTTATTAGAACATTTCATTATTAGGACTTCTAAAATTTAATTCGTAGATTATTCTTGGATTAGTATTGAATTTGATTCTTAAAACCGTAAGTTCTTATTGTTTTCATTTTTATAGTATTTTTTCAGGCAAATTATTTATTTGTTAAATTTTTCAAAGCTTGTTGTTTTCACTCTCTCTTTTGTTACTGTATATTCGAGCTTAAACACGTAACATAAGAATTGGGGCCTCGTTCAAGAATTCATAAATTTTGGTTAAAATATTTCAGAAAAATCACTTGAATTTTCCATGTTTTTGAAAACTTTTGTGAAATCGGCAAGCTTTTTCTAAAATGTCATTAAACGTAGAAACCTCTATTTCAAGTCCTAGCCAGGACCAATAGGACCTTTTCAAAAAAGATAACGAATCTTCGGAATTCAGAAATTATAAAAGATTTGGACCAATTGTTAGTTGAATATGAGCACTTATTTCCAGATGTTCCTACAAGAACAACAACATTTTCCATGACACTGAAATTGTACAATTCAAACAACACTCGTACAGGATGAACCCTCTCAAACAGGAATACTTGAAAAATAAGAAAGTCAGTATTTGCTGGAGAATTATTTTATTGAGCCCAGCAAAAGTAATTGGAGTTTCCGTATGTCTACTGCTTATAGGAAGGCGAATAGTGTGACAAAAACAGATTCTTTTCCATTACCAAGAATCGATGACTGTATTGATAAGATTGGAAACGCCAAGTAAGTCTCCAAACTAGACCCTCTGAGATGATTGTGGCAAATTCCACTAACGGAAAGAGCAAAGGAAATTTCGGCATTCGTGACTCCAGATGGATTTTATCAATATAAAGTAATGCCGTTTGGGATGAAAGGGACGCCATGAATATGATTACCTTTTGTCTGGAGAATTGTGATGCTTACATCGATAATGTCATCATCTACAAACGACACCTGGAAAGAACATTTAGCATCGATTCGGAAATTCATTGACAGACTCACAGATGTAAGTTTGAAAATTAATTTATCCAAAAGTGAGTTCTGCCGTGGTAGTGTAACCTTTCTAGGGCATATTGTGGGACATAGACAAGTTAAACCTATAAATGCTAAGGTCAAGGTTATCTCTGACTTCCATATGGCTGTAAATAAAAAGCAGCTGATGCGCATTTTAGGTATGACTGGATACTATTGGAACTTTTGTTCCAATTTTTCTGTAATTGCTGAACCTCTGACAAATGTATTGAGTAAGAAGAACAATTTCCTTTGGACTGAAACATGTCAGGAGGCTTTTGACAAGTTAAAAGCAATACTTAAAGGCGCGTCAGGTCTTACAGATCCAAATTTCAGCCAATCATTTAAACTGTCTGTTGATGCAAGTGATGTTGGTGTTGGAGCAGTTTTGATTCAAGAAGATGAAAATGGTATTGATCATCCAGTGTGCTATTTTTCTAAGAATTTAAATAAGCACCAGAGAAATTATTTTACAATCAGGAAGGGATGCTTGGTTTTGATACTGGCATTACAACATTTTGAAGTTTACCTTAGTTCAGCTCCTTCTTCGATTATTGTGTTTAGTGACCACAACCACCTTACTTTCATCGGCCAGATGAAAAACAAAAAATAAAGACTACTAATATCGAGTTCGTTGTTACAGGAATATAATATTGACATCTGGTACATCAAGAGAAAAGATCATTTAATAGCAAATGCACTTTCCCGTGTACAACAATGTACTGTTTCATGTACACTGTGTGTAATTCATAAGAGTTCTTTTTAATTTCATGTATAATTACCCCATGTTAAAAATAAAGCTTTATCATATAAATCTTTCTTTTTCTTTGTGGGGTAATCGTTATGTATATTTGATTTAATTTAATTGTTTGTAAGTTTTAAAATCTTTTTACTTCTTAATTTCATTATATGTAAAAAAAATTTAGTTTTGATTGCTAGGAACTCAATATTTTTTCAGATAATAGTTTGACCTTGACTCTTCAGTTGTAAACACCTAAAGCTGACTTAGTTCGCGACTTTTACTCAGAAATCTCTGAGACAAGTAAACAAATTTTATTTTTATCTTAGTCTTAGAGTAACATGATTGGTTTTTGTCAAGGTCATACCGGGGCTAAGTGCTTTTAGATATAAATACTTCTCGAAGATTCTTGAAAGTTGGCCCTCATCCGGGAATCTGTTTTGCTTTTCAAGTTACTGTATAATCTTAAAGGTGTGGTTTTGTTGTTTAGATTAGCAGTTATTTTTTATCCCAATTATTTGGATTCAAAAGGATTAATCCTTTTCCTAGAGATATTTGTGTGCTCATACAGATTTCTTGGACAATGACAATTCATTAAATTTTATTAGGAAATTCTAACATGGAATTATATTTTATATTTTGTATGTGTGAAGACAAAACTATGTATGCTTTCAAATATGTGAAATCCATAAAAATAAAGACTTGTTTTAATTCTTAACCATTTTTAAAACCGTTTACACGTACAAAAATCTAGAATCTAAACATAGATGGAATCGAACGAATATAGACTCTTCTAAAAACGCATGCACCCCAAGTCTATCACAGCGAGATATTGCCCTCGTGACATCACTGAAAGCCAAACATGGAGCAGACCTTTTATAATTAAATGTCGACCTCTATCGTGGATATTCGATTAGAAACCACTTTGAAAAATGCACAGTACTCATGGCTCAAAGTTAGATAAAGAAAAAAGCTCGACGGCCTGGATTTTTATCTTTGAATCTATAATACATATTATTTAAAGGGAGAGGAAGCATGTATATCCCCACTTATATGATAGAGCATGTGATACATTGACATATTTTTAAGATATTGAGGATACGAGGTAACATATGAAGTGCCTAATATAAGGACACGTTGTAACACAGGAAGTGCCTGATATAATTTAAGGATACACTATAACATGAAGTACCTGATATAACTATACGCTGTAACATAGGAAGTGCCTAATATAAGGATATGCTATTATATCAGAGTACTTAATATCTCTGTTCATTTTACTAAACTATCTGAGTGGAAGAAATGTAATGCAGATATATTTAAACAGTATAAGAACTTCAAACAGAAAAACGTTTATTAATATATATATGATACCAAAACGAACATTTTCTGATTTTCCATTTGATCTTTGTAGACCCCACGTTAAACAGTTTCCAGAAATAAAAACATCTTGCGATTTACAGAAGGGATTTTCAATTAAATCCGAGAAACATTTTAATGATCCTAAAAGAAAATCATTCACTAATATGTGTACTTTTATTTTTTTACGGATATTTCCACAAAGTGGGACCGGGTGAATCATATCAGTCAACTGAGACCCGCGATCCTCTGTCTTACTGATCATCTAAATAGTGTATGGCACTCAAAATTCCGAATTGAACGTTTACAGTTTAAATTTCTCCCGCTTTAAACACATGAATGCTGTATTAACTTTAGAATTATTTGATTAACACATTAAGGTTATATTAACTCTGCCAGGCTTTGATTAACACATCAACATTGCATTAACTTTACAAATCTTTGATTAACACATCACCATTACATCAATTTTACAAGTCTTTGATGAACACATTAAAATTGCATTAACATTACAAGTCTTTGATTATTTGACGTAAAGGCGCATACAACTATATAAGCAAAGATTTTCTCGTGATCAAGTATTGACATGAAATCCTTCAGTACAACTAATTCTAGAATTTTTAAGTTAAAATGTCCTCGCCATTTATTTATTACCCTCAATTAACGATTATAAATTGCAGGAATTCAAGGGTGAAACTTATAGGCTTGCCTCAATCATGACATCAATAAATTTATAAAACTGAATGACCATTCAAATGGTTGTACAAATGTTTGGTATATTTTTTCAGATGGGTAATTCTTGATAAAGATTTGTTAAAAAACATTAACATATCGGTGTCGGGACAGGGATCAAAATGAGATTCTTTTGGCTTGCTTTGATACACATTCAGTCACTGTGAAAAGGAAGCGATGAACATAATCTTCCCCATGGGGAAGACGGATACCTATAACCTGAGGGAAGGGGATTTGAACCTACTACGATGCTTGCTTATTGGTACAATTATTGCTCTCCGCTAGTTGGGCTTCCTTATTGTGTAGAAACATGTGTGGAATATTTCTTCCTCATCCATCACATGCTATTTATTCGCGAATATTAACCATCCGGGTGCATAATGCACATCGATGACTGCGCATCGATGACGTACAGAATGGCTTCAGAATGGCTGCACGTGAACGTGCATATTCCTTTTGTGAGATGGATTATTTAAGCCATAGTAAAACAAGGGATAAATATAAGAAAATAAAGAAAGTGATTTGGTGCAGGATAGAAAGGGTAAGAATTTGTAGGCTAGGATGAGGCTTTCCGACTTTCTGACAACAAATTCTGATTATGGGAGTGGAATTTCCGTATTTTGTTCTAATTTCTCACTGAGAAATAGTATTGTAAAAAAGACAGACTATCGACAGTATGGCTATGCATGTGAAAATACAAAGTATTTTTTAAACCTAGTGCGGTACTCGAAGAACTTGGTTTACAACAAAGAACATTGTTGAAACAAGAAGTACTTTTTATAGGCAAAGGAAATCTTAAATAAAACTTCAAGAAACATGGCAGTCATTCATGACATCACCGAAATAATGGCATCATTTACAGTGTCAGTGTGTGCAATATAAACTTCTCATGTTGGCAAATTACATTACACATATACATGGGTATGAGAGCAAAGGCAGTCCGGTTTTCCGTACTTTACAACTCATCTACATTTTTGCAACGTAATAAGAGAGTAAATGCAGGTTTTGGATTATTGCAGGAATACTTACTTTGTAGATGATTGGCTTTATTAAAAATATTTATATCCCATTACATAAGAAACATAAGAAAAATATTTAGGTATGCTGATTCCATGTTAACTGCGCTTAATAGCTGTAAAAAAATGTCGTTTTTAGTCAATGAGCTTTATACGTAAACCCAGTTCTCTCATGCAAGGATTAAGATCACATGAATGGAACGTCAGCACTATTTAGGGTAATATGTTTGATTTAGTTGTTGGAAAAATGGAAAATTATTGCTCGATAATGATAATGTACTGTTCAGAAGAAACGTAACATTATTGATGATTTATGCGATAACATTTTCGTTCAATGCTAATGTGATACAGCTCGCAGATCTCGCAGCTTATAAAATGACAAATACTTTAAATAGACTTGAGGAGAAAAACAAGACTGTCTCTATAAAGCTTGTTTCGAATGAATGCGTAGAAGATGAATGAACGGAAGTCGTGCGGATTTTCTTTGATCACAAAACTTTTGAAAGTCAGTATTTTGCGGTGAGATATCTCCCAATATATGCAAATTATCAGTTTCGCCTAACAGACAACTTTGGCTCTTCTAAATCCGTTACTGATTAGAAGATTGCAGTGGGTTTGTTTTTAACAAAGCCCTGCTTAATTGGGAGATCTATCATCTTGGACACGATTAAATTAAAGTAGATCAATCTCTGAAAAAAAACACCAAAGTTTTCAAAGGAATTAGATAATATGTGCGACCTCTATTACACGAAAACCAAAGATATGATTGGGTAAGGCATAAATCAATAATTAATTTTATACGTATATTGCTTGCTTTATACGTATATATGCAGGATATAGCGAATGATTCGATGGTGACGGGTCGCATATTATGTTACCACTGAAGGAATAAGAATATAATTCAATAAAGTTATCCCTTATCAACATGGACGTTATTATTGAAACAAAACCTATATTTTATTGTTATCAATGCACACGTATAATACAAATAATAATCACGACAGCTTTGCCATCATCTTCATTTGATAATTACAGAATTACTCACAAGGCATTACATTTAGTTCAAACATATAAATACACAATATATATATATATATATATATATATATATATATATATATATATATATATATATATATATATATATATATATATATGTTTTTAATATACCTTAGTCTTTATATATATATATATATATATATATATATATATATATATATATATATATATATATATATATATATATATATATATTACGAGACTAAGGCATATTAAAAACATAAGAGAGATTACATGTACATCTAACCTATATCTTTCTCTTCTTGACAGCTTTACGCTAGTATAGAAATACATAATGTGGACGTTAATATAAATGAAGTATGCGTTTTGAAAAGCATGTGCAAAGGTTTTGTCGCAGAAGAGTATTTCAGTTTATGTTCCAGAATTTAAAACAAAACTAAATTTAAGATGATAAATTTCAGGCCGCGAATAACTAAAGTGTCATCTTTTAAAATTAATACCAAATCTTTATCCTAGTGTGCCGCATATTAGCGGGCTTCAGTTGTGATTAAAAAAATACATGAAGATAAAAACAATCTATTTATCAGTACATTCTTTGAATATTTGAGAGAGAGAGAGAGAGAGAGAGAGAGAGAGAGAGAGAGAGAGAGAGCAAATAGTTTCTAAAATGAAAATATTCGAAACATCCTGGTCGTTTAGCGCTCACGTTCAGAAATCAAGTCCCACCTACCCACCCACCCAAAGATGTGAGAAAAAGGAACATCTCACAAAGCAGTGAAACTTAGTTTTGGCGACTTTATTTCCATATTGTATGCAATCCATAAAAAGCCGAATTGTTTTCCATTCCTGTTACAAGCAAGTGAAGTTCACAAGATGTCATAAATAAGCCAAGAAATTTTCGAGTCTGACAGATGCTAAATACTATTCTTAGATAGACTTAGCAGTCATGGTATGATTACGTGCTTGCAAATAGATCGCGAAGAGACTGATATTTTAATTTATGCCAAATTCGAATGAGAAACTACTGACTGACACCAATGCCAGATGGAAATCATAGTCACATTACCATCAACGTAATCGCAGCACTTCTGAGAAGTTTATCGAGCTGCGATGGTTAATTGGATGATAGTATTAGAACAAATAGAACCAGTGTACATTTGTGGCAAAACAAGAAATAAATTTGTCTAAGTATTCCTTCTCATCATAGGCATTAGTTTGGACATGACGCAAAGTGGGTGATATTCGTTGAACAAAGATAGATATACCTAACTACCTACCTGCCTGCCAGCCTACCAGCCTACCTATCTACCTACCTGCCTGCCTACCTACCTACCTACCTACCTACCTACCTACCTACATACATACATACATACAGATGGGTTCTCTACGCCGAACCTTACTTGGTCGAAAAAGAAGCAGTTTTATGTAAAAAGAAATGCAGGCTGAGAATTACTTTCCTACAATAATAACAATCCGTTTATCGAAACAAATTATCTAACATTTTATTTCATCAGGCAATGATCACTATTTTAGAGCTTTATCCAGCTGAGTTCACGCACAAACACGCGCTTTATTTTTGTTCTCATAGATTTCCAGTCATCCGGGTATCCTGGGTTGTCGATTCAAATACTAGTGATTTAACCGACAGCCCAGTTTCTCCTGATTTTGCCCGTTGGTTTTCAACCATACGTTTTTACACTTAAAATTCGGAAGTCTTGAAGAGGGACATGCTTATCGTAATGATTCTGGCGAGTGATGGTGTTGAATGGTTTTTTTTTTTTTTTTACACCAACATGGTGTTTCTCTTCTACCTTGGACTAGAAATAGTTCCACTTAGATGCCAGTCAAGATTGCTACGTCTATATTTTGAATGCTATAACGCTAGAACCATTACATATCTATGAACATTAAGTTATTCCAGATGTTACAATATGTTTTGAGAATGATTAATGATTAATAAATAGCTACTTAAATTACAAATACTCGACGTCCTTCAAGTTTTAAGTCGTGATATCGCTAAAGACTGTGTCATGTGATCAGAAGTAATATATCATTTGTCGAAGCTTATCGGATTTTTCTGTTATGACGGTGTGTATTTTGATTTATCTCAAACTAATTAGCCTTAGAAACACAAACGAACGTCAGCTTAAGATTAGCTTATATTACCAGCAGTAACGAAAGACGCATATCTGCTTATTAACTTTTCCAATAAATTCTTGTGGTTGTGTAAAATGTTAGCACGCTGCAAAACTTTAAATATTTTAAATAAGATAACTTTTGCATACATGTATTTTGCGAGAATTTAGTGCAGTTTGTGCTTTTTTGTTCCAACTTTTCGGACACGTCACTGGTTTATGCAGCGTTCGTCATTGATCTGCAACGAGCAATTTTGTCCCCAGTAACAAAGAACTGCGTACACTTTACATAATTATCGTGTTCACTGTGTCATTGTTATTTTCCCAAACAGAAGGCTTTAGCTAGCAATGGTTTATATTCCCATGCGGTCGTGTCTTATTTGTGTAGCATACTAGATCTGAATAAATATACATTATTATGTTCTACGTCACGTGAGATCGTCGACGTGCATCTTGTACCATGTCAACTTTCAACATCTCAGCAACGTGCTTATGGTTTCAAACAGGCATTAGACAATTTAGGTGGCGTTTGTTTGGTAATTCACACAGGCGGTATACAATTTGTTTGGTAATTTAAACATGCATTAGATAATTTAGGTGTCATTTGTTTGGTAATTCAAACAGACGTTAGACAACTTATGTATAAATTGTTTGGTAATTCAAACAGGCAATATACAATTTAGGTATAATTTGTTTGGTAATTCAAACAGGCATTAGAAAATTCAGGTATAATTTGTTTAGTAATTCAGACAGGCCATATACAGTTTAGGTGTCATTTGTTTGGTAATTCAAACAGGCATTATACAGTTTAAGTATCATTTGTTTGGTAATTAAAACAGACAATACACAATTTAGGCGTCATTTGTTTGGTAATTCAAACAGGCAATATGCAATTTAGGTGACGTTTGTTTGGTAATTCAAACAGGCAATACACAATTTAGGTGGCGTCTGTTTGGTAATTCAGACAGGCAATATACAATGCATGTGTCATTTGTTTGGTAATTCAAACAGGAAATATACGATTTATTTAGCATTTTTGGTAATTCAAACAGGCAATATACAATTCAGGCATAATTTGTTTGGTAATTTAACTTTAGTATGTTTATTGTGTTATTAAGTTCAAACAGGGAATAGACAGTTGAGGTGTCGTCATGTTTTGGTAATTCAGACAGGCAATATACAATCTAGGTAGCATTTGTTTGGTAATTTAACTTTGTTATGTTTATTGTGTTATTCAGTTTATAATGTTGCACTAAAAAACTAAAACAGTCATCATTATACAAATATGGGAGTTGTGCAGTCTCTTGTACAGAAATATGATTAAACATGAGAATGATCTATATATCGTCGATGCGAATCCTACAAGACTGTATATTATATTTTGAGGTTAATCGTACAAGACTGTATATTATATTTTGAGGTAAATCCTACAAGACTGTATATTATATTTTCAGGTGAATCCTACAAGACTGTGTATTAGATTTTGAGATGAATGCTACAATACTGTATATTATATTTTGTTGCGAATCCTACAAGACTGTATATTATATTATGAGGTGAGTCGTACAAGACTATATATTATATTTTGAGGTGAATTTTACAAGACTGTATATTATATTTTGTGGCGAATCCTGCAAGACTGTATATTATATTTTGAGGCCAATCCTACAAGACGGTATATTATATTTTGAGATGAATTCCTACAAGACTGTATATTATATTTTGTGGCGAATCCTACAAGACTGTATATTATATTTTGAGATGAATCCTACAAGACTGTATATTATATCTTGTGGCGAATCCTACAAGACTGTATTTTATATTTTGAGGTGAATCCCACAATACTGTATATTATATTTTGATGTGAATCCTACAAGAATGTATGCGAATTCTACAAGACTGTATATTATATTTTGAGGTGAGTCCTACAAGACTGTATATTATATTTTGAGATGAATCCTACAAGACTGTATATTATATCTTGTGGCGAATCCTACAAGACTGTATTTTATATTTTGAGGTGAATCCCACAATACTGTATATTATATTTTGATGTGAATCCTACAAGAATGTATGTGAATTCTACAAGACTGTATATTATATTTTGAGGTGAGTCCTACAAGAATGTATATTATATTTTGCTGTGAATTCTACAAGACTGTATATTATATTTTGAGGTGAATCCTACAAGACTGTATATTATATTTTGAGGTGAATCCTACAAGACTGTATATCATATTTTGAGGTGAATCCTACAACACTGTATATTATATTTTGTTGCGAATCATACAAGACTGTATATTATATTTTGAGGTGAATCCTACAAGACTATATATTATATTTTGTTGCGAATCCTACAAGACTATATCTTATATTTTGAGGTGAATCCTACAAGACTGTATATTATATTTTGTGGCGAATCCTACAAGAATGTATATTATATTTTGTGCGAATCCTACAAGACTGTATATTATATTTTGAGATGAATCCTACAAGACTGTATATTGTATTTTAAGGTGAATCCTACAAGACTGTATATTGTATTTTAAGGTGAATCCTACAAGACTGTATATTATATTTTGAGGTGAATCCTACAAGACTATATATTATATTTTGTTGCGAATCCTACAAGACTATATCTTATATTTTGAGGTGAATCCTACAAGACTGTATATTATATTTTGTGGCGAATCCTACAAGAATGTATATTATATTTTGGGGCGAATCCTACAAGACGGTATATTATATTTTGAGATGAATTCCTACAAGACTGTATATTATATTTTGTGCGAATCCTACAAGACTGTATATTATATTTTGAGATGAATCCTACAAGACTGTATATTGTATTTTAAGGTGAATCCTACAAGACTGTATATTGTATTTTAAGGTGAATCCTACAAGACTGTATATTATATTTTGCGGTGAATCCTACAAAACTGTATATTATATTTTGTGGCCAATCCTACAAGACTGTATATTATATATTGTGGCGAATCCTACAAGACTGTATATTATATTTTGAGATGAAACCTATAAGACTGTATATTATATTTTGAGGCGAATCGTGCAAGACTGTATATTATATTTTGAGATGAATCCTACAAGACTGTATATTATATTTTGTGGCGAATCCTACAAGACTGTATATTATATTTTTGGCGAATCCTACAAGACTGTATATTATCTTTTTGGCGAATCCTACAAGACTGTATATTATATTTTGAGATGAAACCTACAACACTGTATATTATATTTTGAGGTGAATCCTACAAGACTGAATATTATATTTTGAGGTGAATCCTACAAGACTGGACATTATATTTTGCGGCGAATCCTACAAGACTGTATATTATATTTCGAGATGAATCGTATAAGACTGTATATTATATTTTGACGTGAATCCTACAAGGTTATCTTATATTTTGAGGTGAATCCTACAAGACTGAATTTTATATTTTGAGATGAATCCTACAAGACTGTATATTATATTTTGAGGTGAATCCTACAAGACTGTATATTATATTTTGAGATGAATCCTACAAGACTGTATATTATATTTTGAGGTCAGTCCTACAAGACTGTATAGTATATTTTCTGGCGAATCCTACAAGACGGTATTTTATATTTTGAGGTGAATCCTACAAGACTGTATATTATATTTTGAGGTGAATCCTACAAGACTGTATATTATATTTTCAGGTGAATCCTACAAGACTGTGTACTAGATTTTGAGATGAATCCTACAAGACTATATATTATATTTTGCTGCGAATCCTACAAGACTGTATATTATATTTTGAGGTGAATCCTACAAGACTGTATATTATATTTTGTGGCGAATCCTACAAGACTGTATATTATATTTTGTGGCGAATCCTACAAGACTGTATATTATATTTTGAGATGAAACCTATAAAACTGTATATTATATTTTGAGATGAATTATTCAAGACTGTATATTATATTTTGAGGTGAATCCTACAAGACTGTATATTATATTTTGAGGTGAATCCTACAAGACTGTATATTATATTTTGAGGTGAATCCTACAAGGCTGTATATTATATTTTGAGGTGAGTCCTACAAGACTGTATATTATATTTTGAGGTGAATCATACAAGACTGTATATTATATTTTGCGGTGAATCCTACAAGACTACATATTATATTTTGAGGTGAATCGTACAAGACTGTATACTGTATTTTGAGGTGAATCCTACAAGGTTATGTTATATTTTGAGGTGAATTCTACAAGACTGTATATTATATTTTGAGGCAAATTGTGCAAGACTGTATATTATATTTTGAGATGAATCCTACAAGACTGTATATTATATTTTGTGGCGAATCCTACAAGGCTGTATATTATATTTTGTGGCGAATCCTAAAAGACTGTATATTATATTTTGTTGCGAATCCTACAAGACTGTATATTATAGTTTGAGATGAAACCTACAAGACTGTATATTATATTTTGTTGCGAATCCTACAAGACTGTATATTACATTTTGAGGTGAATCCTACAAGAATGTATATTATATTTTGAGGTGAATCCTACAAGACTGTATATTATATTTTACGGTGAATCCTACAAGACTGCATATTATATTTGAGATGAATCGTACAAGACTGTATATTAGATTTTGAGGTGAATCCTACAAGGTTATATTAGATTTTGAGGTGAATTCTACAAGACTGTATACTATATTTTGAGGCGAATCGTGCAAGACTGTATATTATATTTTGAGATGAATTCCTACAAGACTGTATGTTATATTTTGTGGCGAATCCTACAAGACTGTATATTATTATATTTTGTGGCGAATCCTAAAAGACTGTATATTATATTTTGTTGCGAATCCTACAAGACTGTATATTATATTTTGAGATGAAACCTACAAGACTGTATATTATATTTTCAGGTGAATCCTACAAGACTGTATATTATATTTTGAGGTGAATCCTACAAGACTGTACATTATATTTTGCTGTTAATCCTACAAGACTGCATATTATATTTTGAGATGAATCGTACAAGACTGTACATTATATTTTGAGGTGGATCATACAAGGTTATAGTATATTTTGAGGTGAATCCTACAAGACTGCATATTATATTTTGAGATGAATCGTACAAGACTGTACATTATATTTTGAGGTGGATCATATAAGGTTATATTATATTTTGAGATGAATCCTACAAGACTGTATATTATATTTTGTGGCGAATCCTACAAGACTGTATTTTATATTTTGAGGTGAATTCTACAAGACTGTATATTATATTTTGAGGTGAATCCTACAAGACTGTATATTATATTTTGCGGTGAATCCTACAAGACTGTATATTATATTTTGAGATGAATCCTACAAGACTGTATGTTATTTTTTGAGGTGAATCTTACAAGGTTATAGTATATTTTGAAGTGAATCCTACAAGCCTGTATATTATATTTTGAGATAAATCGTACAAGACTGTATATTATATTTTCAGGTGAATCCTACAAGACTGTATATTATACTTTGCGGTGAATCCTACAAGACTGTGTATTATATTTTGAGATGAATTCTACAAGACTGTATATGTATTTTGAGGTGAATCCTACAAGGCTCTATGTTATATTTTGAGATGAATCGTATAAGACTGTATCTTATATTTTGTGGTGAATCCTACAAGACTGTACATTCTATTTTGAGATGAATCGTGCAAGACTGTATATTATATTTGAAGGTGAATCCTACAAGAAAGTATTTTATATTATGAGGTGAATGCTACAAGACTGTATATTATATTTTGAGGTGAATCCTACATGGTCATATTATATTTTGAGGTCAATCCTACAAGACTGTATATTATATTTTGGGATGAATCGTACAAGACTGTATATTATATTTTGAGGCGAATCCTACAAGACTGTACATTCTATTTTGAGATGAATCGTGCAAGACTGTATATTATATTTGAAGGTGAATCCTACAAGAAAGTATTTTATATTATGAGGTGAATGCTACAAGACTGTATATTATATTTTGAGATGAATCGTACAAGACTGTATGTTATATTTTGAGGTGAATCCTACAAGACTGTATATTATATTTTGAGATGAATCCTACAAGAC
The DNA here is from genome assembly GCA_028554795.2 of Sinohyriopsis cumingii. Classification (NCBI taxonomy): domain Eukaryota; kingdom Metazoa; phylum Mollusca; class Bivalvia; order Unionida; family Unionidae; genus Sinohyriopsis; species Sinohyriopsis cumingii. Next base: position 113,701,202 of record CM068825.1, read on the forward strand.
TGTATATTATATTTTGAAGTGAATCCTACAAGACTGTATTTTATATTATGAGGTGAATCCTACAAGACTATATATTATATTTTGAGGTGAAAACTGATAAATATCTGGATTAAACCAACATCTCTACTTGATGAATTGTGTTGCCACAAAAAGTATCAAACATCGGCTCTAAACCCTCACTTGTCACAAATTAAATCGCCTCTAAAGAATTCGAAAACACATTCTAACACATGTGTATATACCTTAAGAAAGATAAGTGTGCATCCAGTACGATTCTGACATATACAGATACAAAACAATCACTTAAAACCTGAAGGCGATTGAGGTGGGTGGGTTTACTAGAGACTATACACCTAAATATAACCGTGGAAAACATAATCCGAAAGCTGGTTTATTGATGACAGTAATATCATGCCAAACTATACAATGTTTTTAAAGTCAAGTCTACTATCACCACTGAAGCTTGACTCGTATTTATTTTCATTATTTACAACGATTCTTTACTTGTATCTGTAAGAACCGCCTTCGGAGAGATCTAAATATTCAGGCATATTACATCAGCCAAATTTTAGCCAAGCATAAGTAAGGACCGAACATGGTTTCTCTCTTTGGGATGAGTAAAAGCATTTCCGGCTCAGCGGCGATGGCCTCGAATGGCAATGATGTATATTGCTCGGAAATGTTTGACCGACGAAACGTTTTGAAATTGTTTCAGAGCAAGGAACAAGAAAAACGGAAACTTCGCACAATGCACATGTGCTAAGTCTTCCAACATAATGTATTAGCTTCTAAAAACACGTCGGCACAATGCTGGTGATATAGTCCTCATGTCGTTCAAGGGTCTGGGACAGTGGCGTAACAGCCGCCCGAGCACGCCTTGCAACTGCCTCCGTGTAGGGATGGGAACAGACCCAGTGAGGGTCCAAACTTCCCATCAAACTGCCTATTGTTGGGGGCATAATTAAGTTTTGCGATAGGGTCAGAATTTCTTCCTACGCTACTAGTTTGGAGAATTTAATAAACTGCTTCTGCCAGTAAATAACGAAACTAAGAATTGCGTTGAAGGATTTCACATAGACGGAACAAACTCATAGGAAAAGCCTTGTGCTTCCAGGTTCTACGGTTATATTACCCAACCATTTTATCGGCCTGTATAAAGAAAGGACATTAAATAAATAATAGGCCCAACAAAACAGCGATTCCCTGCAGTCGTAAAACTTTTATACCACTCGGACATTGGTAGCGATTATGTTAAACTAGGTGTGCTAGGGATAGGTTGGTGGTGGGATGGAGTGGGGTGAGGCGTACAGTGAGTCATTACATTAATGAGTCATTGAAAACAAGGAAACCAGAATTAATATTTTTCCATTTATTTACAAAGAAGAATGCCTAATTCATTGTGTGGAGGGTCAGTTAATGAAAGCTCTTCCCTCCAATTGTACTTTTTTCTTTTCATAAAAAGTCATATTGTTATAGTATATATTTTACCGTCTCATCTCGTCGATTGACATACAAAAGGTTGGGGTTATCAGGAGTTTGGAAAATAGATTTTGCACGTATTTATTTTATATCAGATATTTCGAGCAAATCTGGTTCTAGTTTCCAAAACTATTCTCAACAGTTTTCCTAAAACTGAGATTTTACATTATCGTGATTAGATATTTCAGACAATATAAATTTTTTTCTCAGTTGTAGAGATGGCGGATTGGATTCAAAATAATTTTAATATTTTAAACTCAAACACATGGAGACCGTTGTTTGTTTTCTTTCTTGAAAAAGAGCTAATGAATTTCTCAAATTGGAGTAAATCCTCAGAATTTATTTACTCAGAAACTAATACTTGTATGCCTATTCAGTTCCCTGATACCTGCTAGATGTTTTGTGAGGAGAATGATTCTTGTCCAACCAAGCAATAACAGCGACATTTAAATTCTCACCCAACCTGAGCAAGACATTTCGAAGTGATTAGCGAAGTTGGGTCAATGTGGATAATCTAGAATGGGGTAATCTTAAGTCTTTTGTATATTATGTGGATTCCCTGCAAGTGAATCTTAGAGCTGCTGACATTATCTGCAGATAACGGAATCAACGAATGGTTCCACAGCTTCTACATGGGTAGGATCACATTTTTCTGATCTAGTAATACCAAATATATAATCTACAATTAAATTAACAAAATTATTTCTAGCTTCATGGCCAACTGTTAATACGTTATGGTTTAAGCATTTTTTTTAAAATAGTGTACCCTATTACTAATGAGCGAAAGTGGTATCTATCAACAGTGCCCTGAGTTTGAAACAATTCTTTCAAAAATAATATTTTGTAGTATGGCATAAAAACGAATCGGTATGATTTTATTGCTTGAGTGTCCATTTATTAATAATATCGCTTTAAGGTATTGCTTTTACAGAAAAGACACTAAAGTGAATAATTAAAAAACATATGCGTCATCCTGGGAGGATTATGAAAGGGGTGTTTCATAGCGTTATTCATCTCTACTTGGATAGCATATTCAGGGCAACCATATGCAAGACCAAGATTGCTTATCGGATCAGATAGGTGAAACATATATCAAAACGTAACTCATTAGTGTTTGCCAATGGTTTATATCCTATGAACCCTAAGAATGCCTTATATGCTATTTTGAATTTTGGCCCCTTGGTCAAAACGGTGTAAAAGTGGTCCCCAGACCGATCACGATGTGTAAAAATAGAAGGTGCCAGGTGGTCTTCTGACTAATCGCAATAAGTTTGGATAAACGAAACGGTTTCCGGATTGTCTTCATCCTGATCACAATAAAAGTATAACTCCCATTTTTGTCCAGAAGTTAAGAATGAAGTATTTCAAAATGATTTCATCCTCTCTATTAAGTGCCGCTAAATCCATAATCGATGTATCCAGGAACAAGCTTTGAAGATGAAACATACTCATAATCGTTTGATGTGTTCTGGTTCAGTGCTGCATTATCCTCGCCCTTGTTATCTAACTGTACAGTCATTTTTAATCAGCTGACTATTATTCCATTATTAAGAAGGATGGTTTGAAAATTTGATTTTCTTTTGTGTTGCCAGGAAATTGTGATTTTACCAATAGTCCAATATGAAGGCGCCATAACTGTAAACATTTCTTTGATTATAAACTATTGCTGTCTCTTTCATAAAAGTCTGACAATGGCCTAATTTTGTTTCGGAAAAGTAGTTTAAATGGTCTGTGTAAATGTTGTTGTTGCAAATAACGTTGATGGTGCTGGGAACGTGCTGTGCAGATAAAGCTCATGGGGATTTATACTGTCAATTGTTGCAGATGAAGCTGGTGAGTGTGTCTTTGGGTTGTGCAGATAACGTTGATAGGGCTGTGTACGTGTTGTTGCAGATAACGTTGATAGGGCTGTGTACATGTTGTTGCAGATAACGTTGATAGGGCTGTGTACATGTTGTTGCAGATAACGTTGATGGGGCTGTGTACATGCCTTGTTGTTGTTGCAGATAACGCTGATGGAGCTGTGTACGGGCTGTTGTTGCAGATAAAGTTTATAGGGCTCTGTACGGGTTGTGCAGATAAAGTTGATAGGGCTGTCCATTGACTGTTTGTTGCAGACAAAGTTGATGGCGGATGACAATAAAAAGGCAAATCTTGTTATGTTTCCTTATGTCCCAGGGCTTTATCCATTATTTCATCTCAGATCCTGTTTCTGGTAAATCATGCTGTAATGTTTCCTTCCTTAGCATTGTTTTTCCCGAGAAAGTAGCTGATATTCTGCACCTAGTAGGAAGTTTACTTAAAGAATAATTGGATTATGGGGTGGCTTTTTCAAGAAAATGCCAAAATTGAAATAAGGAAATTTTGAAACTTGTCGGCTTCATTAATGATTAGAGTATATCGTGGCGGCAGTCTGTGATAATAACACGCACATGTATTAAGACTCCGGCTGGTATTGCAAACGACACTTCCAATGACACGTTTTAACACGAAGAAAGCTGGCGGAATTATCGGTAACTAATAAAGATCAGTTCCCCTTAAATCAGCAACAATAGATTATAGCCAGGCAAATTTATGACTATACAACACTTAACGTAAAAGGAGAATTAAATATCATGTTTAATGAACTAAATAAAAATATTTCAGTTTGAGAGGTACAAAAGGCTTTGAATCGAATCAAATTATGCCCCTGTTGGTAAAGGTATGATTCCTAATGAATGTATTTACAATAGTAGAGTTATTCTTGTAATTGATTTCTTTGATTTATCGAGTGCTGTATTTAAAAATGGTTACTTTCCAGAAATATGATCCAAAAGATTAGTTATACATTGCATGAAAATGAAAATACAGATGATATATAGAGGTATAACACTTCTGAGTTGCATAGATAAATTTGTATACGTATACCTAAAAATAGACCTTTTGACCAGGGAGAAAACTCTCAAGTCGTTATCTAAGCACAAGCAGAACTTAGAAACAAAAACAAGTACAGGTAACAATATTTGTATTTTCCAAGGGCTATTATTATTTCAATATTATTTTGTGCATTTATTTTCTTTTCCAGAGCTTTTGGTTACATTTTAAGTGATAACATAAATTGCTCATGTTTGGTTTAAATGGAAATATTCAAGATAAAATAAAATCAGTGTACAGTATTGTAAAGGCAAGATTTAGACTATATGTTAAGTGATGAATTCTCCTGTGTTCTTGGTGCCCAGCAAGATGGATGTTTATCATCATTTCTTTCATTGATGTGTATGATATATATATATATATATATATATATATATATATATATACCTTGTCTTAAGCCATTGATGTACACAAATGTAGCTTTATATGTAAAATGTCGAAACATTACTCTAAGAGTGTATAATCACTCTAATTTCTAGATGTTCCGGTACTTGGTCCTACCTTACCTGAGAGAGCAACACCAACTTGCTAATCACGTGTCACAATCATGTTCTTGAACAAAGTTTAGACAGGTAATTCGATTAGTCTTGTAACTGACGGGTGTTACTTTGCAACTTAATTATGTAAACAGTCAACAATGATTACTTTTCTGTTCCAGTCTTGTTACTGTATCAATATAACAATTGGTAGTTAGGAAGGACGTTTCTCAAGTAGGCTAGAAAATCACCAAAGTAATTTACCTATTAAAAGTTTGGATATCTATTAACTGTTACAATAGTACCGAAGCCGCATCCATTTTAAGTTAGCTAAGTTTTGTTAGCCCGCAACCATAATCACCCTTATCACGAAGGGCAACCTTTTATTGAGATCATTATCCGTATTGTTGACTTGGATTTTCGGACTATTTGCGTTCGATTTCTTGGATTTGATTCAACAAATCGGTGTCAGGTTCCTCTCGAGTCGATATCATCTATGACAAATGTCACAGACGTCTAAGGTTTGTTTGCATTCTTGCCAAGACGAGACGGATTGGCACACTGGCCAGTGTAATATATTGATGTCAAGTATTGATCAAAATATCTCCCTTTTCATAATAAAGACCAAAGTAAATCGCTTCGAATTTCCTTACTGGGTTTAACCTGTGCGCAGTTACGTCATTTATGTGCAATGTATTTATAATGAATGCATAGGGGCATATCATATACACAAAGAAGCATAAACATACATGAATTTGTGTATGTATGTTTGTATGTATGTATGTATGTATGTGTGTGGGGGGGTGAGGAGTGGGTGGATGGATGGATGGATGGATGGATGGGTGAATAGGTATAAGGAACCTATACTTGTGACAAGAATCACATAGTAATTATACTTCCTGTAAAAACTTAATTAAAGGGAAAGCTTGTTTTTGTTTATTTCTTAAATTTTAATTATTTAGTACCGAATGTAACAACGGCTCCTTCGTGATAAAAAATACGCACGGTC